>BSBK01000687.1:920000-1499768 GCA_027943335.1 Chamaecyparis obtusa | reverse complement strand
TGTATATATATCTATATATGTATATGTATATCTATATATGTATATGTATATGTATATGTATATATGTATATTGTATATATATGTATATGTATATGTATATGTATATGTATATGTATATGTATATGTATATATATATATATATATATATATATATATATATATATATATATATATATATAGACACACACACACGCACACACACATATCAGTGTATATACTTTTTCAACTTGATGATGTAGGTACCAAACATCGATTTCACCTAGCTACATAGGTCTGAGTGTGCCTTCAAATCCTCTAACATTTTTGTATGGAGATATTACCAAGATTCTCTCAAGGAACCCTGGTTGACTTAGGTCCTTGTTTAGGATGTCACCCTATTTGCGAGGAGTTGGACAATATCATTATTTTGTTGATTTTGAGATTTATGTTTTGTTAGAAAATTATGTTCTCATTGTTCCTATTTGTATGTTTTGCAGTCTAATTATCAGTCTTTTGTTCTCCTGAGATAAATGTAAATATGGATATATTAGATTATGTGGCATAATTTATTATATCTGTATGTATATATGGGTGCACACATGCATACCAATGTGTATATAAATATATATGTATATTTGTATGTGTGAATGTATTTATATGTGTATATATGATTGTAAAGTAAATAATGTATTTATAGAACAAAATAAAAGAAATAAATATAAATTACGTAATTAACAAAACTAACTTATCTAGGATTTTTGAACCTGAGACATCCTAGGAGTTGGGCTAGCTAGTTAACCATTGAGCTATATGAGTTATTTGCTAATACTATTTATCTCTAATATATTTATTGTCTTGATAAAGTGAATTAAGTTATTTAAAAATTAAACTTTTAATTAAGCTTCACAAGAATGTACGAGAGTTGTTTAATTTGGTTGAACCAACTATAGTAGTTGGAGCATATGATTATCATAAAGAAACCCCTCCAATCATATGGTTGGCTATTTGATTTGGGAGAAATTTTGGGCAGAGGGGATTCAAAGAAGAAATTTAGGGATGAGGATATAGCCTTGGAGTTTGAAATTTTTTGTGAGGATAGAAGAGTCTTGATCTTAGAGGGAATATGAGGTGATTCTAGAGAGGGTAAATACCATCTTGAAGCTTGGAAGGAAGATTCTGGATCATACAAGAAGGTGGAGAGTTGAGGATTGCTCAACATCAAAGGGTTTCTCCATAGGACTCCAGGTAGGGTCTGGAACCAGGAAGAATTCCCTTATGCTAGTGTGTGTGAGTCTGGAAATTAATTGGTGAATAGGGATTATTGATTCTATAGGAATAAATGTATATGGATTAGGAAACAATGTGTGTATTTGAGTAATTTGAAAAAAATGGAAAATTAGGAAATGCATAGTGATAGAATTGTTTGTGTTTCCTTGTCATGTGAATGTGTTATGACCTACTGTATATCTCTAGTTATGATGTGTGGTATACTATTTTGAATAGGAATGTAATTCTCTATCAATTTTCCAATTTTGGGAAGTCTATGGTGTTTTTCTGCACTTCTCTTTGTTGCGTAGATTATGTGTAGTTTCTTGGTTTTGTTTTTGTTGGTTTTTCTTTTGTTGTCTTTTCTTTTCTAGTTGGATTGAGGGGATGAATTGGGTTTTATGATTGACCTGGATGTGGGTCTGGGGGACCTCAAATGGGTCTACCTCATTAAACCTTTCCAAGATTCTCATCATGCCCAGTTCTAGCCATAAGATCAATCTGGAAATGAAATTTTGAGCTTCTGGGAAGAAACTCATACGAGTCAGGATGTCATGCCCTGAATACTCATATAACTATATGAGGATACTCATATGGATATGTGGGAATACTCATATGGGCTTCAAGACCATTGATTTTAGTTTTTGGCATGTTATATTATGTGTTTTGGTCTACACCTTCTTTACTAGTGAGCTAGTCCTTGTTTACACATGTTTTTCTTTCTGATCTTTCTTTGTTCTTGCATAAGGTCTCTCCATTTGTGAAATCATGTTCTTGGTGGAAGAAAAACTTAGTTGTTATGCTTATTTTGATCATAAGGTTAATAGTAGGACTTGTCTTGAGGATGTGGGATCACATGAGAGAGTTCCTAACCTTATGTACTAGGTGTCTTTAGTAGTTCAACCTCTTTGATGACATGTTTGGGTAGGGCTACTAGGTACCCTAGGTGAGTGTCTCACCATAGGTGCCAGGATCCAAAGTGGTGTCTAGGGGATCTTATGGGTGAGTTCTTAATCCAATGAAAACTATAAAATAAACTTTGGGGGAGGGGGGGTTTCCTTTAAAAATAATAAAAGATAAGAAATGATATATTCCACATAGACCTCTTGGAGTACTAGGACCATGAGTAAATGCTAGGGTGGATCCTTAATTAGAAGGGGACCGAGGTTACATGGTTGCTAGGGTGGATCCCAATAAACAGGTTGTTTGATGACAGTCACCTAGATGGTAGAATGGAACCCTTACCTTGGTGTTGTAGCACGATGGAATTTTGTTATGTTTTTACCTTTGGTCTTTTTTGGTGTTTTGGGGAGAGTGGTTTCATTAGCCTTATATTTCCTTAGACCTTGTGAGTACCTTGGTTCTATCTCCTAGCACGAGGGATGGGACTTCACAGTTCCACATGGTTGGGTGGTAATCCTTTTTTGAGGTGTTGTTCATGGTTCATGGATGGCCAGGCTTGGATTCAGGTTCAAATGATGATGAAGATTTCTACTTTCGTATCATGTGCTTCTATGTATTTTAATTTAAAATATAATTATCCATTGTAATCCTATTGGGAAACTTGATGTAATCGTAGTGGAAATTGAAGAAAAGAAGCTATTTAATTAGGGAGGGTAGTTTTAGGAATATCAAAAGGGGATGTTCATTAGTAATTTGGAATATTGTAATAAAGGATTATAGTCATATAATTTATACCCTATCTCTCTTATGATTCTTGAAATGTAATTGAAAATTAAAGATTTCTAATTGCAAATTTTATTAATGTTTTGATAAGCACAAATGAATTATTTGTAGGACATGGGTAATCGAGAAAGAAACTAAAAGATGAAGTGTTAGTGATAAATGTATTTGATCTTATGAAAGGAGTGTTAGTACTATAAATTTTTTGGTCCTCATGCTTTAGAAAATTGGTAAAACTCCTATTATTTGACCTAGCAAGGAGCAAAGTGTTGTAAACCCTAAATTTTCATAAGCCTTGTTATATTTGAGCGTTACTTTTCCATTCATTAAGGTGAAAATAATGCATGTGCTCATTTAAAACTTTAAAATTGTCTGCTTTATGCATTTTGTGGTTAGGTTTTAAGCAGGTTACTTTCACTAAAATTTTCTGTGACATTCTAGTATTTCCTATTCTAAATTCCTAACCGTTTGATTCAGATAAATCTTGTGGTTGTCGCTTTATCTTAAGACCCTTCGTCGTTAGATTTTATGACTTGCGAAGTTGTGACTACATAACACCTATCTTGGTGGACCCGGTTTCAAATCTATGTTGTCATTAACTTGCAGATTCCATCAATGGCTATCGTAATACCACTGAGCTAGGTTGGCCACTTGTTAATCCTTACACTTTAGCGACAACCGTCTGATTGAATAGAAGACTAACAGTGATAGAACTCTGAGACTTTGGGTATAGTGGCAATTTTTTGGGTTGACATCTATCCATGGTGACATAATGTGGTGGGGTCATGGCTTTTTGAAGGTTAAATCCTAGATTGATCATGTGGCTGTCGTTATACCGTTGAAGGAAGTTGCTTGGTATTTAAAGTTTGCACTTTAGTGATAGCTGTCCAATTTTTGATGTAGTTTCAGACTATGATGTGGGTCCTTGGTCTCCAAGTCATGATGAGGTGCCCATTTTTTATTGGCTGAGCTAGAGTATGATGTGGCATTTGTCAGTAGAACTGATGTTGGGAAAGAAAAAATGGTATGTCCACCAAAAAATTTTTGCGACATGGTCATTTTTGATTGGGTAGAGGACTAGTGAAAGTAAAGGTGGGGTCAAATTTCATAGATAATTGATGATCATCTGATGGAGTTTCATCAACAGTTGTCTCTTTCCCTCAACCTGACATACCTAAAAAAATTTTGACTTGCAAAAATGTGACTAAGTGACATGCGTCTTTTGTGATGTCAGTCGCCAGTGGGTCCAAAGTTTTCAAACACCTTCATGTGTTCATTTGGGAAGTGGGGTCATTGATTTTCAAAGATGATAAAGACCTATCAATTTTTGAGAGGATCGACGGTGATTGCAATACAAAAATTGAAAAATGCTCGAGATTTTACATCTGCGAAATTGTGACATGTTGACACCTATCCAGGCTAATGAAAGTTAAAGTAAGTTGTGGGTTTCTGCACATGGGTAAAATTGAAATTCTTTCATTGGTTGAGAACTAAGCTAGGGAAAGTGTTAAAAGGTATGACATTGTTCCTATTAGCCATTCAATGCACCGAAAAGAAAGAAATCAATGGTTCATATTCAAATTTTGTTTTTTGATAATTGTTTCACATCTTGTGAACATTGTAGCCGCTAGTTTAAGTAATGAAAAATTTAACAAGTTAATGAGTTTTGTGTGGGTTGGCCATGATGGGTTGGAAATGATTACATATTCTGATTTGATCATTAGAGGCAACACTTCTTCTTTGAGTTTCTCTGCAAGCATTTTCATTTTCTCTGCAAGCGTCGACGATGAATTTTCTCAGACATAAAATAGGAAAATCTGAAGTTGAAGGTGCATAGATTTTTTTTTAAAAAGGGAAGAAAGATTTCAATGATTGAATTTCCTTTGTTATTACTATCTTGTGATATCTGGGTGGTTTTTATTCTGGTATTCATACACTTTGTCAAACCCTAGTTAAGATGCCACTCTAAAGAGAACTCTTGGGGAAAACTGAGTATAAGGATGGCAGGTTTTTGAAGATTTAATGCAGCAACTGCCACACTTAGAAAATGGGGCATCTAGGAAGAAAGAGTTAGTTCTAAAAAACCCTATGGATTTTGTCAATGAGGGATTATATGACAGAGGGTTATGGATGAGGGATGCTAAAGTAGGGAAGGATTACAATGGTTTGATCCTGTTTAAAGTTGTAGATTCCAAAAGAAATGCATGTGCACCTCTCAGTCATATTTGGTAGTTTGACATAGGGAGACTCATTGTGCTCGGAGTTTTCATGGATGCTAACCTTCTCATACAAATTTGTAGATGTTATGATCTTGTAACAAGGTGTGTCAAAGATATTAATGGAATAGACTTGGTAAGCATCATAGAGGATGAAATCAGATAGGTCTTCTCATTGAATGATCCTTCTATAGGGCTTGAAAAAATTGACTTTGAAGAATTTAACAAAATCTATGAGGCACAGAGAGACTATCTAAGGTCAGGCCCTTGAAGAAATTTCTTTGGCTAGATTGGTGCCATGTGTATGGTTAGTTCGAGCACACCTGAGCCTTTTAGGTTGGACCTTTTTAGTTTGAGAGTATAGGGTGTATATAAGTCCTGAGCTTTGATTTTTGGACAAGATGAGGCTACTCACATGCCTATCCCTTACATGTTTATGATGGTACAGTCCTTACATCCCCACCTGGAATTGATTTTTTATTATGCCCCTTAACTTGCATACCTAATCCATGAAAGATTAATGGGGATAAAAAATATGAAGATAGGCAAGCCTTTTGGATGGTACTCTATGATAATGCATATGTTCTTATACAAAGGCGTGGATTTCTTTAGCCGGACAATGGATATTGTCAGAGAGAAAAATGGAGAGGCATTGCCAATCCAGTTGTGGACCACTGAATTGTCATGGGATAAGACAGATGCTAGTTACCTTATTTTTTATAGAAATTTTGCTTCAAGGCTTAGGTCCTTGTTATGTTTTGAAAATCCCAGAATTCCCAGGGAGTTTTTAAGATTAACCAGGCCGAAATAGTATTGCAAAGATATCACCATAGTACATAATTTTGGTGATATAATTTTATATCCTATCTCCACAATGTTTAGGGTGTATGGTTTCAAGAAGGGACCTTATGTATTGCCCTACCAGGTCCCTTTGAAGATAGGGTATGCATAAATTTTGAGGTAGATTGGTGATCTACAAGGAACAACCCTGACTAGTAAAGGAAGGGGAACCTTGTTCCTAGACATTACAATAGCCCACCAATATATCATTGTCAAGAAGGGATGGGTGGACTTAAATTAACTTTTACATCCCTATAGAATGGCTACAATAGTGGTTAGATGTGTAGACAATGAAGGTTTCATTTCTGGGATGTTCAAAGAAAAGATAACATGTGCTCTTATGGAACACCAATTTAACTTTCTAGAAGATATAATTAGGAATGAGTTTAATCTTCAAGCTCCAGAAATCAAGAAAGAGAAGTGGGTGATTTACAAGAAAACTATAGATTTTATCATAAATTATGATAAAGAATATGACCCATTGAAAGATTTTCAGCCATTGGCAAGAAAGGTAGAGGCCCTTATGGAGCACTTTCAAGGAATCATGCAAGAAGAAAATGAAAAGAGGCTTGTTGTAAGTAGGGTAGATCCAGATAGAGAAAGGAGAATTTTGAGCCAACCAAGATACACCAAGTTGACCCTTAGGGGAACATATACAATTCAACAGAGGAAAGGGTATAGTATCCTTCTCCCAACTCAAAAGAAAGATGAAAATCTCCCATCTACCTCTAAAGGGAAGAGACCTATGAGTGACCCAAAGGTAGAAGAGCCCTCTCCAAAGAGGAAAAAACAAGAGCGGTCTCAACTAGAGTAGGATATATACTCTCCTTCCCAATCCCCCTTGTAGTTGGATGAATATGGAGTTGCTTAGCAACTGGTGCAGTTAAGTAATGAGGGGAATATTTTTGTTTCAAATAATGAGATGTAAGAGGGAATTCTAGAGGCCTCCAAAGGAATAGAAATGGACCTCATGGTGGCAGATTTTGAGGGTAAAGAGATAGACCCAATTTTGAAATAGGCCAGTGACTCTTTTATTTCAGATGACAATTTTGTTAGGGCTAGGGAATTCCTTCAGTTCATGTGGAGGATGAAAATAAATCAATATAACAAAATTTTTGATAAAAAGAAAGAAGAATTCCCTAACAGGGATATAACTGAAATTGAAAATGAGACAAAGTGGGAAACGATGAAGAAATTTGAGAAGATAACCCCAAAGGAAGGAAGAGCCATGATTTATACTACAGGAGTATTAATTCTCCCTGAATGGGATATTACTGATGCAATTGTTTTTGATTTAGTTAGAAAGAGTAAAGTTACCATTCTCTCTACTACAAAGCAGGCTAAACAAGCTACTAGGGGTGTGGCTTTCTCTAATGACCATGAATCTTTGGTCATGTGGTCCCTTAAGAGGGAAGAAAATAAAGGGAAAAGAGAGGTTCTCTCTTCAGAATATGCTAGGAACTTGTTGGTGCAAAGAGTTGGTGAGACTTCAGGTGTAGAAGCCTCAAATATCATCTTGGAGATGGCTAAATTCAATGTGAGGGTAGCAGAGAAGGATGGATAGGAGAAAGAGGAATTAAGGATTAAGTTTGAAACTATCCTTAAATCTTACAATGATTTGAAAATAGACCTGATCCAGAAGGATAAAATGATTGCACATCTATCAAGAACACATGATCATAAATCACCTTAGTTGATGATTATCAACAGGCTTGCAGTGGCCTCTTATTCTAGTCCTATTGTTGAATTTCCACCATCACCTTTCCTAGAAATAAGCATAGATGCAAGAATCAGTTGGGAGAAGAAACAATTAATTTAGGAAACAAACAAGCTAAGGGAGATTAGGGTAGAGCTTAAGAAAGGAAAGGATGATTATTTTAAGGCTAGATCCCTTGGAAATAAAAAATATGAAGAGAAAATTACAGAGGCAATAATGCAATTTTCTCATGATCTGAAGCCCTCAATTTTGTTTGATCATGCTGGAAGATTACAAGTTTTTCTTACATCTTTAGATAAAGATAAGGATGAGTTGGGACTAATTCTAAATAAATGGGTTGAGAGATCCCCAAACATAAGGTTATTTCATTGGTTATCTAAAGGCCAAGCTGATCCTGATCCATTGATCAAACCAGTGCATCAGTCTATAAAGAAGCTTGTAGAGTATAGTATAATTTTGGATAATTTTAAAAGGAAGTCCAATGTGTTAAAGAAGGAGTTAACAGATTTAAGTTGTGAGTTAATACCAAGTGTTTTCAAGGACAGTGGTGAGTTGAAGGAATTGCACAAATGGAGAGAGGAGATAGATGAAATTTTCTTGGAAACATTAACAATTGTTTTGGAAAACACTCCTTCCTTCATCCATATCATCAAGTTATTAATGACTTCCAAATCAAACTTTGATTTTATTTAGCAGGAGGTCAAGCAAATGGAAAGCAAGTGGGAGCAGTTGTCTGGTAGAAAGGTTGAATTTGTCAATTTTGTGTTCCCAAGTGAAGAGGTATTCAATAAATGGAGATATCAATACATACCCCATGTTGAGAAGCCAGATACTCCATCTACTTCTTGAGGTGATCAAAAGTTTATGACTCATAGTCTGTAAGTAGGTAAGATGTAGGAAATATTTATTGTAGGATGGATCGAGAGGAAAGGAAATCAAATTTGTTTGAAGAAATCATGGAGAGACTTGAAGACAGGTGGATGATGTAAGGCAAGGTTCAAGAGGGGCCAAAGGATGGCACACCCTAATGATCCAAGCCTGCAACACACATGCGGAAGCAAAAAATAACAAGAGTGAGAGAGAGAATTCCAGATATGTCTTAGATTATCATCAATTTGAATCATACATGCTAGGCTGTAAGGCCTTCTTGATTACAACCTGATATTACAATGAATTACAAAAGTCCTCAAACATGCAAGGATCTACTACTAATGTCTAATCTAATGCCTTCTATCTTCTATCCAAAACTGCCTCCTAAAACTACCACCAAACATCTACATTTATACAAGAAGCTACCGAGCTGAGTCAGCCTTCAAATCCATAATTAATAGAAGTAACAGTCAAATCTAGGACCACACACTTCCCAATGATGGATACAAACATTAATTCCATGATCCAATATAAATGCACAAGTCGGCCACAACAGGAAACAAAACTAGACCCATCGGTAAGCAAGATAACCAAGCAGCAGACAGATAATGCTGAGTGCCAGTGAAATAACCGACCACCCAGGAGATAATTGACCACACTCGGTAACCAAAAGAAACTAGGAAACTACCGACCAAATCAGTCAAAGAAAAAACTAGGCAACACTGACAAAATTCCAAATTCTTTTTGGTGACATAGGATTGCCAAGGACCCGAGATGCTCCTGCATTAGTGGCTCGCCTACAAGATGTCAGTCTAGAATCTGATTAGTTCATTTATTATAAACCCAGTGGGGTTGTTGTATATTTTAGGGTAAAATTTTTTGTAAACCCTAATATGATTGGTAGCTTGTTTCATTTCCTTGTATATAAAAGGAATTTCCATGATCATATTAGGCATTGAGAGTTTAGGAGTCCAGAAGATAGAAATTTTTGAAACCCTAACCCTTAGTCGAGGTTTGTAACATTTTGTATCATTTTATAAGTAATAGAAAAAAGTACAGGTTGCTACCATTATTTTTTAGGCTTGTTTATCAAGATATTTTGTATACAAATGATCAAGGTTCATTATACTTGATACAAATTTAAGGTCTTTATCTCTCTCTGTGTCAAATTTGTGAATTTTTGAGTTCATCAAAGACTCCTGTATGTGTTTTATTTTGATTTATGACTTAGGGTTGGATTAAATATTACTCCAAGTGAAATACACATTCATTTGATTTGCATAAGGATTACCTACAAGCAGCAATGATTTGTGGTTTTTGTATTTATGTTTATGAACTGAGTTCTTCCAAGATCTTTATGTTTTCTCTATATTTTGATGAAATATGCCCAATGGATAAGGCACTGGCTTGTATGAGTACATTTTTATTAAGAATGATTGAAATCATTACAATAAAAAATATAATAATCAGAACCAGCTTTTAATTTTATTTGTTTAAGGAAGTAGTTATTCCACCTAGTGATGGAGATTCAATGAATAATAGGTTGTTGTTTAGTACTTTCTCACTGATATCTGTTGTTAGATCTAGTATCCATTAAAGAACAAAGTTATATTTATTGGATCAGGTATACCCACCTTGGTTTTGCAGAGCCAGAAATGAAGAGGGTAGTCTTTATCTATAGTTGGTCCAATTACCTATAGATTTCTCATATTTGGAACTAACCCCTCCTTAAAATTAGTCTTAGGTATAATGGTGTCTCATGCAGTGTAAAATCTTTTCAAGAACCAACAAAATGGTGACTCCACTGGGGAAAGTGCAAAATTTGTGTCAAATAACGTAGGTACAAGTCAAGCTAGACTCCTGTCCAGCTTATTTAATGCCAGTTAGTTACCGTTGAACCCACAAAGTTGTTTCTTTTTCCCTAAAGATTTTCCTACTCTTTCTTACTATTTGCCTTGATCACACAAGGAATATCTTATAAAGAATCCCAGTTTACTTGGGTGGTGACTCAAAGAGATCTCTGTACTAGTGCTGATTAAAAAATCATTTTGTTACAATGAGTTTTAAGAATACAAGGTCCTGGAGAAAAGAACATCTAGAGGAAATTTTGGAAGGTTAACTTTCAGCCACATCTAGACATGGTCAAATTAGAAGAGAGAAGAGTACTAATGATATGTCCTTCACATGGAAGCAGAAGGGAAATTCAAGACAAGAAAGTCTTGCCCATCCTAGCTAGGAAGGAAATGCCTTAGAGTATGAAGAGGCTGTTGACTTAGGTTTGAACCAATATGAGGACTATTATTCTCCTTCAGAGAGAGAGGGTGAGAAATTACAATATAATACGAAAATAGTCCCTAATAAACAACATGGAGTAGAGAGGAGGTCTAGAAGCAAAAGTAGAAATAGATAGGATTTTGTCCCTCCTTTTACCCTTGGTTCTTCATTACCCCAAGGTCTCCATGAATCCCAAGATCAACAAGAAGAAGTCCAGGCACACTAGTCTAAATCTGAAACAACTTTACTAGATTTTGAGGAAATTTTTGAAGAAGTATATGAATTAGAAAGGAAAATTCCTGAACAAACAGCTATTAGGCAAAGAAGAGAAAAGGAAAAGCAAGAAAAAATTAGACATGCTATGATAAGAGCTGAGTAGTTGAAAATACAATTGTTAGACTTGGAAGCCATAAATCATGTTCATATGCCTGAACAAATGAGGGAGAAACCCATTATCCAAGAAATTTTTGAGATAAGAAACCCTAGGGATAGAGGTAAACAAAAGGCTATAGGAGTTTCAATTAATGAGCCCCTAGGCCCTAGAGATCCCATAGACCAGGCTTTAAGGTTGGAGGATGACCTTGAAAAGGCTAAGAGGGAAAAAGAATTGCTGGCCAGGGAGTTGGAAAAGGTAGAATTGGAAGCTACAAATCTAGAAATGAGAAAGAAGATAGATTTTCTCAAATGATTTGTAGGACCTACTAATGTTGCTACCTCTTCTTTAACACAAGGAGGGAATGCTACTAATATTGCTAACCAGGTAACAAGTATTCCTCCACTAGGTGGACTCAAGATTTTTGATGTGTCAAACACTAATGCATCAACATCCCAGGGTGTTGGTTTATCTAATGTAGGGCCTATTCATGAAAGATGTAAATAGTTGGTTTTTATAGGCATTCCTGGATATGCCAACCCTATTCCTGAGGAGATTAGAAAGAAGCTTCCAAAGTTCACTAGTAGTAATGTTATCACATGTGAAGAACACTTGAAGAAGTTCATTGATGTGATAGATGATTACAACATTGTGCCAGATGATGTAATAATGAAGTTGTTTGTACAATCCTTAACTGAAGATTCAAGGGATTGGTTTAGGGCCTTACCACATGGTAGCATAGGTTCATGGGATCAACTCAAACATTGTTTCAAGGAATAATATGGTGATAAGACAAATGAGGGCTTTATGTTAAATGAATTTAATAACATTAAGAAAAATTTCAATGAGGATGTTATTGAGTTTAATATCAAGTTTCAGAAGGTCATGCATAAGCTCTTGCAAGTTATTAGATTGGATGATAGGGTCTATCTTGTCACTTATTTAAATGCCTTTGATTCTAAGATGGGATACCTTTTAAGAGATAAGAATCCAAGGAATCTTGCATAAGCTTATAAGCTGGCTATAAATATAGAGAGTAATCACAAAATCTTAGGGAAATTGGGAAGAAGGGATGATAACAAGTCACAAATGTTGAATAGAAAGGAACTAGGAAATCCTACAAGTGCAAAACCAAAGGATGATGATAGTTTAAAGAAGATTTTGAAAGCCATAAAGGATTTGAAGCCTGGTGAAAAAAAAAGAAATAGGGTTGGAGGAAAAATGACAAGCCTACCTTTAATAATTTTAGCAAGTTGCCAAGGATGCAGAATTATCCTTATAATACTCAATGGAAAGATGGGAAACCTATAATCCTAGAAAGAAAGGATAAACCTAATGATAGGACCCCTAATCCATTACAAAGGAATTGAATGAAATGGTTGAAGAGGTCCCATGGTGTATTGTGTGTCAATTACCACATGATCCTAACTATTGTGTGATATCTCAGAGTATCTCTACACTAGAAGAATAAGAGAGTAATGAGGAGGAACACTATGATGACTAGGGATGTGGTATGGCTTCCTCCAACCTTTGGGATGAAGTTGATTCTACTGAGGAAGATGAGAATCAAGATGTTTCAAATTCTCAGGTTAGAAATGAATCATACCATCAACAGGTTTTTTCAGATGAGGAAGATGATGAATTAGATAATATCCAGTGCAATGCATTAAAAAATGAAGACACAATTGTTTTAAGAAGATCATCTGATGAGGCAATAGCTCAGATAACCATAGACATGGTTACTCAGGCTAAGGCAAGTTACAATTTAAGAAATAGAGTAGTCGGTGACCCAAATCAGAAGCCTGCTAGTATTTTTATTAAGAAATCAAACAAAGATACAAAATTGTCTCAGGATAAGCAAAAAGTGGCTGACATTGTTGGTAAATTCAAGGTAAAGAAAAATGTCAGGCCCAACATTGTTTATAAAGTAAAAACTAAACCCTTAGAGGAGGTTGTTCCTCCTTTACACAAGGAGGTTAAAATCCAGACTAAGGAACCCCCAAATACATTCACACAGAATGATGATAAGGAGACTACAAATGTCAAATAGGATGTGTTTGAATCAAAGTATGTTCCTATTGATATGGGAAAATTTCTTTCACAAATCATTGTTAAGGTCCCTTTGCTGGAGATGATGAGGATAGAGGAACATAAAGAAAAGGCTTTGAATTGGGTGAATGTTGTAGTACCCATAGATACCCAAAAGACATAAAGGATTGATAAACAAGTGGCAACTTTGAATGATGAGAATGAAAGTCATAATGAAGAAATTGTCTCTAAAATTCCTCAAATTTATTTGGACACAAATGTTGTTAGTACATCAGCAGGGATAGTTGATCCTTTCTTTTTAACCTTGCTAATAAATGAAAAGTTGTTAAAAAATTGTATGATTGATTCAGGAGCATCAAACACTATTATGACCACAGAGGTTATGAAGTCACTAGGGCTGAAGGTGGATACTCCACATGGGAGATGTTAGGCTATGGACTCAAGAGAAGTACAGGTTGTGGGTACTATTAAAGCTTTACCTTATAAGCTGGCAGCATACCCTGGCAAAAAATTCACCATGAGTGTCTTGGTTGTTGATATTCCCCCTTAGTATGGGATGTTATTGTTAAGAAAGTGGAGTGCTTCTATGGGAGGCAGCATCCAATGTGATTTATCATTTTCTACCTTTAAATTTGAAGGAAAAAATATTAAGGTTTCCAAGGAATCTAGGACCCCACACATGATTGAGGAAGAAGAGGACACCATGAACTTCTTTTTAGATATTGACATTAATTCTTTCAGAGTCTAGGATAAGGAAATAGAGGAAGGTGTTGAATCTACCCTTGTATCAAGTGGCCAGGAGGAATGGACTGACCTTGACAGTCTATGGACTATATACTTTGATGGAGCAATCTCAAAGGAGGGATCTGGAACTGGAATATTGCTCATATCCTGAAATGGTAAAACTTTCAAATTCTCATTCACTTTACTATTCTCATGTACAAATAATGTTACAGAGTATGAGGCTTTGTTAATTGGCCTAAGGTTAGCATCAAGACATGGCATAAAGTGTTTAAAAGTGGTGGGTGATTCTGAGTTAATAGTTTCCCAAGTTAGATCAAAGTATGCATCAAAGAATCAAAAATTAAAGCAATATAGAAATGCAGTGTGGGATGAAATTGAAAGCTTCAATGCTTTTAACATTTTTTGGGTGGAAAGAAGTCAAAATAGGATGGCTGATTTATTAGCTAATGTGGCTTTAAGGCTAGAAGATATTACATTTGCAGATATATCTAATATAGAGGTTCAAGCTAGACCTTGGATCCCTGACAATGTGGAAAATTGGCAAGTCTTTTTTGATGACCAGGACATTTTAATATTTTTGTAGTGTGAATCTCATTTTGGTGACAAAGAGATGGATTTTAGCGCTTATGTTGATACAGTAAATGGTAAAGAAGTTGTTTTTATAAAGGAAGCACTACAACTGAAATCAAATAGAGTCCCTAAGGGATTAGTTTCTCTTGAAAGAGCATTTGATAACAAAGACAAAGTTTTTTCTGTTAACACTGATAAAAAAAATGATCTTGAGGAAATCAATTTGGGCACAAGGATGGAACCTAAAAGGGTTTACATTGGCAAGTTTCTATCCCCTAAAACCGGGAAAAATTTGATTGATCTCCTCAAAAATTTTAGACATGTTTTTGCATGGTCTTATGAAGACCTCAAGGCTTACAGGGAAGACTTGTTTCAACATGAAATCCCATTGAAAGAGGGTACTAAGCCTTTCGGATAGAAATTAAGACCTATCAATCCTACTCTGGCACCCAAGATGCAAGGAGAGCTTAAGAAAATGATAGATGCTAGAATAATAAAGCCTATTAGGCATTCCACCTAGGTTTCAAATTTGGTCCCTGTTAGGAAAAAGAATGGTGATATCAAACTTTGTGTTGATTTCAGAAATTTGAATATAAATTCCTTAAAGGACAACTATGGTTTACCTAATATGGAAAACATACTGCAAAAGGTGACAGTATCAGAATTGATGTCCATGATGGATGGCTTTTCTAGATATAATCAGGTCATGGTTAAGGAATTAGAACAATTTAAGACTGCATTTACTACCCCTTGGGGGAGATATGTGTATGTAAGAATGTCCTTTGGACTAACTAATGCTGGTGCCACTTTCCAGAGAGCTATGGATGTGGCTTTTGTCGATTTCATTGACAAATTTATGGTAGTATACCAGGATGACCTTACAATATTTTCAGCCAAAGAAGAGCAACATTGCCAACACTTAGAAAAAATTTTCATCAGAGCCTTAGAATATGGGGTTTCTTTAAACCCAAAGAAATGTGCCTTTGGTGTTGTGGAAAAAAAAACTTCTAGGGCATATTGTTTCAAAAGATGGGGTGAGAATAGACCCTAAGAGGGTTGAAGCTATTGACAAATTGTCCCAGCCAAAGAATGTCAAAGGAGTGCAATCCTTTTTAGGACAAGTAAATTTTTTAAGGAGATTTATTACAAACTTTGTAGAAATTAGTATCCCTATATCAAGAATGCTAAAGAAGGGAGAAAAGGTTGAGTGGAATGATGAGGCAGTAGAAGATTTCAAGAATATCAAATTGGTTATTAAAAATGCCCCAGTTTTGAAGACACCAAATTACAGTAAACCCCTACAAATTTTTTCTTTTGCATCTGCCCACACTGTTGCAGCAATATTATTGTAGAAGAATGCAGAGGGATTTGAGAAACCTATTTCCTTTTTTAGCAAAACCTTACAAGCAGCTGAATTAAATTATGACATTGTTGAAAAGAAAGCCTATGCCTTGGTTAAGGCTATCAAAGCATTTAGATGCTACTTGGTTGGAGCTACATTAATTGCTTATGTCCCAAGTGCTACAGTCAAAGATATTTTGGTCCAACAGGACATTTCAGGAAGGAGGTGTAGATGGATCAATATAGGATCCAAGAATTTAATATTGATATCCATATCAGAAAGTTGGTGAGAGGGTTAGGCCTTGCAAAGTTGATGGCCCAAAGAAATTTGGCTGCAAATCAAATAAATATATTGGAAGAAGAACAAAGGCCTTTTGTTTTCAATATGGATTGTTGTGAATGGTATAAGGACATTATTGGGTACCTACAAAGAGTGATCCTACCTCCTGAGATGGGTGACAACAAAAAGAGGACTATTAGGCTCCATTCCACGAAGTATGCAATCATAGGTGGTGAGTTGTGGTGGAGAAGTAGTGAGGGGGTCTTGCTCAGATGTGTAGATCAAGATAAATCCAAAATCTTACTAAATGAAACACACAATGGAGTTTGTGGGGGAAATTATATGGCAAAGACCACAGCACACAAGATTATCAGATCAGGTTTCTGGTGGCCAACACTTTTTAAAGATGCCCACCAATTTGTAAAAAAATGTGACCCCTGTCAAAGGTTTGCTGGAAAATTAAAATTCAATGGGAATTTCTCTCAGACCTGTTGCAGTGCAGACCCCTTCCCAGAAGTGGGGTATGGATTTTATTGGAGAGATTCCCAATAAATCTAGTGGTGGACACTCTTATATTTTGGTGGCAACAAATTACTTCACTAAATGGGTTGAAGCAATCCCTTCCAGAAGAGAAACTAGTAAAGTTGTAATAAAATTTATAATGCAAAATATTCTTACCAGGTTTGGTTGCCCAGAAATAGTGGTGGTTGATAATGCAATGTGTTTCAAATCAGAAGAGTTTGTTGATTTTTGTCAAGAAAATGGTATCAAGATTTCATACTCATCTCCCTATCATCAAGAGGGAAATGGCCAAGCTAAATCTAGTAACAAAAGCTTGATTAAGATATTGAAAAGAGTACTAGATAAGAATAAAAGGGCTTGGGATTCAAAGTTTTTGCAAGCATTATGGGCTGATAGGGTTACTATAAAAAAGGCAATAGGATGTGCCCATTTTGACTTAGTCTATGGAATCAATGCAAGATTGAGCCAAAATAATTTGTTGCAAATGTATCAATTCATCCAAACATATAATAATGATTTAGAAGATGAAATGACAATCAGAATTAATGATTTGATCTAGCTGAATGAAGTAAGAGGTGATGCACATACATGAAATGAAAATATTTAGGCCCAGTGTAAGGTTTTATATGACAAAAGGACCACTTAGAGAGGTTTTGTAAATGGTGATCTTGTGCTGATGTGGAATGCAAGACTAGAAAATAAGGGGAAGCATGGAAAATTTGATCCTATTTGGCTGGGCCCTTACATCATTGAAGAAAATTGGGGAACAAGATCATACATGTTGAAAAATATAACAGGAGAATCCACGGAGTTACCAATTTATGGGCAATTTTTAAAGCTTTATTTCTCTTAGGATCTCTTAAGTTCTTGAGGGTTTTTAGTTTAGGGTTTTGTGTATAGTCATTTGTTTTTTTTATCAAAGTTTTATTTTGGTCTGCTCCTCCAAATTATTCTAGTTTTCTCATTGTATTTGCAAGAGATACACATCCCTGAGTATGAGCCACTATTAGTACTATACAATTTTTGGTCCTCATGCTTTAGAAAATTGGTAAAACCCCTATTATTTGACCTAGCAAGGAGAAAAGTGTTGTAAACCCTAAATTGTCATAAGCCTTGTTATATTTGAGCATTACTTTTCTGTTCATTAAGGTGCAAATAATGCATGTGCTCATTAAACCTTTTAAATTGTCTGCTTCATGTATTTTGTGGTTAGGTTTTAAGCAGGTTACTTTCATTAGAATTTTCCATGAAATTCTAGTTTTTCCTATTCTAAAGTCCTAACCATCCAATTCAGATAAATCTTGTAGTTGTCGCTTTATCTTAAGACCCTCCGTTGTCAAATTTTCTAACTTGCAAAGTTGTGACTGCATGACACTTGTCCTGGTGGACCCAGTTTCAAAGCTATGTTGTCATTAACTTGCAAATTCCATCAACGACTATTGTAATACCACTAAGCTAAGCTGGCCACTTGTTAATCCTTACGCTTTAGGGACAACTATCTGATTGAATAGAAGACTGATGGTGACATAACTCTGACACTTTGGGTATAGTGGCAATTTTTTGGGTTGACATCTATCCATGGTGACGCAATGTAGTGGGGTCATGGCTTTCTGAAGGTTAAAGCCCAGATTGATCTTATGGCTGTCATTATACCATTGAAGGAAGTTGCTTGATATTTAAATTTTGTGCTTTAGCGATAACCGTCTGATTTTCCATGTAGTTTCAGACTATGAAGTGGGTCCTTGGTCACCAAGTCATGATGAGGTGCTCATTTTTTATTAGTTGAGTTGGAGTATGATGTGGTAGCTATTAGAAGAACTAACGTTGGGAAAGAAAAAATGGTATGTCCACCTACCGATTTTTGTGACATGGTCATTTTTGATTGGGTAGAGGACTAGTGAAAGTAAAGGTGGGGTCAAATTTCATAGATAATTGATGATCGTCCGATGGAGTTTCATCAATGGTTGTTGCTTTCCCTTAACCTAACATACCTGAGAGTTTTCTGACTTGCAAAAATGTGACTAAGTGACATGTGTATTTTGTGATGTCAGTTGCTAGTGGGTCCAAAGTTTTCAAATGCCTCCATGTGTTCATTTGAGAAGTGGGGTCATTGATTTTCAAAGATGATAAAGACTTGTCAGTTTTTGAGAGGATTGATGGTGGTTGCAATACCGAAATTGAAAGATGGTCGGGATTTTATGTCTACGAAATTGTGACATGTTGACACTTGTCCAGGCTGATCAAAGTTAAAGTAAGTTGTGGGTTTCCGCACATGGGCAAAATTGAAATGCTTTCATTGGTCAAGAACTAAGTTGGGGAAAGTGTTAAAAGATATGACATTGTTCCTGTCAGCCGTTCGATGTGCCAGAAAGAAAGAAATCGACGGTTCATATTCAAATTTTGTTTTTTGACAATTGTTTCACATCCTGTGAATGTTGTAACTGCCAGTTTTAGTAATGAAAAATTTAATGAGTTAATGAGTTTCATGTGGGTTGACCACAATGGGTTGGCAATGATTAAATATATTGATTTGATGGTTAGAGGAAACACTTCTCCTCCAAGTTTCTCTACAAGCATTTTGGTTTTCTCTGCAAGCATCAACAATGAATTTTCTCAGACATAAGGTAGGCAAATCTGAAGTTGAAGGTGCATAGATTTTTTTTTAAAAAGGGAAGAAAGGTTTCAGTGATCAAATTTCCTTTGTTATTACTATCTTGTGATATCTGGGTGGTTTTTATTTTTTTATTCATACGCTTCTTCAAACCCCAGTTAAGATGCCACCCAAAAGAGAACTCTCAGGGAAAACTGAGTATAAGGATAGGGGGATTTTTGAAGATTTAATGTAATTACTCCCACACTTAGAAAATGGGGCATCTAGGATGAAAGAGTTAGTTCCAAAATACCCTAGGGATTTTGTCAATGAGGGATTGTATGATAGAGGGGATGAGGGATGCGAATGTTGGAAAATGGTCAGCGCTCCCCTCAAGCTTCATGACATGGTTTAACAACCTCCTATGTCTTCTATAAGTCCAGCGGTTGTATCGAGCATTAACAGGTCAATCTTTTGGTGCAATGAAAAATACTACTTGTAACAAGTGGTATAAGAGCTTGGTAATAGGTTTGAATCCCCTCGGGTCATGCTCAGGGGGAGATTGTTGGAAAATGGTCAGCGCTCCCCTCAGGATTTGTGACATGGTTTAACAACCTCCTGTGTCTTCTATAAGTCTAGTGGTTGTATCAGGCATTAACAGGTCGATCTTTTGGTGCAACGACAACTACTACTTGTAACAGCTAAAGTAGGGAAGGATTACAATGGTTTGATCTTTTTTAAAGTTGCATAGTCCCAAAGAAATGCATGTGCACCTCTCAGTAATATTTGGTAGTTCAACATAGGGAGAATCATTGTGCCTGGAGTTTTCATGTATGCTGACCTTCTCATACAGATTGCTAGATGTTATGATCTTGTGACAAGGTGTTTTAAAGATATTAATGGAATGGACTTTGTAAGCATCACAGAGGATGAAGTCAGATAGTTCTTCTCATTGAATGATCCTTTTGTTGCGCTTGAAAAAATTGACTTTGAAGAATTTAACAAAATCTATGAGGCACAGAGAGACTATCTAAGGTCAGGCCCTTTAAAAGATTTGTTTGGCCAGATTGGTACCATGTGTATGGTTAGTCCGAGCACACCTGAGCCTTTTAGGTTGGACCTTTTTAGTTTAAGAGCACAGGATGTATATAAGTCCTTAGCTCTGATTTTTGGACAAGATGAGGCTACTCACATGCCTATCCCTTACATGTTTATGATGGTATAGTCCTTACATCCCCACATGGCATTGATTTTTTATTATGCCCCTTACCTTGCAGATCTAATCCATGAAGGATTAATGGGGATAAAAAATATGAAGATAGGCAGGCCTTTTGGATGGTACTCTATGATAATGCATATGTTCTTATACAAAGGTGTGGATTTCTTTAGCTGGAAAATGGATATTGTCAGAGAGAAAAATGGAGAGGCATTGCCAGTCCAATTGTGGACCACTGAAGTGTCATGGGATAAGACAAATGCTAGTTACCTTGTTTTTGATAGAAATTTCACTTCAAGGCTCAGGTCCTTGTTATTTTTTGAAAATCCCTGAATTCCTAGGGAGTTGTTAAGATTAATTAGGCCCAAAGAGTATTTTAAAGACATCACCATACTACATAATTTTGGTGATATAATCTTATATCTGGTATCCACAGTGTTTAGGGTGTATGGTTTCAAGAAGGCACCTTATGTATTGCCTTACCAGGTCCCTTTGAAGATAGGGCATGCAAAAATTCTGAGGTAGATTGGTTATCTGCAGGAAACAACCCTGACTGGAAAAGGAAGGGGAACCTTGTTCCCAAACATTACAATAGCCCACCAATATATCATTGTAAAGAAGGGATTGGTGCACTTAAATCAAGTTTTTCAGCCCTATAGAATGGCTACAACAGTGGTTAGATGTGCAGACAATGAAGGTTTCATTTATGGGATGTTTAGAGAAAAGATAAGGTGTGCTCTTATGGAACACCAATTTAACTTTCCAGAAGATATAATTAGGAATGAGTTTGATCTTCAAGCTCAAGAAATCAAGAAAGAGAAGTGGGTGATTTAAAATAAAACTATAGATTTTATCAGAAATTATGATAAAGAATATGACCCACTAAAATATTTTCAACCATCGAAAAGAAAGTTACAGGCCCTTATGGAGAACTTTGAAGGAATCATGCAAGAAGAAAATGAAAAGAGGGCCATGGTAAGTAGAGCAGATCTAGATAGAGAAAAGATAATTTTGAGCCAACCAAGATACACCAAGTTGACGCCTAGGGGAACATATACAATTCAATAGAGGAAAGGGTATAGTATCCTTCTCCCAACTCAAAAAAAAGATGAAAATCTCCCATCTACCTCTAAATGGAAGAGACCTATGAGTGACCCAATGGTAGAAGAGCCCTCTCTAAAGAGGCAAAAATAGGAGTCTCAACCAGAGCAAGATATATACTCTCCTTCCCAATCCCCCTTGCAGTTGGATGAACATGGAGTTGCTCAGCAACTGGTGTAGTTAAGTAATGAGGGGAATATTTTTGTTTTAAATGATGAGATGCAAGAGGGAATGCCAGAGGCACCCAAAGGAATAGAAATGGACCTCACAGTGGTAGAGTTTGAGGGTAAAGAGATAGACCCAATTTTGAAATAGGCTAGTGACTCTTTTATTTCAGATGAAAATTTTGTTAGGACTAGGGCATTCCTTCAATTCTTGTTGAGGATGAAAATAAATCAATATAAGGAAATTTGTGAGAAAAAGAAACAAGAATTCCCTGATAGGGATATAACTAAATTTGAAAATGAGACAAAGGGGGAAATGATGAAGAAATTTGAGAAGATAACCCTGGAGGAAGGAAGAGCCATGATTCATACTGCAGGAGTATTAATTCTCCCTGAATGGGATATTACTGATGCAATTGTTTTTGATTCAGCTAGAAAGAGTAAAGTTACCATTCTCTCTACTACAGAGAAGGATAAACAAGCTGCTAGGGGTGTGGCTTTCTCTAATGACCATGAAGATTTGGTCATGTGGTCCCTTAAGAGGGAAGAAAATAAAGGGAAAAGGGAGGTTCTCTCTTTAGAATATGTTGGGAACTTGTTGGTGCAAAGTGTTGGTGAGACTTCAGGTGTAGAAGCCTCAAATATCATCTTGGAGATGGCTAAATTCAATGTGAGGGTAGCAAAGAAGGATGCACATGAGAAAGAGGAATTAAGGATTAAGTTTGAAACTATCCTTAAATCTTACAATGAGTTGAAAATAGACTTGATCCAGAAGGACAAACTGATTGCATAACTTTCAGGACCACAGGATCACAGATCACCCTAGTTGATGATTGCCGATAGGCCTACATTGGCCTCTTATTCTAGTCCTATTATTGAATTTCCACCATCACCTTTCCTAGAAACAAGCATAGATGCAAGAATCTATTGGGAGAAGCAATAATTACTTAAGGAAACAAACAAGCTAAGGGAGATTAGGGTAGAGCTTGAGAAAGAAAAGGATGATTATTTTAAGGTCAAATCCCTTGAAAATTAAAAATATGAAGAGAAAATTATAGAGGCAATAATGTAATTTGCTCATGATCTGAAGCCTTCAATTTTGTTTGATCATGCTAGAAGATTACAAGTTTTTCTTACATCTTTAGATAAAGATAAGGATGATTTGGGACCAATTATAAATAAATACTTTGAGAGATCCCCAAACATAAGGTTATTTCATTGGTTATCTAAAGGCCAATCTAATCCTGATCCATTGATCAAACCAGTGCATCGGTTTGTAAAGAAGCTTGTAGAGTATAGTATAATTTTGGATAATTTTAAAAGGAAGTCCAATGTGTTAAAGGAGTTATCAGATTTAAGTTGTGAGTTAATACCAAGTGTTTTCAAGGACATTGGTGAGTTGAAGGAATTGCACAAATGGAGAGAGGAGATAGATGAACTTTTCTTAGAAAGAATAACAAGTGTTTTGGGAAACACTCCTTCCTTAATCCATATCATCAAGTTATTAATGACTGTGAAATCAAAGTTTTATTTTATTTAGCAGGAGGTTAAGCAAAAGGAAAGCAAGTGGGAGTTGTTTTCTAATAGAAAGGTTGAAGTTGTCAATTTTGTGTTCCCAAGTGAAGAGGTATTCAATAAATGGAGATATCAATACATACCCCATGTTGAGAAGCTAGAAACTCCATCTACTTCTTGAGGCGATCAAAAAGTTGTGACTCATAGTCCATAAGTAGGTAAGATGTAGGAAATATTTATTGTGGGATGGATCAAGAGGAAAGGAAATCATATTTGTTTGAATAAATCGAGGAGAGACTTGAAGATAGGTGGCTCGCCTACAAGATGTTGGTCTAGAATCTGATTAGTTCATTTATTATAAACCCAGTGGGGTTGTTGTAGATTTTAGGGTAAAAGTTTTGTAAACCCTAATATGATCAGTAGCTTGTTGCATTTCCTTGTATATAAAAGGAATTTCAACAGTCATATTAGGCATTGAGAGTTTAGGAGTCCATAAGATAGAAATTTTTGAAACCCTAACCCTTAGTCGAGGTTTGTAATGTTTTTTATCATTTTATAAGTAATAGAAGAAAGTACAAGTTGCTACCATTATTTTGTAGGCTTGTTTATCAAGATATTTTGTATACAAATGATCAAGGTTCATTATACTTAATATAAATTTCAGGTCTTTATCTCTCTTTGTGTCAAATTTGTGAAATTTTGAGTTCATCAGAGACTCATGTATGTGTTTTATTTTGAGTTTTGACTTAGGGTAGGATTAAATATTTCTCCAAGTGAAATACATGTTCATTTGATTTGCATAAGGATTACCTACAAGCAGGAAGGATTTGTGGTTTTTGTATTTATGTTTATGAACTGAGTTCTTCTAAGATCTTTGTGTTTTCTCTGTATTTTGATGAAATATGCCCTATGGATAAGGCATTGGCCTGTATGAGTACATTTTTATCAAGAATTATTGAAATCATTACAATCAGAAATATAACAATCAGAACCAGCTTTTAATTTTATTTGTTTAAGGAAGTCATTATTCCACCCATTGATGGAGAGTCAATGAATAATAGGTTTTTGTTTAGTACTTTCTCACTGATATCTATTGTTATATCCAATATCCATTAAAGAACAAAGTTATATTTATTGGATCAGGTATATCCACCTTGGTTTTGCATAGCCAGAAGTGAAGAGGGTAGTCTTGTCCCTATAGTTGGTCCAATTACCTATAGATTTCTCATATTTGGAACTAACCCCTCCTTAAAATCAGTCTTAGGTATATTGGTGTCTCATGTAGTGCAAAATCTTTTCTATAACCAACAAGCAATAATCATGTAAAATATGTAAGAAAATGAATTCATAAGATGAGTAATTGAATTAACAGTTATAATATTAGTAACAGATCTTAAGGGAACCTTTAAGGACATGTTCTTATTTATGGTTATCAATGTAAGTAATAGTATTGTTTTTAAAAACAAAATTAGTTTCTTTTCTTAGAACCTTATACTTTTTCCTTATGGGTTCCTTGGTGGGGGCATTATATTTGGTGTTAGAGCCAAGTGCTACACTAGGAGCTCTAGGGTCTATTTGTGTTTAATTAAGTTATTCATTCTCATTGCATAACAATCAAATAGATACCTATACTTATGTTATATCACTCTTCTAGGATGCCTCCCATCACCTAAAAAAGAGCTAGGGGAAGAGTTCAAGATTCCTCATCTAGATCTCAACAAGAAAGTTCCCATGGGGATTATGAGGAAGAACAAAATTAGGCTAACCATAGGGTAGAAGGGAATGAGAGTAAGATTAATGACTCTGAGGGGGCTCAAACAAGATAAATTATGTAACAAATTTTACAAAGGCTTGACACCATTGAAATCAAAGTGAGTCATGAGGAAGAAAACCATTCTCCTCATAATGCTAGGGAAAGAGATAGAAGCCCTAGGAGAAGGAAAAATATACAAGATATTGAAACTAGGGATACCTCTCACATGAAGGATTTACTCAGAGTTAAGATAGCTTTCTTCTATGGTAATGAAGGGGGGTCCTCAACATAAAACTAGTTGTTTGATCTCGAAGGATGTTTTTCCATGCATCACTTTAGTAGTAATGTGAAAGCTAGATATGTCATCATGAAATTAAGGAAATTTGCTTCCACTTGGTGGCTAGTGGAAGAGGAAAAGATTTAGGTTAGCATTAACACTATCTCCTGGGAACTATTCTTAGAAAGTTTGAAGGATCAGTTTATGTCCGACCAATGGAGACAAAGTAGGGTAGAAGAATTTCACCATCTTAAGAAAGAAAACATGACTATAGAATAATATGAGAATTTTATTTATGAACAAGTAATCCCTTCTTAGGATACAAAGATAATGGCCCTATACTTGTACAACATTTTATCATAGGTTGAAATGATTGCATATCAAGACAAGTGGTATTATTTGAACCCAAAAGTCTTCAGGATGCTATAGCCAAAGCCTTTCGAGTTAAGAGGAATGTAAGGTAAGGAAAGGGTGGTTATTCTAGTAGTCAAGCATTTAACACTATAATAGGTTCTAAAGGAGACTATAACCAAGGGACTTATAACTCCAAGAACCAATAATCATCTTGTAAAGGGGGAAAAAACTTCCACAAAAAGAAATTCTTGAATAACAACCAAGGAAATGGTAAGTTTTAGTACCCATAGACCTATAACAATAATCATACCCAAGAAAGGTTTACTCCTCAACCATCCCAGAATTATCAAAATTTTAGTAAAGGGAGTTATCAATAGTCTAGCACACCTTTAATGAAGATTTTTATGAGGAACACTGGGTGCTTTTCCTACAAGAAACAAGGACATATTGCAGCTCATTGTCCTCAGTGCACCAACTTCACTAATGTATCATAAAAAAAGGGAAGAACTTCCATTTGGGACTGGTTTATCCCTCCCAGTAAGCGGTCTAGGGTCAGGTCAAGCACCTTGAATAGGTTTGTGAATGGATCTGGCTTTTCCCCCTTGTTCTGCTTCTCTTTGAACCTATTTCTACCGTATTTCTGGCACCTAGTCCTTAGAAACTGAGATCTGTGACCTCGGGGTCAAGGTCGACCTCAACTCTGACCTAGGTCAAAGTTGACCTCAACTCTAGCCTAGGTTAAAGTTGACCTCGACCCTGACCTTGGGTCCAAATTTCAAATTTTAGAGGTTTCAGGATGTCGGGCTTTGGAAAGTTTTATTTCCCACTTCCGGGCCATTTGTTTTGGATTTCAGAACAGTAAAATCTTAAATTGTATTTAATCTAGGTCTATTTCTAAAGGGTTAAGGCCTAATTAGGATTTAATTCCCCTTTTTTGGCCCCTCTAGAAGTTTATTCCCTAAATCACTATAAAAGGAAGCCTTCCTCTCTCATTTCAATCCATCTCTTGTTCATACATACAAGCACTCTCAAGAAAGCAAGAAGAAGAAGGAAAGCATTCAAGCATTCATCAAGGAGATCCATTGTTAGCCATTGAAGGATTTAATCTCTTTGGAGCCCTCTTGTTGAAGATTTCTCCATCCACATTCATTCAAGCTTCTTCCTATTCCAAGATACATTCAAGATTGGTGTTGGATATCTAATTCCATTGATTTGATATATCCTATATGTAATTCTATGATCATTTGGAGCATCCATACTTGTGGATTCAAGAATTTGAATCCTCCACAAGGATTTCAACATAAGAAAGGTGAATAGTTCCATTTACTTTATTTATATATGGCAATTTTAATTACATTTCAAGGCTGATTCCAAATCGGGGTTCGACCAAGGCAAACCCCTCATCCAAAAAAAAAAAACCTTTTTTCTTGCAGGTGCAGGTGCGAGATGACGAATATCAATGCAAATCTGGATACCCTTTTCGGTGAACTTCCGAGATCCACAAACATAATTTCCATTGGAGTTGTTTCAAGTCAAGGACATCTTTTAGTGGGGGTCAAGATTGTACCTCAAGGTAAGATTGTACCCCGATCCTGAGGTCAAGGATGACCTTTCTCCAAAAGATAGAAGGTTTCTAGGTTTTCTCTGTCTCTGCATTTCTATGCCAAATTAGGTTGTAGAATCTCCTAAAACTAAACACAGACATCATAAAATAGTCTTTTCCAGATTTACCCTATTTTGAGGTTAGTATTTGTCTTCAATTCAATTAAGTTTCCAAGCACACACTTTGTTATAAAGGACTATAGGGTTTTCTTCCTTTCTTCATATTCTCCATAGTTTGATTCATTTGTGTATTGATCACTTCATTGTGATTAATCAATTTGGATCTCTCCTCTGGAAATTTAAATTAAGAAGTATATCCTATATTCCCCCACACATTAAAAGCACATGCACACTACATTACATTTTGGTGAATACACTTTTTCACCATACATTTTTGGTGAACCCAACAAACTTATCCCCTATCTTTTGTGGATTTAGATGCCCTATTGTGTTAGATTTCCCTTTGTATTATCTTGCGTGTTCACCTTCACTATACATTTTTGGTGAGCCTGACAAGCTTACCGGGTGACCCCACAATAGTGGGTTACACTTTTTTAGAGATGCTGATTTTTGTTGAAATAACACATTTTTAATAAAATATGGTGATTTAAGCCTTGAGAGGTTCCATTTGAAGGATTTAATTACAAATGGTTAGCTCAAATCCTCTTAGATATAAAAAAACATTGATATAATATCTATACTCCTCATTCATACCTATAAGGGAGTCTCCTTCGCATCTATTAAAATGCTGACAAAAAATCACTTCGAATTTATCTTTTGGAAAATCAAATGAATCCATTTGACAAAAATATCTATGTATTAAGGTACTATTGAGAAAAATCTTTCCAATGATTATAATGTTAATACATATTAATTTTATTATGACTTTGTATTTTTAGTTTTACTAAACATATATATTTCATTGTATTTCTACCTATATGTTTGATGCTTATGGAAAAATAGTAAATGAGAGAAAAAAAATCTAAATATATATATATGCCCTAGGTATTGAGGTTATTTTTGTATAAAAAAAAATAAAAATGAAATTGGACAAATACGCGACAAGTTATAAGCTATGTAGTCAAGGTATGTCAAAATTACGGTTTAGTCAACTTCAAACATTAATAAAATATGAAATAATAATGATAATATTGTCAAACCAATTTCATGCCCTCCTTATGGATGTTAAAAAACTAAATTTAACAGAATAACATTGATATCTATTTTAGAAAAAAAGTTATGCTCTATGAAAACAATGTAACTCTTTGAAAATGACATTTTCAGCAACATACCAGTTTTTGTGGGAGAAAGAAAAAACCATTCAAATCAATTCAAAAATAAAAATAAAAAATATATTTAGAATCTAGGAAAATAATCCTAAAAGACTCTAATTTACTTCATCTTCTAATTTCAAATGGTTTAACGACAATATCCATCCAAATCTGATTTTTTTTCTCAAAATGTAGAGTTCAGTGTCCATTCAGGCAAAAAAGTGTAACCCACTATTGTGGGTTCACCCTAGTACCCCATCTCTTTTGTGCAATTAGATGCCTGATTGTATTTATGGTTAAACTCTTTATTTTATGGTGTTAGATCTTGCATGTATTAGATTTCTTTTATATGTTTGCATCTCATATAAAATAAAAATAAAAAAACATTCATTTGTTCATGCTTTGTGTTTTCTTAGTTTAGTTCATTTTCATTGCATTGGTATATGACCTTTACTACCTCTAGTCCTACTTATAATATTCCGGTTAGATGAAGTCATAGACTTATGGGTGTCTTTGATCCTGAGTCTTCCTCTCCTTTCCTTAGGATCCTAGATGACAATTTGATTATTCATGATTCCAATCCTACTAGGGAGAAAAAATCTTCTCACTCATCTCATGATGAGGATGATGCTTTAAGAGTTTCTCCTAAACAAGTCCAAAAAATATCAACTGAATTTGATAAAATGAGTAATTGGCTTATTCAAGAAAACCATAATCAAGATTCTATTCAAGCTAGAGAGGGTCTTAAGAAAGTCCTTTGTGATAATGATCAAGGTGTTAATCTTCTTCGTAGTATCACTCACCTTGTGCATTCAAATGTTAAACCTTTATCTCAAGAAGCTCAATATTTAGGATTTACTCCTCCTGTTACTAGTATAGAACCTTCTTCTATTCCTTTATCTAGTATTCCTACCTATACTCCTCCTTTGGTGACTGTGATGGTTCCCTCTATTCCTATGAGTGTTCTTCCTGTGTCCCTCCCTACATCACAACCTTCTTATCATAATGTTCCTTTTACTTATTCCAATCCTCTTCCAATTGTAGTTCTAAGTGTTACTCCAGTTGTTTCTTCCATTCCTACAGCTTCATACACTTTACCTAGTGTTTCTAATGTTTATAGACCTCCTATTTTCTCTAATGATTCAACAATCATGAGTTTAGCTCAAACTGTGTCATCTTTACAACAAAAACTTGCATCCTTGATTCAAAACAAGTTTAGCATTCCTACATGTGACATGGGAAGTCCTTTATCCCTAGACATCATTTGGACTCATGTTCCTCAGCAAGTTGATATGCCTCATCTTGAGAATTACAATGGTAAGGGAGACCCTGTTAGTCATGTTAAAACATTTCAATTCCTATGTAGTGATTATGCTCATGACCATAGGATTTTAGCCAAGTTGTTTGCTAGAAATTTCTATGACAAGGCCTTACAATGGTACTATTCCTTACCTCATTCTATTGACTCTTTTCCAAAACTTGCTAATAATTTTATTCAACAATTTCAAAATAAAATTGGTTGTATCAGGCATTAACATTGGTAGATTTAAGCATTTGACTAAATTCATTGGTAGATTTAAGCATTTGCATGCTCAGATTTCCTATTATGTTCCTGATATGGATATTCAACATATGTTTATTTCAAATTTATAAAAGGATATTAGAGATAAGATTCTGCTTACTGAATTTACCTCTTTTCAACAACTTTATGTAGCGCTTCATCATTATCAATTATAAGTGAGTCAATTTGAGAGCAACAGTCCAATGGCTCATGTTCTAGTTGATAAGAGTGATGCTTCTCCTAATCCAAACAAATTTAAAAAATTTAACAACTATGTCAAGATAAACAAACAAGAAAATGCAGTTGCTGATCAAGTTGTTGTTGCATCTGACAATGCCACTTCTGCATCCACTGCTTTTTGACTAAATTGTATGTTTACTCCTCTCTCTGAATCTTTCAATTCTATTATGAATAGGTTTTTGACTGCTAATATGATTACTTTACCTCCTATTTGACCTCTTTTACCTACTATAGTAGCATCCAAATCCTTTGATCCTAAAGCTTTTTGTCAATATCATTGTCAAAATGGTCATGATACTGAGAAGTGTTTTTCTTTAAAACATAAGGTTCAAGACTTAATCAATTCTAATGCCTTATCTGTTGATAATATTGATGGTAGCGAGAACAAATTTGTCTCTCCTCCTAATCAAAACCTTCAAATTTATATGAATCCTTTACCTACACATGATACTAATACCATTGGTCACCATCTTCTATGGACATTGTTTATGATTCAAAGATGGATGATCTTAATCAAATTGTTAACCATGTGGAGCATGTTGATCAATCTGTATCTCCACTTCAGCTTCAAACACAAACTCAAGTTCCACCTCAACCTAAACCACAACCACAACCTAAAGTGAAATCTCAACCAAAACTTCAAAAATAACCTAAGAATAAAAGACCTCAGGAACTCTTGATTACCTTTTATGATTTTGAAACTATTAAAGCTCCTGATGGTCCTCTTTACATTTATACTAGGATTTCTCAAATACATACGCATGGTTATCTTGTTGATCCTACATCCTTAGTCAATGTTATTACTGAAGAAAATATTTTGATGAAAAATTTACAATGTGATTCTTATGATACATCTAATGTGTGAATTCAAACTTGTAATGGTTTTCTTTATCCATCATATGGTTCTATTAACTTGCCGATGGAACTTTGTGGTAAAATTGTGAACACTACCTTTGTTGTTGTTCCTACTTCTGATCAATTTCAAGTCAAGCTTGGTTTGCCTTGGTTAAATTCCATGCATTTTGTTGCTTCACCTATCCATAAGTGTCTTAAATCTATTCATGATGAAGAAGTGAAGATGATTAATCATAGTTTATATCAACCTTCTAGGTCGAGGGATTATGCTACCCTTGACTTATTTTGGCCTTCATTACCTAATTCATGTCCTTCTCGACCTAATAATATTTTCTGCTCACATCTAGCCTATAAGCATCATAAGATTCTCGAGTTAAGCATACCACTGAAGGATCTTAATCATGGTCTTTTTCCTACACCTTCCATACCTCCTTTATCTATGGTTTCTAGTTCTATTAATCAAGATCCTAGTGTTGCTTGTTAGTCTGCTGAGAATCCTCCTATAGAACCTGTGAAGGATCTGGTAGTTGTTCCTCCTAGTTCTCAACATATTTCAAGTAAAAAAAACCATAATTGATCTACTAATAAATGTCTTAAGAAGTGTTGTGCTCAAGAGAAGGCTCTTACTTATGTTCTTAAAATTTCTTTACCTTATTTTAACAAGCTTATGCATGATGTGTAGGAAGAAGTTACTGCTAATAATAATGTTAAAATGCAAGATTATGATGATTCTATTCATATCTTAGATCCTATTTTGATTAATCTCAATGAAGAAGATACTCTTGATGATACTAATGATGTTAATGATGAATATGCAACTATTGACATTGACATTGATTTACCTAATATGCTTTCATCACAATTGACACTTACACCTAGTATCGAACATTATGATTCTCAAGAGGATCCTTGTTTAGAACTGGCTATCATTCCTATTATATTGGATATAATCCCTCTTGTGAGTTACCCACCTTCCCTAAATGATATAGAATGAGATGGGGAGAGTAGATGACATAGTTGATTGGATTGTCCTTTATGGTAGCTTTGTTATGTGTTTTCCTGTTGTACTGTGCTTCTCCCTTGATGTGTTTGCTAAATGTTGTTAGATTCTTTTATATGACCCTTGCTGCTCTGTTGGTGTAAGGTGATAAAAGAATCAAAACTATTGTACAAATCCTCTATATGTATCTCTATTCTTCTATATGTTATTTCATGTTATGTTGTACTTGTGCTATTGTTCATAAATGTTTCCTTGTATAGTTTTCTTGGATTTTCAACTTGGCAGCACTGAATCTTTTTGGTCTCCATGTTGTGGTCCGAAAATACTCTTCTTCGTGTCTCTTTTATGTTCTTTCCTCCATTGTGATTGTAGTTCTACTTTCTTTGGGGAATGATGTCAATTCATTTGCAATAATATCATATATATATTATATTATGATCATATTGACCCTATAATAGGTAGATCCCTTATGTGTTCTCTATATGTTTATGTAGTATTTCCCTTGATTTGTCTTTGTTTGGGGGCATCTCATAGTGGAAATGTAATCAGTGGAGTTTTTTATGTTTATGTTGAATCTATTTCTCCTGTTAAAGTGTTAGCAATGACTTTAACATGGGGGCATATGCTCTACTCACCTGTTGCACACACACACTTTTGATATACATATATTATTTTTCAAGATACTTCTCTCCCTTTATGGATTAGTGAGTAATCCTTAAAGCATGGATTTTTATTTAGGATCTCTTGATCCCTCCTGTTTCAAATTTTGATCCCTTAAGGTCGAAGGTGTCCTTAATATTGGATCTCTTTTTCTATTGGTTTTACTCTCATGGAATAGAATATTCTCAAGGGTGACTCCTTGATGGGTTGACTAGTGAGTAGCCAAATTCACTAGGTAGTTCAACTTCATGTTTCCAGTTGCGCCGTTTCCTTGTGTGGTTCACAATGGGACATAAGTTCTCATTGGGCAAGGTAATCACACTCTCTCTCTATCTCTTTTTCTAGAGATGTCTCTCTTATTTTAATCTTGGAGTTGATGAAGACTTGAGTCCTTGGGGCCTTGAGGTTTCCTTTGTCCCTTTTTATTTCAATAAGATTATCTTTTCATTATGATCTCCTTTACCAAGATTTTGCATCAAGTCCATACTCTTGCTAAAGTGGGGGCTAAATGTATCGTCATAAAATGGAAGCACTTCCATTTAGGACTGGTTTAGCCCTTCGAGTAAGTGGTCTAGGGTCATGTCAAGGACCTTGAATTGGTCTGTGAATGGATCTAGCTTTTTCCGCCTATTTTGCTTCTCTCTCCACCTATTTCCAGCCTGTTTCTAGCACCCAGTCCTGTGAAACTAAGATTTGTGACCTCAAGGTCAAGGTCGACCTTCTGGGTCAAGGTCAAATTCAACTCTGACCTAGGTCAAAGTTGACCTCAACTTTGACCTAGGTCACACTCAACCTCAACCTTGACCTTGGGTCCAAATTTTAAATTCCAGAGGTTTCTAGATGTCGAGCTTTGGAAAATTTTATTTCCTGCTTCTGGGTCGGTTGTTTCAGATTTCAGAATGGTAAACTCTTAAATTGTACTTAATCTAGGTCCATTTCTAAAGGGTTAAGGCCTAATGAGGATTTAATTCCATTGTGTTGGCCCCTCTAGAAGTTTATTCCATAGATCACTATTGTAGACACCTAAAAATCCTTTAGAAAATAAAGTATTTTTATTTTTTGAAAAACCCCTAATGACATCATCATTTCTTAATTAATTATTTAATTAATTAATTAATTAATTTTTATGCCATTAAATCCCTTTACCTTAATTAAAAATATTTAATTAAGGAATCCCTCCCAAAAATGTTTAAATCTTATTTAAACATTATTCCCCTATTTATTAATTATTTAATTAATAAATTGACCAAAAATCCCAAAATAAATAATTAATTTATTTTTTGCCCAAAACATGGCCAATTTCCTTAAGACCACTAACCTCTTCCAAAATCTTCTAATCCTTCTTTAATTTCGATTAAAGGCTAATCCCATCATTTCCTAACCCTAATCCCAACTCAAGAATATTCAATTAAGATTAAATATTAATCCTAATCCTAATCCCCCCCTAAACCTTGTCACATTTCCTAACCAAGGTTAGCCAACTCCTAAGCTTAACCCAAAGTCAACAAACTTCTAGAAACTCCTCTTACATGCATTTATGATGCATTTAAGAAGCCCCTCACCCCTTTCTTACACCCTTTGACCTTAGGCACATTTTCCAAATTGTGCACATCCCTCCCATCTTTCAACCCAATGCCCTTATGACACTTGTCACAAGGAGGTGGCCCTAAACTAAAACAATCCATGTGCTCCCCTTTGAATGAATCTTGGCCTCTCTTAAGGATTTTGATCCTGGCCACTCATTCTTCCTTCCCAAAGCCTATAAATGCTCCTCCTTCCAAGAGCAAATTCATTACCTTACCTTTTATTTCAAGCATTGTTATCATGCTCATTTAGCTCTAGACTTAGCATAATCAATACTAATTGTTAGTTTTTCATCATTTTCAAGCTTTCTTAAAACACATCTTAGCATAGATTTAATGGATTTTCCTCCTATCCTAGGTTAGTAGAGTCATCTCGATCATCCCCCATCCCCTTATCTATCTTCCTCTAGAGTCAGTCTTCTTCCAATCTTAAGCCAAATCCAATCCTAGTCTGATCTTGTTAGTCATCCCAATCTGAGTCTTAGTCTTCCAATCCATCTTCATCCTTCATTCCTATCCAACTCATCCGCAAGTCAACATGTCTCAAAACTATTATGATGAGTTTGGTTATTATGTCTCTCCCCTCAATCCATCCTATCCCAAAGATGATGAAAGCCTTGTAGATCACAATGTGTATTTTGAAAATCTTAGCAAGTTTTCTCCAAACATCCCCCAGCATCCAATCATTCCTCCAAAATATCCTATCATGCCTTCACACTTATCCACTAGCACTCCCTTTCATGTCGTCGGCAAGGCAAATCCATTATCTTATCCATCCACAACTTATCCCTATCTTAAACCTACACATCCTCCATATGCATCCTTCATACCTCCATCTCCTGCTATGGTCATATCCCAATCACCACCATCCCCTCGAAACACTTCATGCTACTTCCCTTATCTAAAACCTCCATCCACTTATCCTCCAAAACCCTTTCAAAACCAAACACCAAGTCTTCCAATCCTTTTCCCCAATCCTCCATCCTATCTCAATCCACCATCTTCTATTCCAAACCACATTTCCAAAACACTCCTCCCACAAGTAGAGTGCATCCTTCAAAACACTTCATATCCCGTACCTCGATCCATCACCTCTATTTCATCTACATTGTCATCCCCTCAAGAAAGTTCCCCTTCATCCACCCCATCTTCATATGAGGACTATCCTAGCTCTCCATCTCCTCCACATTCCAACCCTTCTTCACCATGAAAGACTCCAAGGAGTTTCACAAGGAAGCCAAAAAAAAATCCCACTCCTAAAGTTGAAGAGCCAAGCCATCTCAAACCTTTATGTGAAGCCATCATTGATGAGGCCTATCCATCACTCCCATCTATTATCTATCTTCCATACATCCCACTCATTGATCTTCTTCCATCTCCTAGCATCATTGAGTCCCTTCCATCTGAAGTTTCCATCCAATCCCCACCAACATCACCTCCTCCTAGCATCATCCAAAGCATATCTGATGAGCCTCATGAGTTCACCCTTCTTCCTACCATCACAGCTGTAGAATCTTCCATCCTTTCATCCATACCATCTAAAAAGTTCTTCTTTCTTCTAGACATCATAGCTACAAAATCTCCCATCCTTCCATCCACCCCCTCTGAAGAGTCCATCCATACATCCCCCATCACTCTATCCACACAAATCCCACCATGTCAAGATCTTGTCCAAAAACATGTCAAAATACTCACAGAAGAAAATCAAGATCCAATCCCTTCACTTCCCCCATCACATGTTCTATTGCTTCCATCACCCCCAATCCAAAATCCTACAATCCCAATTCCTCCAATCCAAGATCCTATCATCCTAGTTTCTCCAACTAAAGATCCATTACTATCCCCCAATCCCGGTCAAAATCCCATCATCATATCCTCTCCTCTTGAGGATCTTCCAATCCAAACTGTCCCACTACCATCACTCTATCCACTTGGACCACTTACATTTGTTAGAGGTAGCCCACTTGAAGCAGAAGCAATAAGTTCTATATCTTCCATCAGGGAACCAGAAACTGGATGTTTATCATATTCCCCAAGCCAAAAATATCCTTGTTTGGATAAAATGCTCAAGAAATGGAATTATCAAGGGAAAGCCCTAGGTTCTCATGAACAAGGAAATCTGGAGCCCATTCAAGACAAGAAACATCTAAAATTATGTGGCATTGGTCACACATTAGAAGAAGGCACTTCCTCCATAAAGGTTGGTATAGCTAAAGCTAAATTCAAACATCCTTCCAAACCCACCATCACGTCTTCCAAAGCATACAACACCATTCCTCCTCCATCATTACAGCCTAGGACAACCTATCACATTCCTCCTTCATCCTCCAAATCCATTTTGGGTCCCTATGTCTCAAAATCTTCTAGCACATATCCTTTACATACCCAATCCATTTTGGGACCCTACATCCCAAAATATCATCCCCCATCTTATCCTACTCAATCTTTCATCCAAAATCCAAGCATCTCTAGTCGGGATCAACAAAGGCACATGCCCACATATCCTATCTACCAATCTCCTTCCCTCTCTCCATCCATATTTCCTCCATCCCACACATCTCCTCATATTCACTCTGATGCTCCCCACAATTTGGATGCCATATCAAATATGCATAAAGGGAAATATCCACAAAAATTCAAAGATTGCCATGTCTAGCCTAAATGACATGGTCAACCAAAGAAAAATCCACTCAAGCAATCCAATGCATCCCAATGGCCGCAAAGGCTCAACAAAGCAATAGGTAAATCAAATGCATCTAAATGGTCCCAAAGGCCCAACAAAGAAAAAGAAAAATCTGATGCATACCAATGGCCACAAAGGCCCACCAAAGCTAAAACAAAGATGATGTGGATCCCAAAGCAAAAAGATGTAATGCATCTAACAAAAATATCCACACTGGCATCCAAAGTTGCTAATCCACCAGCTACTCAGTTTCCTCCTCCATATCCTAAATCCATCTTGGATCCCTATGTTACAAGATCTCCTAGCACAAATCCTGCATCATTTCTACATCTGTCTTCTACATTCCATCAACTTCATCCATCTCCCTCGCAACATGTGCCAATGTTGATCCTAACAACATCCTCCTATCATGATCACTTTCCATCTTTCCATCCAAACACTTTCTACCACCATATATCCCATCTACCCCATCCAATCTGTGCTTTTGCATAAATCCATCCATCCTAGCAAAGCTGTACCAACATCCGAGCAAATCAGAAGATCAGCAAAAAAAAGTCAGCAACAACATCAAAATATCAATGAAAAATCAAACAGAAGGTCAACATCAAATCATAAGGTAGTACCAAATCAGAGAATCAACAACAAGTCAGAAATCAATTAGCATATCAGTGAAAGATCAGCCCAAAGTCAGCAGCAAATCAGAAAATCTGTAAAAATTGAAAAAATCAAGAGAAAAAATATCAAAAAAAGAAAAAAAAAAGAGAAAAACATTCGTCCTATGGTGAAAACTTGGCAATTCAAGCACCTTGGACAAGTACCATGATGAAAACCTAGCAAACATGCATCATGCGTAGGGCCCCCCCCCCCCAATTCCTTTCTGTAGTTGGGGGCCATTCCCTTCTATCACATCTTATCCAACATCTCCTCCATCCCATTTGTCTCTCTCCTTTGGATCTTGATGACAAAACAAAGACTACCAGGTATACATGCTTTTGGGAACCTTCTTGGCATCCATCACACCTTTCAGCTACATATCATCTATCCAATCCATTCATCCTAGCTTCCATCTACCTTCCTCATCCTCTTGTCGGCATATCTACTGTCCAATCATACCCCATCCTACTGCCTCTGAATGAATGAACTATCCTAAGCAGGAGGCATCTTATTCCTTGGTAACATATTCCTTGGAGACTATCTTTCATCCAAAATCTTCCATCTCCCAAATCTTCAAGAAAATCTACCATCCAATCTCCCCAAGCATTCCTCTATCCAATCCTCAAGCGTTCTTCCATCCAAATCCAAATCTTCCTCCATCCAAATCTCCTAGCAGTTCCATCATCCTCATTCCAAAACATTTCCTCCATCTTGCCATCACTTGGTTTCTTCCCTTGTCATTGGTATCTAGCTATAGGCTACCTTTCATGCAATCCAATGCCATCCATCCATATCCAACTATTGCTAGCAATCTTCCAACATCTTCCAATCCTATCCACATCCTCTAGCAATCCAACATCCAAGATCAAGCCAACCGATCAAATCACATTCCTAGTCTTGTAGCAAGCCTTGATCTCAATCCAATCATCATCATTGGGATATGTCCTTCCCAAATCTGTGTCATTTTAGGACACATTCATCACCAATCCATCTTGGCCTTCCAACCCAGCTGGGGCATTATCTTGCATACCTTTAGAGTTTCAGCTTCATCCCTAGGTTCTTTGTACATCCTAATCCCAAGTCTTGTACCATAGCGCCAGTCGTGTCTCCGTGTAATACCTCTCCTACAGTGGTACTATGACTTGATATTTTTATGATGATTAGAACTATGCACTCATGTTTATGTTTCATGGAGGATTATATGTTCATCAGATGATATTTATATGCTCAGTTTATATGTTTATGAGATCCTAGAAGAATGTATTAGTTTTACATGTTGATGTAATGATTTGAATACTAACCCCTATCATGATTGTTTTATGGATACATATGACTGATGTGTTTTCATGACTCAGGACGAAGTCGTAGTTACTCACTCAGTGAGGTCCACACGATGTATCGATCCTGGTCATCTGCTTGTATATAGCTATTTTGTATCTATATGTATATGTATCTCTTCTTGGTGATGCAGGATTTGCAGGTACCGGGTATCGTCTCCACCTGGCTCCACAGGTCTGAGCGATCCCTTAAAAATCCTCGATCGTTGTTGTTGTCATGGAGATATCACCAAGCTTCACAAAAGAAAACCTTTGCCCTTGATCATTCACCTTAGGTGGGAAATGCCAGATCAGTTCCTGATAGGGAGGTATTATGTGGTTATCAGTATTAGGGTTTGATCTTGATCTTGCTATTAGAGTATGCTCAACTTTGTCAGTAGGTTATTTATGTGAGTCCTTGTTGATCGATTTCTGTTTCAGTGACTTATCTCAGTTTAGATTTTCATGTTAGTATTAGGGTCAAGCTATTACTTGTACCTTGCATCTTCTAGTTATATAATTATAAAATGTTAGTAAAACGAATAATGAATTATTTATACTATATGTGTCATAAACATATGGGTGCACACATATGCTTATAAACACATATATGTATATTAAGGTATAAATATATATTCATAAATTTAAATAAATATATACTTAATTATATTAACAAATAGCACTAACTTTATGGTGGTTGATAAAATAAATTAAGAAATAAATAAAATAAGATAAAATAAAATAGCTTTTGGTAATAAAACTAACTAGCTAGGAGGGAGTTGAACTCGAGACCTCCTAGAAGTTGGGGCTAGTTAGTTACCAATTGTGCTATGTGAATTCCTTGAGAGGTAAGTAATTAAATTTATTATTAAACCTTATTTTAGACAATATTTTAATTTAAAAAAAAAATTAACAAAACTTTATTATGTTTACGGGAGATTAGTTCTTCTCCAACCGACTATGGAAGTTGGAGAAGTTTCTTCCCGTAAAGAAACTTCTCCAACCATATAGTGGAGAGGAAATTATATCTCGGGGAGTTTTGATTCGAGAAGGGGGCTGGAAAAATTATTTGGAAGCAGAGTATTGAACGTGCGCGGGATATTGGAGGACACAGGAGGCTGAATTTTGGAAGAAGTAGAAAGCGAGGGAAAAGGTTTCAGAGTTCATCAACCAGGTCATCAGATTTACAGGTTGGAGGCTATTCACTTGAATGATGAATATTTTGTGTGTGTTCGTATGCTTCTGTGTGTGTCTATTTGTATTTACATTTACGAATGGTTATGCACTATAAAATAATATGAGCCATTTATATGTTAATTTTAGGAGTAAAAACATTATAGTATTTTATCACTAATTTCTCTAATATAATAGTTTTTAGCCAAGTTAATAAATTGTTATAATAAAATATATTTGGGTTTAGTCTGACGGTATTTAGTTATGTATCAGTGAGTTTAAAGGTAGTAATTCATATTTAATTTGCTGTCAATTTAATATTATATCATTCTCTGTCAGATATAAAATAAATATAGGGCCCAATTAATAAATTATATTTCAAAAGAAAACATAGAATCAAATTATAATACTCTGGATATTTGTTTTAAAAAAAAAATATATATAATAACAATAAAATAATATAAAAAGAAGAATTTAATTAATAATATTAAATAGGGAAATATATATATATATATATATATATATATATATATATATATATATATATATATGTGTGTGTGTGTGTGTGTGTGTGTGTGTGTGTGTGTGTGTAAAGTTAAAAGTTTATTTTATTTAACAAAATATTAAGTAACATGCTTTGTGGGACCACGGTCGCTGCCGCGGGAGCCCGTGGTACCGGCCGGCAGTCAGTACGCTGCCGCGGCGGTACCACCGGGGGTACCGCTGGGCGGCGGGGCCCCCACCTCCTTGGATAGTTGTGACTTTTTTTTTATATGTTTTTTTTTTTTTTTTTATATAAAAACAATGTTTGATATTGATTTCGGCATTGATTATATTATATTATATATATAATATGTATAATATTATATATATAATATAATGTATAAACATACTTAAAAATATTTTGTTGTAAATAAATTATGTTATATATGTGATATGTAAATATTATATATATAACATAATTTAAGTTTTATATATTATTATTTTAAATTTGATATTATACTATACATATAATAGATATTATATGTACAATATGATATGTATTTTAGCACATGGGTTTTTCATTAACTTAATATATATATTATATCTATATATATATTTATATCATATATATGATATTATATATATATATATATATAAAATAATACATGGGGGTATCCACTTTTAGACACCTAGGAGGCATATTCATTTAATGAGAACAATTGTATCAACACTAATTTATACTGAAATAATGATGATATATTAGATACAAAACCATTCATTTCATGGGGCAAAACTTAGGAATTAGAGGTGTATTTATTCCTTGTTTTAATTGTGTAAACTTTATTTAAATGTAAATAAACTATTGATTTCTTACTTCTATGTTTAGATAAATGTTAGGATGGGGGTTAGAAAACTGAAACAAATTCTTGCTTTCAATCTTATCAATAATCAAACTAGTCAAAACTTTAGGACTCCTAAGTGTCCTAGGATAGATCTGTTATAAGGTTGAAAATGTTAGTGGTTACTAGAAAAACCTAACGGAAATAGGTTAGGGTTAGGAAACCTAGGAACCCCTAAGTGAGTGGCTCTCAGCGCGGGGCCGGGGCCCTAAAGTGGCTAGACCAGGATAACCGGCTGAAGAGTTAACTAATCAAGTGATAACCTAATAAATTTACGGGATGGGGTTAAAATATTAAAAAGATTAATTGTGCCTTGCCCATGCCATTAGCGCTAGGACAGGCTATGGATGGGAGTGGGAGAAGATACCTATGCGTAGGTACAAATTGAATGGCGCTTGTCTGTACGAAAGGCATTCGATTCCGCATGTGCCTACTTGGGGGCCGGGGCCTAGTGTGGCTAGTACCAGGACAACCCAAGGGGTGAGGGCTATGCGATGACACTCACTTAGGTTGTTGCTTAGGATTCCCTACCCGAACCTTAGAATTCTCTTGTGAAATGAATTTGCCTATGTGTAATGTTATTCAACCTTTTGTTTAACCTAGTAAGTTTCTTCTTTGTGGGCTTGGTGTTTATCTCCCAGCAAAGGGGAGTGGATCCTTTTGGGTATTCACGTGGTTGGGTGGTAAATCTTTTTATCGAGGTATCTTGTGCAGATGTAAGCAACTGAAGATTCATATTTATCTATGTACCTGTTGAAGAATGAAGACTTGTATTATTCATGTATTGTAAACTTATGTATTCTCCTATGAGGAGTTTAAATGTAATGTAATTTTCAAATGATGTAATAATGGGTAGACGTAGGAAAAAGGGTTATATGGGATGTTTAATGTATGTTGGAAAGATGTAAATTTTGTTATGTATCAAGTTGTGCAAAATGTTGATGAATCATTTATTGTTCTATTGAAATATGTTAGTTAGATGAAATGGAATTATAGTTATTGAAAAGTTTTAGATGGAAATTATCTTTAAATGTGTTTAAGTATTTTTCAATAAAGAATCTGAAATGGAATTTGAATGGTTAGTAAATGTTGTTAAAATGTTTATCAATTTTCAATAAGTTATACATTTACACTTAAGGGAACCTTGGAAAGAAGTGATAAAATGTTTTGTTTATTATAAACTTTAAAAGTTCAAAATTTTTCGTTAAACTTTACTTAGGTTTTCTTTTATGAAGTAAACCTTTGTGTATTTTCCTGATTCCCTTGCGGGGCATGACACTCCACCTAAGCTCATTTATACATATGTGTCTTTAGGTCCCATCCTATGTTAGTTAGCCCTTGTCGCTATCTTGTTGTACATATCCTTGTTAGTCCTACAACAACATTTGATCAGAACTCTTGTCCTATCTAGCCTTGTACTTCAGCAATATCAATTATCGACTATCCTTGATCATCATGACCATCTTTGAACTACATCATTTTCCAATCAGCAACACAACATTCTCCCCATCAGCATAGGGTCCGCACAGATGTATGATTCTATTTTGTCTGACCTAAGCCTAATCATGGGTCCCCTTAGTTGTATCCTTCTTGTCTGACCTAATCTCCCACCAAGCACACTGGGTCCATGTCGATGTATCCTTCCACACATTTAGACCAATCTTCCCACCATCAATCGAATCAAATCTCTCTCCTTGGAAAAGGTTGTCTTTTGGAGTTATCATTTTGGCCTTGGATTTTGTCCTTTGGGTCTTGTTAATCTTTTACAGCTTCTCGTTGTTCTCTACTCAAAGTTGCCACAATCTTTTATATCATGGTGTGCTGCAAATGAGGATAATCTGGGGCAAGGTCTTTTGATATTTTGCTTCTACCTATGAGTCAGTCATGTGTTTGTGGTTTCTTTAGCATCATTTCCACCATGCGTCCTCTGGGTTTCATGTGTGATGCTAGGGCAACCCTGCGTGTCTTTTTAGCATCAGTCCTCTACAATGCTGGTGACAAGGCCTTGTGATCCCAGTATCCTTGGAAGGTCTCTAGCATTGCTATATTAAACTAGGTTGTGCTCTCCACATTTGCACTTCGAGCTTCCCCAAATCCTCTGCATCCTGCATCATCTAGATTAATCTTGCAATCTTGCATCTCTCATGTAGCTGCATTTTTTCATTTTGCATTCCATCTCATCTTGCACTCATGCATCTTTTCTCTTGGAAGCTTGGTTATTTATCTCCCCTTCTTCCTCAATCCTTCCTTCTCTGTTTCCTTTCAAGAAAATTCCACAACGTTTACTCCTTGCGTTATTTTCTCAAGGGGGCACAACTCCTCATTTCTCTAATTCTAGCCTTGGGAATCTTATTTTCTTGTCTTTGACGCCATGCCACTAGTGGCATCACATCAAAGAGGTGCAAAATGTAGACACCTAAAAATCCTTTAGAAAATAAAGTATTTTTATTTTTTGAAAAACCCCTGATGACATCATCATTTGTTAATTAATTATTTAATTAATTAATTAATTAATTTTTATGCCATTAAATCTATTTACCTTAATTAAAAATATTTAATTAAGGAATCCCTCCCAAAAATGTTTAAATCTTATTTAAACATTATTCCCCTATTTATTAATTATTTAATTAATAAATTGACCAAAAATCCCAAAATAAATAATTTATTTATTTTTTGCCCAAAACTTGGTCAATTTCCTTAAGACCACTAACCTCTTCCATAATCTTCTAATCCTTCTTTAATTTTGATTAAAGGCTAATCCCATCATTTCCTAACCCTAATCCCAACTCAAGAATATTTAATTAAGATTAAATATTAATCCTAATCCTAATCCCCCCCTAAACCTTGTCACATTCCCTAACCAAGGTTAGCCAACTCCTAAGCTTAACCCAAAGTCAACAAACTTCTAGAAACTTCTCTTACATGCATTAAATGTATTTAAAGCCTCCTTATCCCTCTTACATGCATTTATGATGCATTTAAGAAGCCCCTCACCCCTTTCTTACACCCTTTGACCTTAGGCACATTTCCCAAATTGTGCACATCCATCCCATCTTTCAACCCAATGCTCGTATGACACTTGTCACAAGGAGGTGGCCCTGAACTAGCACAATCCACGTGCTCCCCTTTGAATGAATCTTGGCCTCTCTTAAGGATTTTGATCCTGGCCACTCATTCTTCCTTCCCAAAGCCTATAAATGCTCCTCTTTCCAATAGCAAATTAATTAGCTTACCTTTTATTTCAAGCATTGTTATCATGCTCATTTAGCTCTAGACTTAGCATAATCAATACTAATTGTTAGTTTTTCATCATTTTCAAGCTTTCTTAAAACACATCTTAGCATAGATTTAATGGATTGACCTAGTTTCTTCTATTGTTTTGCATAAGCATAGCATCATATCACATCTCTATTTGGTTTAAAATCAATCTTAGCATAAACATCATGTAGCTTAATCTTCATTTCAGCATCATTTGGATCCTTGAGGCCTTAGGGGAAAATCAGGTGTTCTATACCTATTTTGTGCCATTTATGAAGTTTTCCTGGATCTCAATCCATCCTAAAATGCATTAGAGTATGCTCCAAATGCTTAGAGAGCACACCCACATCTCTCTTAAGAAAGAGCAAATCAAACAGTGCTTGGGTGCACCTATTTTAGCTCAATCTGAGGTGGCTTAGCTTAGATGTTTTTGTTTTGAATTGATATAATGTTAGATTAAAACCTAATGTTTGTTTGTCTTAGCCTTTCAAAACAGATTCAGATAGCCTAGTCTACAACTATAAAAAGAAGCCTTCCTCTCTCATTTTAATCTATCTCTTGTTCACACATACAAGCACTCTCAAGCAAGAAAGAAGAAGGAAAGCATTCAAGCATTCATTCATCCTCAAGCATTCAATCATTCAATCATTCATCAAGGAGATCCATTGTTAGCCATTGAAGGATTCAATCTCTTTGGAGCCCTCTTGTTGAAGATTTCTCCATCCACATTCATTCAAGCTTCTTCCTATTCCAAGATCCATTTAATATTGGTGTTGAAGATCTAATGCCATTGATTTGAGACATCCTATATGCAATAATACATTCATTTGGAGCATCCATAATTGTGGATTCAAGGATTCAAATTCTCCCCAAGGTTTTCAACATAAGAAAGGTGAATAGTTCCATTTACTTTGTTTATATATTGCAATTTTAATTAAATTTCAAGGTTGATTCTAAACCGGGGTTTGACTAAGGAAAACCACTCATCCAAACAACAAAAAACCTTTTTCTTGTAGGTGTAGGTGCGGGATGACAAATATTAGTGCGGATCTAGATACCCTTTTCGGCAAACTTCTGAGATCCATGAACAAAATTTCTGTCAGAGCTGTTTCAGGTTAAGGAAGACTTTCAGTGGGGGTTAAGATTGTACCTAGGGTAAGTTTATACCCCGATCCCAAGGTCAAGGATGACCTTGCTCCAAAAGACAGAAGGTTTCTGGGTTTTCTCTGTCTCTACATTTCTAGGCCAGATCAAGTTGTAGAATCTCCCAAAACTAAACATAGACATCAAAAAATAGTCTTTTCCAGATTTACCCTATTTTGAGGTTAGTATTTGTCTTCAATTCAATTAAGTTTCCAAGCACACACTTTGTTATAGTGGACTATAGGGTTTTCTTCCTTTCTTCATATTCTCCATAGTTTGATTCATTTGTGTATTGATCACTTCCTTGTGATTAATCAATTTAGATCTCTCCCTTGGGAATTTGAATTAAGAAGTAGATCCTATATTCCCCCACATGTTCAAAGAACATGCACACTACATTACATTTTGGTGAATACACTTTTTCACCATACAACCAATAATAAGAATAAGGCAGCCTCATAACCAAATGTAGGAGATGCTAACTGTTCCCATAGGGTTTTGGCCATAGTTGAACAAAGATAGGCCAACCACCAAAGAATAGTCATTGAGACTATAGGTTTATTAAAGGGTAAATCTATTTCTATTTTATTTGATACGGGAGAAAATGATTCCTTTATATCTCCATCCTTAGTAGAGAAATGCAGGCTAGTGGCTCAAGGGAAGGGAGTTAAGTGACAAGTAGAACTAGCCTCTGGAGTTAAGATGACCACAAACTTGTGTGTCTAAAATTTTCACTTGGGATTAGGACCCTTCTCCACCAAGTTAGATCTTCAAGTGATCCCCCTTAGTTATTATGAAGTTGTCTTAGGGATGGATTGGCTAGAAGCTCATGAGGCAAGATTAGAATGTAGAAAGAAGACCATTCATTACATTGATGATTTGGGCGAGCATAGAACTATAGTTGGGATCCAACATCCTATATTTATTTGAATGATATCAACAATGCAACTCAAGAGATGCATGCAAAAGAGATGTCAACTCCTTGAAGTCTTAGTAAATGATCTTTTTGAATGGAAAAATATAGAAATTACGCTTGATCACCTGTTTCTTCAAGAGTTTGCTAATATTTTTCCAACAAAAATTCTAGGAATGCCTCCCAAATGAACTATAGATTCCTGCATATATTCAGTACTAGGAGTAGAACCCATATCTAAGGCCCCTTATCGCATGACAACCTAGGAAATAAGTGAGTTAAAGGTGCAACTAGAAGAATTTCTAGAAAAAGGGATTTATCAAACCAATTGTGTCACCCTAGGGAGCTCCATTTATTTTTGTGAAGAAAAAGGTTAACTCTCTCAAGTTATGTATTGACTATCAACAACTCAATATGGTAACAATTAAGAATCAATACATTCTATCGTGTATTGATGATTTTTTTGATCAAATGAAAGGGGTAAATTTTTTTTCTAAGATTGATCTTAAGTCAGGCTATCATAAATTAAGGATCGATGAAGTCAACATCCATCATACATCCTTTCGTACTCGGTATGGTCATTATGAATTTACCATAGTACCTTTCGGCCTCACTAATGTACCTTCAGTATTCATGAGCCTTATGAATGGGGTATTTAAGACTTTCTGGGATACATTTGTGATAATATTTTTGGATTATATATTGGTATACTTTGAATCAGTGAAAGAGCATGAACAACATCTATGACAAGTGTTGCAATGCCTTTGAGAAAATCAACTATTTTCCAACTTGGAGAAGTGTGAATTTTTTAGAACAGAAGTTAAGTATCTTTGCTATTTTATCTTAGGGGAAGGAACAACAATTGACCTTGGAAAGGTAAAAGCCATAGTGGAATGGATAACATCCACCAATGTCTCAAAAGGTCATAGTTTCATTGGTTTACCTAGTTACTACAAGCATTTCATAATGAGATTCTCCAAATTATCTCATCGCATCACTTCCTTCAAAAGAAAGGGAAATAAGTTTATTTGGACTGAGAAATGTGTAGAATATTTTCAAATCTTAAAAGAAAATTTAACTAGTGCCTCAATTTTGGCTATACCCAACCCCACTAAAAACTTTCTAGTTTGCATCGACACCTCCTTGAAAGGCGTAGGAGTGGTACTAAAACAAGAAGGAAGGGTTATTTATTATGAGTCTAGGAAACTTAAAGATCATGAGAATAACTACCCTACACATGATTTGGAGTTGGCATTAGTATTTCATGCCTTGAATTGATGGAGGCACTTCTTGTTAGGGTATCGGTTTGAATTACACATAGACCAAAGAAGTCTTCAATACATTTTCACGTAGCCAAATCTTAATGCCAGACAGTGCAGGTGGATGGAATTTTTATGTGAGTACAATTTTGAGGTCATGTATATTCATGGAAAAGAGAATGTGGTAGTAGATTCATTAAGAGAAGGAAACATGAACTATCACATCTTTTTCTTACTATTGACTTGAGAAGTTAGATTTTGTAGACACTCCCTTTGGATACTTGGTATCAAGAAGTGAGAGTGGTAATAGAATCAAGAAGAGCCTGAGAAGGAAGATTCTTGGGTTACTCTTTAGAATCAAATAGGATATTAAGACAAAAAGGCCAAATTTATGTACCACTTTTAGGTGACCTTTGGAAGGTCATCTTGATGGAAGCTCATCATGCTCCTTATTTGGCCCATACATGGGTTAATAAAATGCATATAGACTTATGAAAGATATACTTTTGGTTGAGTATAAGGAGGGATATAAAATATTTTATGGTTAGGTGCTTGGAATGTAAGAGGGTTAAGGTTGAGCACCATCACCCAATAGGCCTTCTTCAACCACACTAAATCCTAGAATGGAAATGGGATACAATATCTATGTATTTTATTATGGGATTGCTAGTCCCTCATCGAAGACATGACACGATCATGGTCATAGTTGATAAGTTGACAAAGGTAGTACATTTTTATCCTATGCAGTCATCCTATATTACCTCCTCAGTAGCCAGAGTCTTCATGAATGATATTGTTAGGTTACACAATTTTCCTAGAAAGGTTATCTCAGATAGAGATCTAGTGTTCGCTTCCAAGTTTTAGACCTCTTTGCAATACACGTTAGGGACCCAACTAAACTTTAGTTCAACATATCATCTAGAGACTGATGGCTAGACTGAGCGGGTAAATTAGGTACTTGAGGATATGCTTAGATGAATGTTATGGATGTTGGAATCATTTGCCATTGCACCAAAAGCTTGAACTATCAATGCTCGATACAAATGTCAAATTTAACCTGATCCACGAGAGGCGGTTCAGCCATGTCATGAATCTCCAAGGAGGTGCTGACCACCAAGTCAACAATCTCCCCCTCAGTACTGACTGAGTCTTCAACACCCATTGAAGGGAGACTCGAACCCGTGACCCAAGGCTCTGATACCAATTGTTGGAATCATTTTCCATTGCACCAAAAGCTCAAACTATCAATGCCCGATACAAATGTCAGATTTAACCTGATCCACGAGAGGTGGTTAAGCCATGTCATGAATCTCCAAGGAGGTGCTAACCACCAAGTCAACAATGGACATATAGACTCATTGAGAAGATTACTTGTACCTAGTGAAGTTTTCATATAAAAATGACTATCAGAGTTCTATTGGTATGTCACCTTTCCAAGCCCTATATGGTCATCCTTTTCATACACCTCTGAGATGGGATCTCTTAGAGGAAAGAGTACTCCTTGGATGAGAAATGTTGCAAGTTTTGGAATAACAAGTGTAGTGAATTAGAGAGAACCTTGCAACAACTCAAGACAAACAAAAAATTATGTAGATGCTCACAGAGTTTGATGCAAGAGCATCCTGAGTGAAAGGGAAATCTTGCATCACCCAAAAATATTTTCTAGTTTCTTTTCAATAAGGGCTATCTTGTGCAGAGCTGCTATTTTGGGAAATTTACTATTTTTAGTAAGTTTTTCATTTGATCCCAAAATGTTCTATTTTCTTCCCTGGAGGTTCACTCTAGTTATATCAACCTTCCAGTAAAGTTTCATTGCAAGATCAAGTCTAGTTTTGAAGATATTGAATTTTTTTTTGTATTGGTAGTAGGATACAAAAACTTTGAACTTAGTTTTGAAGGCTTTAGAGGCTCCAAAAGGGGTTGAAACCTTGACTAAGTGTAACTTGAGCAAGCCAAGCATTGTAGATCACTTTGCACCATTTTAGAAATGGGGTTATAATAGCCAATCAGCTCAATAAGCGATGACTTATGGTCTCTGGAAGTTTTGAAAGTTGTTTGGGCCTATTCAAATGTAATAAAAATGAATAATAATATCTTAGGGATGGTTGGCCTCAAAATTTAGGTTTAAAATTTCAGGAACCTTATTGGGTGGTTAAAATTCTTATATAATGAAGGCACATAGAGTTATCTAGGGCAGTGTTTTTGGAGATGCATCTGGTAGATCTAGCTTGCAAAATATTATAATGAAAATGCCCATGTAGCTGTGCATGTTATATTTCTGAGCATTGTAATTCTATTTCATTAGAGATAATAGAAAGCCCATTTCTTGTTAATCTCAATTCTGTTGTGTGTGTTTGTGTTAATAAGAGGAGTACCCTTCATCAGAGTTGATAGACAGTTTACTGTCAAATTCAAAGTATTCTTGAGGGGCTGCCCACATAAGAGCCCTATCCATTATGGAAAAGGTTCTAAGTTGTGTATGCACCCTAAAATGGTCGCCTAGACTTTGGGCCCCATTTATTCAATTTGTCAAATATCAATTTTTTGAATAATGCTTTACAATATATTCAAATCAATTTCCTTGATCAAATCATAACTATTTCAATCATTTCAATAATCTTCTAAGGTTTAATCATGTCATCAATAATTTTATTTAATTAAAAGAAATAATCCCTTTTAAATAAATAAAATAACTTTATTTAATTGAAAGTAATATCTCTTAAGTAAAATAAATTTATTTAATTAAAACCCTTTTTAATTAAATGATTTTATTTTATTTAATTAATATTCATCTTTTAATTAAATAACCTTATTTTATTTAATTAAAAGAGAATTATTCTTTTAAAATAAATAAAATCCTCTCAAAAGATCTTTTGTGATGAAAAAGGAAATAAGTGAAATAAAAAATAAATAAAATAAATAGATTTCCTTTTCTCTCCACATGATTTTTCTTTCCTCTTTTTACATTAATCCCACATTTTTCTTGGGGATGCATTCAATTCCTCATTTTCCTATATAAGGAGCCCTCCCCTTCTCAATTAAAAATCCAGAATTTTTAGAATATTGTTATGCTGCAAGTTTTTACATTAGAGTTTTTGGGATCATTATTTAGCTTGCATATTTACATATAGTTTAATACTCATAGCATTTTAGTTTAATTTATTTCATTGTTTTACCTTAATCTTCATTTCAATAAAGTAGTTTATTTTCTTGCATTGCAATCATATAGATTAATTTCATTTGCATGCAAGAACTTGATGATTCAATGGAGATTAGCATTCTTACTTCTCATCCTTGAATCTCTCATTCTGTGGTGTACTTGCATGGATTTAACTCAGTCAATCTAAGGGCCTCATAAACAATCCATGCACTCCACAGATAGAGAGTTGTGAATTGATATTCAAGAGCTCATTATTGAGTACCCTTGAATGCAAGGATTCACAGAAGTGGTCACTTTTACACCACACATTTTGGTGCCCACCGTGCTCTATTCTATGTTATTCAGAATACTAGCATAAACTCTTTGATTTCCAAACTTCAGATTTGATATCGAATTGAATTGATAAGCTTGCACTTTAGAATCTTTTATGCATTGAGGCACCTTATAAATCACTAATTTTTGTTTGGTCTTTGCTACTTTGAATAGGAGAATTGAATTTTCTATTTAGATCTTCAGTTCTTCAACACTTGTGAGTCTCTGATTTGATTTGATATTTGGTTATTGGTATTGCTTATATGGAAGGAGTGTGGAAGTTTATTGAAATCAATTTTGGGTTCCTTAACAGAAATTGATAATCAAAACTATTTGGGATTTATGGATCAGAATTTTATGTTGGAAAGATCTCTATTTTAATAGGGTATGATCTAATTCCTTGTCTTAGATTTTTAAGGGGAAGTTTAACATTATTCGTGTATCGGTTTTATGGAAGAAATTTCAATTGTTTATTGAAAACGGTTATGATAGTAAAAACCGAGTATTAAACTTTTGGATAAACATTAAGTTTATAACGGTTTGTTTCAAGAACTGTGATACAAAATTCATGCTGGTTTCGATTCAAAGTAGAATAGTTTACTTTTGGCATTTGGTTTGTACTCAATGCAACCAGATTTGGTTATTTTGGAGAATAGTTAAATTCTTGAGAGCATGCAATGTTGTGGAAACGGTTTTCTGTGATAAATAAATGATTCAAAAATAGTGAGTTCATTATTAATTGCATTAAAATCATAACAATTTTTAAAGAAACCATTAAATGCAATTAGATTGGTTTTACAAAACTGTATAAGCTGCAAAGAGCCCGAGAAACTTGTGTTGGGACAGTTACATTGACATAACACATAGATCATTTGCAGAGTTATTCAGGTGATTCAAATGAATTCAAAGAAGATTTCTAAGTCACAGGCATTGTGTCTAGACTTTGTAAAATCTAATTGCTAATACTCGAAAAGTTTATAGTGGAAGTGTAAAGGTCAATCTTAGTGTAAAATCATGTGGTTATCAAGTATTGAAGCGATGAATGATTGATTCAAAGTGCAATATAAAATATAGTTGGTATTATTTAGAAGACATTATCATCATCGGTATATTGTAAGTTTTTGTGTACAAAGAAGAACTCATGCAGATTTTCAAAATATTTTAATGATGATCTAAGAAAGTTTTTTAAAAGATATGCAGATTGAGTGTTCATCTTGAATCTCTCTACATCAGGTGGATATTCATTTCTATTTTGATTGAACCAATTTCATTGAAGTTTATTATTTATATAGTTTTGAGAAGAGTTACTAAACTGTTAATGCCGTATGGGATTCAAAAGTTAAATCTTTTGCATTTTATTGCAAATTTATATTGCTTGCAACTCAATTATTATTTTGATTTTGATTGGGCTTAATCATTTAATCATTATTATTCTGTCGATGTCATTGATTGGGATTTTGATTTCTAACGCTTACAGTTTCCCATTGATTTGTCTTGATTTTGTACTTTTGGATGTGTGCTAAATTTTGAATTGTAGATCTTTGGACCTAAGGTGAGTTACTACAATCTCTATAACACTTGGTTTGGGATTAAAAATGAACCTCTCATGTGTTTGGCTTGAGTGTTTACATGCTTTCATAGAACACATTTCAATTGATGCTCTTAATGGGAAATGAATGAACATAGATTTTCTTTCATACAAGTTTGTGTTTAAGTGAATGCTTGCATTTAAAAATTAAGTAATTCTTGGTTCCAATATCAAAAAAATCTCATTGAGTAATCTAGGGCATGGATTCATTCCTGGTTTACATGAAGAGTTAAATGTACCACTTTGTGGACTCACTTCATGTTTACATGGAAAGTTAAATACTCCATGATTCAAACCCTCTTGCGCTTATGAGTAGTATTGATAAGCAATCTTAGAGTACTTTTCATTGATCTTGTTATCTAAATTGGGTTGTTGGACTCGCTTATTTCTAATCGCCCCTCAGTTCTACCTTTTGGATGCAAGGTCAGCATTCATACATAGGGGAGGGGTCTACTTGAAAAGAGCGTTAAGTGTTCCACAAAGTTTCTCCCTTTTTATGCTTTCTTGATCTTATTAGTTTTCTAAGGTGTGGACTCGCTTTGAGTTTGTGTGAGGAGTTAAATGTTCCACTTTTGGACTCACTTTGAGTTAGTGTGAGGAGTTAAATGTTCCACCTTGTGGACTCACTTCACACTCACTTGAAGAGTTAAATGTTCCACTTTTTGGACTCACTTCACATTTACTTGAAGAGTTAAGTGTTCCACCTTTAGTGCTTTAAATACTTTTGATAGTGAATTACTTACTTTTTTATTTTTAGAAGGCCTGCTTGGGGATTTCATCACCTCAAGGGATGACCTTAACTCCCATGTTCCAGTGGAGTATAAATATCAGGAGGTGAATCCAAAGACACCTCTCTTGGGAATGAGTTAGATTTCACTCTTGGCTAAGCCTCAAAGAACTTTATACCTTTGAGAAGTGAAGGAGGAGATTTGGGTTACCGTCTCCCCCCGATTGTGTGATTTCAGATTCTTCTCATCTATGGATTTGTGCCTCATGTACCTTGCATATATCAAGGACTCCTTTTAGAAAAGCCATGTATATCCCTATAGACAGCTTGACAGGATGTTGTTGTGTTCTAAGTGTCTGCTAAAACATTTTCAAGAACATACACAAGTAGAATATTTAAGGAGTAGCATACTAAGTCACTATTCTTGTTCATGTGCAAGGTTGCTTTGCCCCTTGCTCATTGTTTGAAGATAATTGCTTGCTTGAAATCCTTGATTTCTATCTTATGTGCTTGATCAATGATAAAAATCTATTGATGTACTTACTTGATCTTTGAAAATGAACAAGAAACTGAAATCCTAAGTTTTTCGATTAGATGACTTGTCCCAGTCAGATTAGGTGACTTGTCTCAGTTTTAGAGACCTATTTTGTATTTAGGATTCTTGTGTTTTTGACCTTTTGAGTTAGTGATCCTTGATCCCATAAGAGATTTTGCTGGAGAGTGGAAAATTAGGAATTGTTCCTGTCAAATAGATAAATTTTTTGACTCTTTGATAACACACTTGGAGAGTGCTAGTAATCTCTTTGTCCACCCATTTTCATGAAATTCAAATTTAGTATAATTTGTGTAAGTATTCCTCCTGATCCATATGTGCTAGGGTATTCACCCAAAAATTGAGCGCCTCTATGGCAGTGTTGGTTTGCACCTATTTGCAATAGTTCTATTTCACCATCTCTCTCGGACAAGAGAAAACTTTTACTATCCTAGTCTGGTATTGACATTTCTTAGAATTGTCTTTTTTTCCTTGAAATCTCCCTTTCATGTCAGTAACAACAAGATATCAAGTGAGCCAAGGGAAGCGACCTCAGATAGTCTTCAACCAACTACCCTCAGTTCAGACTCATCAAAAGAGAAAGGAAAAGGAACCAATATTTGACCAGACGCCTAGGAGTAAGTCTGAAACCTGGTTTGACCTGAAGAGCCATTTTAGTGAGTTGAGTAGCCCCTCAACACCTTCCCACTCAGGTATGGATATGAGTTACACTGTGACTTGGCGGGAGAGGGAAACCATGGATCAAACTCTTGATTACATCTATGAATGACACATAAACAACATTATAGTTGGGAATTCTTCTCATGATGATCAACTTGGTTCACCCCTCATTAATGCTAGATATTTGGATGCTCATCAAAGGGATGAAATGCATAAGAGATGAGCTCACCAAGAATAATGGTCACAACATGAAGACCAAGACAATGAACCTAGTGGTGCTCATGTCAATGCAATGTATACTAATGACTTGTTCAAGCAGTCTAGACCAAGTTTGCCACTTCAAAATACCTCAAGGTACACAAGTGAAAGGCTCAAAAGAATTGAATGTGAAAAGAAAGCCTTTCTAGATGAACAAGCTGCAAAACAAGAAAAGTTGAGACAGCTTAAGGTAGAGAGTCAAGCTTTATTGGAATTACAAAGGAAAGTCACTCAAGAGGAGCAAGATAGGCTGTTAGCCCAATAATTAAACACTCAATTCAATAATAGGGGTGCTAATAGTGGAAATAATTCTCCTCCCTCCACCCCTTCTAGAACACCAAGAAGTAGAAGGCGGTCAAGAACCCCTTCTAGATCTCCTAGTCCTAGAGGAAGAAGGGCCTTTCAGTATGCTCACTATAGGAGGAAAACCCCTCCCAAAAACTCAAGACCACACTCCCAACATGGAGGTAGTAGCTTAGACTTTGATCTTAATTCTCAAGACTTCATGAGAATGCAACAAGACCCACTCTTCCAATAGTATGTGGAGAAGTACATGGAATAGAACAAAGATAAGTTCCTCAAAAGTCTAATGAACAAGGGTGCAAGAGTCCCTTATAATTTTGATGTGGATAATAAAATTAAGAAACAAAGTCCATCACAAGAGGAAGAAATCAGACAAATGAAGAAAATGATGGAGAAACTTTTGGCACCTAAGAGCTCATTTTCTCTTGACTCGATCTATCCTAAACCTTTCAACAAGAGTGTGAGCATGAAGGATTTTCCTAGAAGGGTTGAACTCCCTTAGTATGACAAATATGATGGTAGTGGCGATCCACATGATCATGTGCACCAATTTTACACTATGAGCTTTGAGTTTCACCAAGATGATTCTTATCTAAAGAGGTTATTCCCAAGGAGTCTTAAGGGGCAAACAATGGAATGGTTTACCAACATAACTCCCCCCATCCAGACTTTCAAGGAGCTTGTTCATAGATTTGTTCAACACTTTGCATACAATCTTTCAAGATCTGTCACTATGTTGGACCTATGTAACCTAAAGCAAAACCAAGGGGAATCCTTTGTCTCATTCTTGCAAAGGTGGAGGTTACAGTGCTCTCATTATCCTAGGACCATTCATGAAGATGAGAAAATTGACATCCTTGTCAGTAACTTGGTGCCTGAAATGTAGTATGAGGTTCGAAAGATGATCTTCAATTCCTTCAATAACATGGTCAAAACCATGTGCCAAATTGAGGATGTCTTAAAAGAGCAAGGAATTTTGACAAAACATGGCAACAATAACAACAACAGTCAAAACAATAATAATTCCAACAAGGATAAAGGGAAGAATGCACATTGGAACAAAAACAAACAAGTGGTCAATGATGGAGTTGTAGACTCTCCCCAACCTAAAGATCAAGGCATCCTTCACTTGTCTAGTGTAGTTCAAGCTATGAAGCTCAATGCACCTCCTAAACAAGAGAGTAGGCCAAGGTACCAAGAGAAGCCCAAGAAAGAGAGGTGACAATTTTCAAAGCTTGGTGATTCTTATGAGGATGTTTTCAAAATGCTCATTGCCAATAATCTTGTGCATCCACAAGATCCCACAAAACATTACATCCCTGACATTAAGCCACATTGGTGGGATGAGAAGGCTTTCTGCACATTTCATAATGGCATTGGGCATACCATTGAGAATTGTTGGAAACTCAAGCACATTATCCAAGATCAAATTGAGAATGGAAAGCTTAAGGTGGATGGACTGAACACCAATGCTGATCACAAATCATTTAAAGAGTTGTTGCCTAAGTATGAGAAGGAGGAAACCTCTAAACCAAAGGATGGCAAGGCTGCGATTAATTACACCTACACAACTACAGAAAATGTTGTCAATATGCTTGAAGTTGTGGAGGAAAGTGTCAACATGATGAGGAAAAAGGATCCATCTAGCTATGACTCCTATGTGAACTCTCCCCCTATCTTTGATGAAGAACCTGTTGTGGTACTAAGGGGTCCTCACTCTAGGATGTCATCCCAGACTCTTAATGTTGTCATAAGGAGTCGAGGCCCTATTGTCATTAGGGGGCCCAGTTCAGGTCAGCCCAATAAACCAAAGCTAGTGGTATCCAAGAATGCCACCATAAAACCAACTATCAACCCCAAGACAAATTATAACCTTGTTGATTAGTTACAAAGAACACCAACTTAGATTTCAATCTTGGAGCTTTTAGAGTTGTCCCCAAGAAACAAACAGGTCCTTGAGGATGCTTTGCACATAGCCAATGTTACCAACAATTTAGATGTCGACCAATTCCAAGGCATGGTTAATGATATTACTAGTCCTCACTATCTTACATTCTTAGAAGATGATGAAAAATCCTTGAACCACCTGCATAATCTTGCCCTTCACATCGAAGTCATGATCCAAAAAACCCATGTCAGGCATGTGTTGATAGATGGGGTGCTGGGCTCAATATCTATTCTTTGAGTCTGTTAAAGACTTTGGGTTATTCTAAGGAAGTGATCGATACCAGAAAGAAGATCACTATAAAAGCCTATGATGAGGTAGAAAGGAGTTCCAAGGGGTTGGCTATTCTTCTTGTCAAGATTGGCCAAATTGAAAAAGATATATTGTTCCAAATTGTTGATGATGGACCCCTTGCATACAAAATTTTATTGGGTAGACCATGGATTCATGACATGCAGGTAGTGCCCTCCACCTACCACTAGTGTGTTAAGTTCCCCTATAATGGAGTAGAAATTTTCATACCAGGGGATAACACCTTATCAGTCAATTCAATCTCAACTAATGTTCATGTCCCTCTTAATCGAGAAGCAGAGGATTATCAAGCAACTTTAGCAGACTGTCAAGACAAGTTTAAATCATTAGACCTTGGCATGGGGGGGTATCAACTTGACTCTTTTGCAAAGATGCCTATTTCCCCTAGGACCAATGGAAAGCCTTCACAGGAGATGAAACTATCTTCTTTGGCAATGACACTATTTGACATGTTTGTTGAATCCTCAGTACCAATACAAGATGAAAAAGAGGAAGTAGCTATTCGAGATTGGATATACAAAGAGGAGAAGTACCAGCACAATGAAAATTTCTCCCCCTCTCCTAAGTCCTATGGGAGAGGATATATTTTTGTCAAGAAGATGGGTTATCCAAGATATGGCCCTCTTAGTCACAGGTTAGATGCTAGAGCTGAACCACTCAATCATGATCTTTTTGGATGTAAGTCTAAGAAACTAGTTGGCCTACGATTTATGAACAATAACAAGTGCACTGTCCCCAGTCATGATAGGCAGGATAGTAAAGATGACATAGAATATGTACCAAATTTGACAAATCAACAAGACATGACAGATGATTGGGTACCTTCAACAAATCTCATCTGGGGAGATTCAAGAGATTTAACAATTGATAGTCCTCCTATCCCAGCTATGACAAATAGTGACTATATGAATGCTAGATTGACTATGGATAGTGTCTCCATCCCAGCTGTGACGGATGGTGATAATTCAAATAATTTTGTGATTGAGAAAATTGTTAGAGGAGGGGAAACTCTTCCAAACCTTGAGGCTTCTACATCACAAGGCCCCAACAATAATTTAGAAATAGACTCTCATGAGTTTGAATGGGATTTACTCTCAGACACAATAGTTGACTTGGATATGGATGTTGTCCAAGCTTATAGTTCTCAACCTGACGTAGCTGATGAGTCATGTGTCAGATTAGAAGATTGGAACTAACATGTCACATTAGTAGATGATTCTTCGCTTGATAGGATAAATCCTGATTTAGGCAACTTAGAGGGATACTTGACAGACTCCAATTTTGCAATCACTAGAGATGACATCACCTACATCCTTAATATTGAACTAGTCATTAACCTACCCCTTATTGACCCCAACCTTATTGATTGGTCTCAACATTATCAAGAGCCTCAACTCTTGACATTTCACAATGACTATGAGATCACCTGCTATCTAAATGCCATTGACCCTGTAGTCTCTTCCACCAATGAACCGGCTACCAGTATGATAGAAGCTGACATCAAGTACCTTAGTCACAAGATAAAAAGAAAAGAAAAAAAGAATAAGAGTTCAGATGGTGAAAACCACTGTGTGGCAGTGTTAGAACCAAAAAAAGTAAAAATAAAAGATGTATCCAAGGGTGAAAACCTCTCTGAGGCACCTACAGATGAGGTACTTGATAGTCTCCCAAGCTATTTTTAGGATAGATCATTAGTATTGGTTGAACCTACAGAAGCTATTAATTTGGGCACAGAAGAGGCTCCAAAAATTGTACACTTGGCTAAATCTTTATCACCTCAAGAAAAGAAAGCCTACACTGAGTTCCTCTAAAAGAAGAAAATTAATTTTGCATAGACATATTCAAACATGCCAGGGTTGGACACTAATCTCATTATGCATCATTTGTCCATAGCTCCAGGCGTGAAACCAGTCAAACAAAAGTTGAGAAAAATGCACCCTCATATAGCTCTTTTAGTGAAAGCTGAATTAGAAAAGCTCCTTGGTGTAGGATTCATTAGAGCCATAGACTATGCTGACTAGATTTCCAACATTGTACCTATTTCTAAACAAGATAAATCCATCTGAATCTGCACAGATTTTAGAGATCTTAATAGAGCATGCCCAAAGGATGATTTTCCACTTCCTAACATAGACATGATAGTGGACATGACGGCGGGCTATGAGATCTATTCCTTGATGGATGGTTTTTCTGGGTATAATTAGATCAAGATTGCTCCTAAGGATTAGGAAAAGACTGCATTTGCATGCACATGGGGTACTTATTGTTGGAACCTCATGCCCTTTGGATTGAAAAATGCAAGAGCTACTTATCAAAGAGCTATGACAACCATCTTCCATGACATGATGCATAAGAATATGGAAGATTATGTGGATGACACCCTCGCTAAGTCTAAGAAAAGAGGAGCACATCTAGCTGATTTAGAAGTAATTCTAGATCACATGGAACAATTTCAACTAAGATTAAACCCAAAAAAGTGTGCATTTGGTGTTACTTCTAGAAAATTATTGGGATTCATCATTTCATCCAAAGGGATAGAAGTGGACCCTGAAAAGGTCCAAGCCATTATAGACATTCCACCTACCAAAAATATCAGTCAAATGAGGAGTCTTCAAGGACACCTTCAATCCATAAGGAGGTTTATTTCACAATTGGCAAATAGAGTGAAACCCTTTAACAAAAAATTGCATAAAGGTGTTCAATGTGTCTGGAATGAGGATTGCCAGAAGAGCATGGATCAAATTAAGGAATACTTGGCAAGTCCTTCCATTTTAATGCCTCGCACTCTAGGAAAACCCCTCATTTTGTATGTCTTAGTTTCTGAATCTTCACTGGGGGCATTGTTGGCTCAATTAGATGAACAAGGGAAAGAAAGGGCCATATATTATATTAGCCACACTCTTGTTGCTTACGAGGTCAATTATACTAGTATTAAAAAATCTTGTCTTGCAGTAGTGTTTGCCTCTCAAAAGTTGTGACACTATATGCTTGCGCACACCATACACCTCATAGCAAAAAATGATCCTCTCAAATACTTGCTTGGTAAAGCTACTCTCATAGGTAGACTTGCTAAATGGATGATGATTCTTTCTAAATTTGAAATAGAGTATATTGAGCACAAGGCAATCAAAGGCCAAGCTATTGCAGATCAACTGGCTAATTTCCCAATTCAAGATAATATGCCCATTCAAGTCAATTTCCTAGATGAACATCTTATGTACATGACTGAGAGATCCTGGAAACTGTTCTTTGATGGTTCCTACATGCAAAATGGTTCTGGAGCTGGTGTGTTGTTTGTCTCTCCACATGGGTACACTATTCCCAAATCTTACAAGTTACTCTTCCCATGCACAAACAACATAGCTGAATATGAGGCTTTAACAAATGGACTAAAAATGGCTATAGAGTGGAATATCATAGAACTACATATCTATGAGGATTCTCAGCTGATCATCAATCAAGTCAATGAGCAATACCAAAAAAAAGATGACAAGTTGATACCTTACAAAAAAAATGGTTGATTCATTAAGATGGTACTTTACTTTTGTCACCTTTCAACAAATCCCTAGGGCTGAGAATAAAGTAGCTGACGCTATGGCCACCCTTGCTTCACTTCTTTAGTTAGAGGAACATGAATCCAGATATGAATTCCTGGTGGAAGAGCTACGTTATCCCATTTATGACTCTCAAGAAAGCCACATCATTTGTACCCTTGTCAATCATGAATCCTCCTGCTATGGTTCTATTTACTCATATCTCTATGATGGCATCATCCCCAACACATTTAACCAATCTGAAAGAAGAAACCTTGTCCGTAATGCTTGTTGTCATTCCCTCATCTCTGGTGATTTGTATAGGAGGGGTCTAGATGGGACACTTCTTAGGTGCTTAGAAAAGGAGGAATCCAATCAAGCACTAGTTGACATCCATGAGGGCATATGTGGGGGACATTCTATTGGTCTTTCCATGGCTTAAAGGTTGCTTAGGGTAGGGTACTATTGGCCTATGATGTAGATAGATGCGATAGATTTTGCCAAGTCTTGTGAAAAATGTCAGAAACATGGACACCTAATACATGCTCCTGGTAGGGAGCTGATTCCTTCTATATCTCACTGGCCATTTCAGCAATGGGCCTTTGACCTTGTTGGGAAAGTTCATCCCAACTCATCAAGTGGACATAAGTTCATTATCACTGCTACTGACTACTTCACAAAATGGGTAGAGGTTGTTCCACTTTATGTTGCCTCAAGAAAGACAGTGTCTTTAATCATTTTAAACCATATCATCTATTGATATGGAGTGCCATCTAAGATCATCACTGACAATGGAGGTCAGTTCAAAAACAAGGACCTTACACAACTCTTCCAAAGATTTAAGATAAAGCAACATTGGTCCTCCATTTACTTCCCGCAAGGAAATGGTCAGGCAGAGGCTTCAAATAAAACCATTCTCAAGATTTTGCACATAATAGTTCATAAGAATGGTAGAGACTAGCACCTACAGATAAACCTAGCCTTGTGGGCCTATAAAATGAGTATTCATACTCCAACTGGGGCTACTCCTTTTGCCCTCACATACGGCGCTGAAACAGTGTTACCTTTAGAGGTTGAGATTCTGTCACTTAGAGTCTCTCTCAAAGGTCTAGTTACAAATGAAGATTATCACGCCATGAGATTACAAGAATTGGAACTTCTAGATGAAAAGTGTAAATCATCATTTGACCATATGAGGGTCTACCAAAAGCAGATTTCCAAAGCATTCAACAAAAAGTTTTTCCCTAGAGAATTCCAAGTAGGAGATCTTGTCCTGTGAGAGAATCCTAAGAATCAACAAAATAGAAAACAAAAGGGAAAATTTGAACCTAATTGGCTTGGACCCTACATTATCACAGTAGCTTTTGGTACAGGTGCTTATTTACTATCTATAGAAGAGGGGGAGCAGCTCCCTGAGCCTATCAATGTTTTGCACCTAAAGAAGTTCTATCCTTGATGCCCATTCTGTTTGGGGGCATCCTTTTTATATACCTTATTGATCTTGAAAAAATTGCAAAAAAATTCATATATGATACTGAAAAAATACAAAAAAATAAAAAAATACAAAAAATACAAAAAAATAAAAAATAAAATTTTTTTAAAAAAAATAGAAAAAGTGCCATGGTGAAAATCTGGAAACAGGCGCCTTGGTAGCAAAAAATACAAGAAAATTATAAAAAGTCCTGAAAAAATTCTTCCAAGTGGTGAAAACCTAGAAACGAGCGCTACTTGAGGCCTTCACACCCCTATTTTTTAGCATGCGTCCTCAACACTTAGCCTTTCTCCATCATGCCTTGTCCTTGTCACCTTGGTTTGCACTTGGTCTTTGTCTTTGTCTAGAGGGCATCACTGTGTTAGCTTTGGTCTCTTGGATATGCTTGTCTTTAGGACACCTCGCAAATGGTTTTTTTCAACACCAACCCAACTGTGTTTTTCAACACAACTCTTGACATCGACTATTTTTCAACACTTATCAGTTTGGTCTTATCCAGTTTGGTCATGTGATCTTACCTGCTTGCAAGCATTTGATCCTTATTCTCGAAACTCAGTATCAGTTTACACACTTCAATTTTTAAATGCAACATTTAATGCTTGAGATATGTCATGATTTTTTTCTTTGTGTGCTGACTGTTATTGATTTTCGTTGAGTGTCCCTATCTAATAAGTCTCTCCATGATGCATAGCTAGAAGACTTGGGGCATGGGGCATGTTTTTATTTTCTTTCTACTTGTGGGTGTCATCTTGAACCTCTTCAGTGTCTCTTGTGGTCTCCTTGACACACTTAGGAGATTTAAGGCATCATCCTTGACAGTTTTTGCACAACCATTCTTATGGTCATCTTGGCATTTATGCCTTGATGTGAGTGTGGTTTTGCTACATTAAATTGGGTAAGCTAACATTGTAGTCATCTTGACCTTTATGTCCTTGATGCTCATGTTAGAATCTTTCTACATTCCAATCTGATATAAATCACATTCATATCTTCATAGTTGCATTTGTGACTAGTGATGATTGTGTGATCGTCTGATGTTCAGTTATAATGGCCCTATGATGAAAATAAGTTCTCTTACATTCTCTAATGAATGATGAACACAAAAATCCTATATTATCCTATTGCAAGTACACCTTTGCATTTCCATGTAGCTTGCATTATTTAGACTTCATGTTAAATTTGCACTTTTAGGTTGCATTATGAGTTTGAGAGGGTTTCCTTCATCTTTCTTGTGGACTTTTAGCCAACTGTGGTCACGTTTTGATCTTCATTTCCTTACCTTCTTTCATGATCTCAATTGAAATTCCCTATCTTAAACAGTTGATTGATTTTGGGGCATCTTCTTTCTGGAGGCAAATTCTCTTTCTTCTCTCCATTTCTTTCCATTTCTTCCAAACTTCTATCTTCCATTCGCTTTCACCCCACTTCTTTTCTTCTAAGTCAACCTTGGGGAATAATCTTTCTTGGTAAGCTACCTTAGTTCTGTGATTCTTATATCTTTCATCTTACATCAAGAACCTTATCTTTAGTTCGATTTGATCAAATTTATCAATTTACTATTTCTCCTTTATCTCATTTCGATTTTGATCACGAGGGGGCAGTACCTACCAAACTTCAATGCTTGATTCAGCTTTATCAAATTTATCAATTGCTTCTCTTGGGGAAACCTTGCTTGAGATTCTTATCTCTTATTTGAGACTTGACAATTACCTATCACAGGTGTTGGCCTTGTCTTTTTCAGTCTGCTTATCTATGTTCTGATGTGTTCCCATCCGTCGAACACACATCTGGGTTGTTTTGTGATCCCAAATCGATCTCACACTTCAATTCCATTCTTTGACTGCATGTGATCCAAAGTTGACCTCACATTAGTCAAAGAGGGGCAAATGTATGCACCCTAAAATGGTCGCCTAGACTTTGGGCCCCATTTATTCAATTTGTCAAATATCAATTTTCTGAATCAATGCTTTACAATATATTCATATCGATTTCCTTGATCAAATCATAACTATTTCAATCATTTCAATAATCTCCTAAGGTTTAATCATGTCATCAATAATTTTATTTAATTAAAAGAAATAATCCCTTTTAAATAATCTCTTAAGTAAAATAAATTTATTTAATTAAAACCCTTTTTAATTAAATGATTTTATTTAATTTAATTAATATTCATCTTTTAATTAAATAACTTTATTTTATTTAATTAAAAGAGAATTATTCTTTTAAAATAAATAAAATCCTCTCAAAAGATCTTTTGTGATGAAAAAGGAAATAAGTGAAATAAAAAATAAATAAAATAAATAGATTTCCTTTTCTCTCCACATGATTTTTCTTTCCTCTTTTTGCATTAATCCCACATTGTTCTTGGGGATGCATTCAATTCCTCATTTTCCTATATAAGGAGCCCTCTCCTTCTCAATTAAAAATCCAGAATTTTCAGAATATTGTTATGCTGCAAGTTTTTACATTAGAGTTTTTGGGATCATTATTTAGCTTGCATATTTACATATAGTTTAATACTCATAGCATTTTAGTTTAATTTATTTCATTATTTTAGCTTAATATTCATTTCAATAAAGTAGTTTATTTTCTTGCATTGCAATCATATAGATTAATTTCATTTGCATGCAAGAACTTGATGATTCAATGGAGATTAGCATTCTTACTTCTCATCCTTGAATCTCTCGTTATGTGGTGTACTTGCAAGGGTTTAACTCAGTCAATCTAAGGGCCTCATAAACAATCCATGCACTCCACAGATAGAGAGCTATGAATTGATATTCAAGAGCTCATTATTGAGTACTCTTGAATGCAAGGATTCACAGAAGTGGTCACTTTTACACCACACAAGTTGGCACCTAGGTTTGTGGGTCCATTTCAGATCCTAGAGAGGATATGACCACTTGCTTACCGATTCTCCCTACTACCTAGCCTTATATGTATCCATGATGTGTTTCAAGTATCTATTCTTATATAACATATTCCAGATCTAACTCATGTATTGGATTGGAACACTTTATAGGTTGAGGAAAGGGATATGGATCTAGTACGTATTCTCCAACAACCAACTTTGACCGTCAGGGGTCACAACATAGAGCAGGAAAGGGTCCTATGGGACTCCAATGATGAGACCTCAGCTACATGTGAGGATGCTAGAGAATTAGAGCTATGTATCCATATTTATTTATAGGCTTTTAGGAGTAAGCCTAATTCTAGAGGGGGAGGATGTAATGCCCACCCTAGTACCCTGATATTTTGGACTGATAGGATTATTACATTGATTATTATGGATTCCATGTTTTGTTTATTTGGATTAGATGATGCGACATTATGAGTATATGATTGGATAATAAAATTGTTTTATGAAAGTTAGTAAATGATTTAAAATATTAGAATGTCATTCTTCTTATATAAATTATTATATTGTTCATGGGGATGATTCATTTCTTGTTTTTACATTATGAAGTTATGATTATTTTGGAGCTAACCATACTAACCCAATTATGCTTTAATATTGATATTGTTTGATGTGCTTGTGGGATGAGGGGAGGTAGTCATAGTCACTTCTACAGGAGATGTACCTGATGTCACACTCCCCCTTCTTGTATGCCACTGTTTGTGTGTGTATATATATTGTTATCATAACTAATAATACTATTTATTTGATGAAGCTGATGATGAAGACCGACCAAGATTAGAGGTATAAATGATGTTAGTAGAATGTTTAGATTAGTTATAATATTGTCATTAATGTCAAGCAATTGATTTCTGGTTTATATTATGTTGCCATATCATTTGGTGATGATATAAGATGAATGATTTAAGGGGAAGGAGAAATGAGAAGTTGTGAAGTTATCTAATTGAAATGGGCAACTAATACAGATCATACAATTCTTTGATTTTATTGGTATAGTTTTTTTCTACCTAACATATGATTATGTTAAGCCTGTAAAGCATAGTGATGAAGATTTGACAACTCGGTAAGATAAGTTATTTTGACTACCGAGATGGAAAATTCACTCGATAAGGTAAAGAGAAAAATGTCACTCGGTAAAGGGGAAAGGTTTGGGCACCGAGTGATGTAATTGAAATTCTAAGGAAGAACAGCGAGCAAGGAAAATATATTAATATGAATGGAATTGATATTTAATGATCATATATGATGACCTAGATGATCATGATGATGAGGAAAGTTAGTTACAAGAGATCTAGGACTATGAAAATTCAAGACAAAGATCTACAACAAGATCTAAGTAGCAAAAAGAGATGGAACAAGTTCCTAGAAAAGTTCAAGTTCCTAGGTCAAAAGAAAACATGTTACTGAGATCTAGATCAGATGTATAATGAAATGAATGGTCAATATTGATTAAAGGAAAATGTAATAGATGAGATTAAGAGGCAAAAATTGTCTATATAAAGGATGATCTTGTCTAGACAATAGGATGGAAAATTGAATAGTGGAAGGGTTACCGATTGTTGTAGAGAAGAAGGAATAGTGAGATTCTAAGAAGGAAAATAATGATTTGATGAAGTGTTGATGCCAGTGGAAGATGAAGAATTGAAGTGAAGATTTAAGAGCACACAAAGATCTGATTGAAAAAGATAGTTGCACATTTATAGGTCATTTGTATTATTTTTTCTTACTAGAATTTGTAATAGAGAAATCTATTAACATAGTGGAATTAATAGTCTTATTGTTAATCCTTGAGAAATGTGACATTATAAAAGAGTGTTTAAAGCCCTCTAACAAGACCACTCATAACAGGATGAATATCCTAATAGATCTGAGGTAAATCCCTTAATTGGGTCACACCCAACAGTGTGCATTGTAATCTTTAACCATATTCGCTCTTAACTATGTGTACTTCAGAAGAGTATATTTCTTAGCAGGTGAAAATTCCCATAGTGGTTTTTCACATAGTTTGATTTCCACATTAAATATTGGTATTACACATTGTGAATGATTTATGTGAATTTTTTACTGATTGATATAATTTATTTACTGTTGTCGGTAAATAGAGAACTATGTTACTACCGAGTAGTTACCAAGTTAATAAAAGAAATTTTTTATAGGTATTTTGCATTAGGGATTATTGATTCACCCACCCCCTCTGCATAATCCAATAATTGGTATCATAGCTAAGTACTCGCAAGAGATAAGTTTAAAGACTTGAGTAAAATATATGAAGATGTATAGCAGAGAGGTACCTAAGTTGAACAAGGAAAGTATCTCAACATGGAAAAGAAGAATGAAATTGTATCTATTTGGGATTGGAGAATATGTCATGTATTTGATTGAAAATGAATACTCTCCACCGCATACTAGACCCTTGACAATTGATCAGATGAAAGAAAAGAAGAAACATATCTCAGTCATGATAGAGATTACTTCTTCCCTATCTTACGTTGAATTTAGTGACATAGAAGATTGTACTAATTCAAAAGAGATGTGGGACATGCTCACACTTATCTATGGAGGAGATTAGTATGGTAAAAAATCTAAGGTTGACAGCTTGAGAGGAAAGTATGATGAGATGAGGATGAAATATAATGAGACATCACACAATATAGAAGCCAAATCAAGAAAGTTGTTAGTTCCATCAAAGGTTTTGGTGGATCATTAATTAATGAATAAGTGGTAAGTAAAATATTGAGAACTATGTCTCTAAGTATGCTATTAGAGTATCTGTAATTCAGGAATTGAGATCTATAATGAACAATATTGTTACTCTTGAAGCCCTAATTGGAAAGTTGACTCCATTTGAGCTAAGTAACTATGATAATAGTCTACCTACTATTGAGATAGCCTTCAAGTCATTTGTGAGCATTGGAACATCAAGAAAAGAAAGATAATCATAGTAGTTCACCTCTAAGTGAATATGATAGTATTATGAATGAAGAGAAATAACAAGAAGAGTTGGAAGCACTATTGGCTAACCAAATACCCAGAGGCAAAGGAAAGTATAAAGGTAAGCTACCATTGAAAATTTTCAATTGTAATAAGATGACATATTGTATCTAGATGTCCTGACAATGACAAAAATGATAAGAATGATAAAAGAGACAATCGACACTGAAGATTCAAAAATTTTAAGGATAAAGGAAAGAAGTCTTGCTACCTAGTTGAGGAAGGTGTAATTGATGATGAATCTGATAATATCGACAAAGAATATGGAGTTTTTTTTGTTACAAAAAAGGAAGAACTAGATGAAGAAAAGGTTGAAGATGAATAATAACTTGTGTCTCATGTAAGTAAACCAAACCCTTGGATTATTGATAGTGGTTTTTCACATCATATGACTGGTGATATTGATAAATTTGAGAACCTAGAAGAATATGATGGAGGATTTTTTAGATTTGGCAATGATGCTCCATGCCCTATGAAAGGTAAATGATCTATTATGTTAAATGATAAGATAAAATGTAATGATGCATATTGGTTTAGGAGGACTAGACTATAATCTTTTGAGTGTTGCAGAACTAAATAATACTAGCCACTGACTGGAATTTTAGAACAAAAAGGTTAAGATCTATGGTATTGATGGAGATCTAATTGGAACTGGAGGACAATCAAGAGGTAATTTATTTTATCTTGACACTGATGCAAAGAGTTGTATGTTTTCTAAAACTGAAGATGTATGGTTATGGGATAAGAGATAGTGTCATGCTAATGTAAGAGCATCCTAGGATTCTTGGCAATCCTTTATCAACCAAAAATATGTTTTTTTTTAAGGTAGATTGTTAGTTTTGAGCTTGGTTTGGTGGAGTTCTTGCTCGGTTTGGGAGACTAGTTGCTTAGTTTATGTGGTTTCTGGGGTGCTTGGTCTTTGAAGAATGCTCGGTGACTGAAGGTGTTAGTTCACTCATGCTTAGCGATAACAACATTTCTCAGTCATGCTTGGCATGGTCGGTTGACTGGTGCTTGATTATCTCTTCTATTGCTTGGTGTTCTTGCTTATCGACTGGATTGTTTTGTTAGATCAGCTTGGCCGACTGGTGCATTTAATTTGGGTCATGCTCCTCATGTTATGGATTGACTATTGGACATATGAGGACCTAGATCTAATGTGTTGCATTCTTCTATGTAGATCTGATGATCATTTGGGGCCATCTTTGAGAGTTTATTCATTTTGTAAGGCTATGTGAGAGCCCACTGATGTTTTAGCATTTAATATTTGTTTGTAGGGGTTAATTGTTTCATCAGTCAACTTGTGGTTGGGAATCAATATTTATAGGTTTCTTGGATAGTTGTTTGGGGGGCATCAAATTGTTGGAAGGAAGGTTAGTAGCCTACGAGCTTAGGAGTAGGAAGATTTCTTGGAAGTTTGAGTACAAGTTTAGATCTTTCTTGGGTGCCTACTAGTGTGCTGTGTTATAGACTTGGACTAGTTGAATGATGATGTTGGGGAAAAGATTTGGATCCTGTGAGATCTTGTAGACTATTACTTGAATTGTAATTGGTCGTAATCAGGAAGGCCTTACAGCTCAACACATTGCATGTAATTGGTGTTTTGATGAATAAAGACTTCTATTTCATTTCAGATCTGTTGTTGTTATTGTGTATTTCTGCTACATATTGGTTTGGCTGTAAGGTCATTTAGTCCTTAATTAGATCCATTGAGATTGAATACATCAGGTGTTACTAGAGAAAAGTTTGTTCCTATTAGAGTGATGTTTGTTCCTATTTGAGCAAAGTCTATTCCAATTGGAGCCAAGTGGATCTTGTGTGTTCATGTCTAGATCTTGATTTGAAGATGCCTCTGAGGAGAAACCATGAGATCTCTGAAGAAGAAGAAGCTACTAGTGAATTCAGTATTGATGATTTTAGGGCCTTGTAGAAACAAGTGCAAGATCTGCAAGAAGAGTTGAGTAAGAAGAAGCCTACCTTGAAGGAGGATAGTGATGACGAATCTAAGGAAGATCATTTTGAAGAAGCTATCGAAGAAGCTAGAGATTCTGAGGAGAATCAAATTCTGAAAGCTATGTCTAAGATTGGGAAAAGACCTAAGATTGAAGTTTCTGCATTTTCTAGAAGCCTTAGGCCTGAAGAATTGATTGATTGGATCAATGAGATCAATGAATACTTTGAGTATGAAGAAATAGAAGATCCTAATAGAGTTAGATTTACAAAGACTAAGTTGAAAGGTCATGAAAATATCTATTGGAGAGAAGTTCAGTTAGAAAGAGGTAGAAGAGGAAAAGAGAAGATCACTAAGTGGAACCAAATGGTTGACAAGTTGAAGAAACAATTCATTCCAATGGATTATGAATTGCACATGTTTAATAAGATGCAAGATTTGAAGTGGACTAACAAATTGGTATAGGAGTATACCAAGGAGTTTTATAGAATCCTGATTAGGATTGGTCATTCTAAAGCTGATAAAGAGAAGGTTGCTAGGTATGTCTATGGATTGAGACCTAGTATTCAGGTAGAATTACTTACTATGCAGATGAAAACAATCGGTGATGCTTATCAGATGGCATTAAAGATTTAAGAAAAGCTGAATAAGAACTATGAAGGAAGATAGAACAATAGGAACCAAGGTGGTAAAACTAGTGAGACAGTTGCTAAGAGTAATGTGATAGAGAATCCTAAGTCTAATGTGGGATCTGGCAGTGGTCAAGTTACTAAGAATGTTGGACAGAGAGGAAGGTGGAAGAATGAGTTCATCAGAACTTTTATAACTATGGTGAAGCTAGTCATAGAAGTTGGCAATGTCCTAAGAAAAGAGATGCATTAGCTACTGAAGAAGGCATTGAGAATGTTCCAGAGAAAGGCAAATGTCTTGTCACTAGGAGATTAGCTGCATGTGTTCATGAACCGGTGCAGAGAAGGAATTTGTTCAGAATCATATGTAAGTGCAAGGATAAGGTATGTAATGTCATAGTTGATGGTGGTAGTTCTAAACACTTTGTTTCAGATGAAATGGTTAGGAAATTTAATTTGGAAAGAAGGAAACATCCTAATCCTTATCAGACTAGTTGGATACAAGATGTTTCTAAGGTTAGAGTTGAAGAACAATGCTTGGTTGAGTTTCAGATTGGATCTTACCTTGATGAGATATTGTGTGATATATTGCCTATAGATGCTTGTCATTTGTTGCTTGATAGACCCTAGCAGTTTGATAGAAATGTTTTGTTTGATGGTCATGCTAATACCTATGTGGTTAGGCATGAAGGAGTTTGACATAAGCTGATACCTTTACAGGAGACAAGGGTTAAGGAATGCAGAGTTATCAAGTGTTGTCCTTATGACAAACCTTAGGAGCACAATGTTGATGAACCTATTCCTGTTAAGTCTAGTTTGAAGGAGAAGGAGAATGATATCTCTAAAGATTTTTTTGAGATTAAGAAATATATGGTTTTACTGGTAGAGATGGTTCATCAGATGGTTACCTTTGTGACACAAAAAGATGCAGATGATACTAAGTTGATTGAAGAGTCTGAAGCGGATGAAACTTACCAAGGCACTGAGGTGATTGTTAGTGGTTAGAGTTGGTTTCTATCAATTGCCGACCGGAGGGGTAAACAAAGTGTAAAGTAGAAGGACTTTCTACATGAGGGAGTGAATGAAGCAAGGAATACTTAGGATGAGGGACAAGAAGAGATATGGGTGAAGAACATATTCAGTATACCTATTTTGATTCCCTTGAGGTGTTCCTAATTTCCTTATGAGAAAATATTTCTTACCTGGGGTGTCTGATGCAAGAGCATCCTAGGATTCTTGGCAATCCTGTATCAACCAAAAATATGTTTTTTTATAAGGTAGATTGTTATTTTTGAGCTTGGTTTGGTGGAGTTCTTACTAAGTTTGGGAGACTGGTTGCTTAGTCTTTGAAGAACACTCAGTGAATGAAGGCATCAGTTCAATGATGCTTGACCATAACAACATTGTTGAATCATGCTTGGCATGGTTTATTGACTGGTGCTCGGTATTCTTGCTTACCGATTAGATTATTTTGTTAGATCAGCTTGGTCGACTGGTGCATTTAATTTGGGTCGCACTCATGTTATGGATTGACCCTTGGACAGGTGGGGACCTAGATCTGGTGTGTTGCATTCTTCTATGCAGATCTGATGACTATTTAGGGCCATCTTTGAGAGTTTGTTTATTTTGTAAGGCTATGTGAGAGCTGATTGATGTTTTAGCATTTAATATTTGTTTATAGGGGTTAATTGTTTCATCAGCCAACTTGTGGCTAGGAATCAGTATTTATAGGTTGCCTGGATAGTTGTTTGGGGGGCATCAAATTGTTGGAAGGAAGGTTAGTAGCATGCGATCTTAGGAGCAGGAAGATTGCTTGGAAGTTTGAGTACAAGTTTAGATCTTTCCTGGGTGCCTACCAATGTGTTGTGTGTTGCAGACCTAGACTAGCTAAATGCTAATGTTAGGGAAAATATTTGGATCCTGTGAGATCTTGTAGACTATTACTTGCATTGTAATTGGCTTTAACTGGGAAGGCCTTATAGCCTGAAACATTGCATGTAATAGGTGTTTTGATGAATAAAGACTTATGTTTCATTTGAGATCTATTGTTGTTATTATGTATTTCCACTGCATATTGGTTTGGATGCAAGGTCAGTCGGTCCTTAGTTGGATCCACTGAGCTTGATTGCATCAGGTGGTATCAGAGCAAAATTTGTTCTTGTTAGAGTGAAGTTTGTTCCTATTTGAGCAAAGCCCATTCCTATTGGAGCCGAGTGGATCTTGTGTGTTCATATCTAGATCTTGATTTGAAGATGCCTCTGAGGAGAAACTGTGAGATCTTTAAAGAAGAAGAAGTTACTTGTGAATTTAGTATTGATGATTTTAGGGCCTTGCAGAAATAAGTGCAAGATCTGCAAGAAGAGTTGAGAAAGAAGAAGGCTACCTTGAAGGAGGATAGTGATGATGAATCTAAGGAAGATCATTTTGAAGAAGCTGTCAAAGAAGCTAGAGATTCTGAGGAGAATCAAATTCTGAAAGCTATGTCTAAGATTGGGAAAAGACCTAACATTGAAGTTTCTACATTTTTTGGAAGCACTAGGCCTAAAGAATTGATTGATTGTATCAATGAGATTGATGAATAATTTGAGTATGAATAAATAGATGATCCTGATAGGGTTAGATTTGTAAAGACTAAGTTGAAAGGTCATGAAAATATTTGGTGGAGAGAAGTTCAGTTAGAAAGAGGTAGAAGAGGAAAAGACAAGATCACTAAGTGGAACCGAATGGTTGACAAGTTGAAGAAATAATTCATTCTAGTGGATTATGAATTTGACATGTTTAAGAAGATGCAAGCTTTGAAGTAGACTAACAAATCAGTACAAGAGTATACCGAGGAGTTTTATAGTAGACTAAAAAAATTAGTACAAGAGTATACCAAGGAGTTTTATAGAAGTAGACTGGTCATTCTGAAGCTGATAAGGAGAAGGTTACTAGGTATGTCTATGGCTTTAGACCTAGTATTCAGGAAGAATTACTTACTGTGTGGATGACAACAATTGGTGATGCTTATCAGATGGCATTAAAGATTGAAGAGAATCTGAATAAGAAGTATGAAGGAAGATAGAACAATAGGAACCGAGGTGGTAAAACTGGTGAGACAGTTAATGAGAGTAACGTGAAAGAGAATCCTAAGTCTGATGTGGGATCTAGCAGTGGTCAAGTTACTAAGAATGTTGGATAGAGAGGAACATGGAAGAATGAGTTCACCAACACTTGTTATAACTATGGTGAAGCTAATCATAGAAGTTGGCAATGTCCTAAGAAAAGAGTTGCATTAGTTGCTAAAGAAGGCATTGAGAATTTTCTAGAGAAAGGTGAATGTCTTGTCACTAGGAGATTAGCTACATGTGTTCATGAACTAGTGTAGAGAATGAATTTGTTTAGAACTAGATGTAAGTGCAAGGATAAGGTATGTAATGTCATATTTGATGGTGGTAGTTCTAAAAACTTTATTTCAGATGAACTGGTTAGGAAATTGAATTTGGAAAGAAGGAAACATCCTAATCCTTATCAGATTAGTTGGATACAAGATGTTTCTAAGGTTAGAGTTGAAGAAAAATGCTTGGTTAAGTTTTAGATTAGATCTCACCTTGATGAGATATTGTGTGATATATTGCCTATGGATGCTTGTCATCTGTTGCTTGGTAGACCCTAGCAGTTTGACAAAAATGTTTTGTTTGATGGTCGTGCTAATACCTATGTGGTTAGGCATGAAGGAGTTTGACATAAGCTGATACCTTTATAGGAGACAAGCGTTAAGGAATGTGGAGTTACCAAGTGTTTTCCTTATGACAAACCTCAGGAGAAGAGGGTTGATGAGCCTATTCCTGTTAAGTCTAGTTTGAAGGAGAAGGAGAATGATATCTCTAAAGAGTTTGTTGAGATTAAGAAATAGATTGTTTTTCTATTAGAGATGGTTTAGTAGATGGTGACCTTTTTGACACAGAAAGATGCAGATGATACTGAGTTGATTAAAGAGTCTAAAGTGGATGAACCTTACCGAGGCATTGAGGTGATCGGTAGTGGTCAGAATTGGTTGCTATCAATTGCCGACCGGAGGGGTAAACAAAGTGGAAAGAAGAAGGAATTTCTACATGAGGTAGTGAATGAAGCAAAGACTACTTGGGATGAAGGACAAGAAGAGATATGGGTCAAGATTAGATTCAGTATACCCATTTTGATTCCCTTGAAGCATTCCCGATTTCCTTATGAGAAAATATTTCTTAGCTAGGGTGTCTGATGTAGGAGCATCCTAGGATTCTTGGAAATCCTGTATCAACCAAAAATATGTTTGTTTTTGAAAGTATATTGTTAGTTTTGAGCTTGGTTTGGTGGAGTTCTTGCTTAGTTTGGGAGACTGGTTGCTCAGTTTATGTGGTTTTTGGGGTGCCCAGTCTCTGAAGAATGCTCAGTGATTGAAGGAATTGGTTCACTAGTGCTCCATGATAACAGCATTGCTCAGTCATGCTTGGCATGGTCGGTCAACTGGTGCTTGGTTATCTCTTCTTTTTCTCGGTGTTCTTGCTTACCAATTGGATTGTTTTGTTAGATCAGCTTGGCTGACTGGTGCATTTAATTTGGGTCACACTCCTCATGTTATGGATTGACAGTTGGACATGTGGGGACCTAGATCTGGCATGTTGCATTCTTCTATGTAGATTTGATGACTGTTTGGGGCCATCTTTGAGAGTTTTTTTTATTTTGTAAGGCTATGTGAGAGCCGACTGATGTTTTAGCATTTAATATTTGTTTGTAGGGGTTAATTATTTCATTAGCTAACTTGTGGCTGGGAATCAATATTTATAGGTTGCCTGGATAGTTGTTTGGGGGGCATTAGATTTTTGGAAGGAAGGTTAGTAGCCTGCGAGATTAGGAGAAGGAATATTGCTTGGAAGTTTGAGTACAAGTTTAGATATTTCATGGGTGCCTACCAGTGTGCTGTGTGTTGCAGACCTAGACTAGCTAAATGTTGATGTTGGGGAAAAGATTTGGATCCTATGAGATCTTGTAGACTGTTACTTGCATTGTAATTGGCCATAACCAGGAAGGCCTTACAGCCTGGCACATTTCATGTAATCGGTGTTTTGATGAATAAAGATTTATGTTTCATTTCAGATCTATTGTTGTTATTATGTATTTCCACTACATGTTGGTTTGGCTGCAAGATCAGTCAGTCCTTAATTGGATCCACCGAGCTGACTGCATCACATGCAAATTTTAATAACATGATCAAAGTGATTAAGAAGAATAGAGTAAGAGGTCTACCGAGATTATGAAAATTTGATAAAGCTATGTGTAGATAATGTCAAGTTGGTAAGATGACCAAGTCAAGCTTTCTAAGAAAATCTTATTCTAGAACTGGTATTTTGGAATTGATTTACATTGACCTTTGTGGTCCTATGATAGTTCAAAGCTATTATGGAGATTGATACTTTATTTTGTTTGTTGATGATTATTCAAGAATGATGCCAGTCATGTTTATAAAAGGAAAATATGATGCATTTCAAATGTTTAAGTAGTATAAGGCTAGAGTTGAAAAAGAAATAGGTAAACAACTGAAGTGTCTGAGATCTGATAGAGGAGGTGAATTTATCTCTAATGAATTTACTATCTTCTTCAATGAGCATGGAATTAAAAGAAAAGTGTCTACACCAAGGACTCCACAAGAGAATGGGATAGCTAAGAGAAGAAACAGATCTATTTTTGACTATGGTAGAACTTTATTGATAGATAAAAATATTGCACAAACATTTTGGAGAGAAGCTATAAGCACTGCAATTTACACTGTCATTCGAATACAGTTGAATAAAGGAACAAAAAGACACCTTATGAATTATGGTTTGGATGCAAACCAAATGTAAGTTATTTCAAAAAAATTAGTAGTAGATGTTATGTATTGAAAGATTCTAGAAATGGAAAGTTTGATTCTAAAGGTGATTGATGTAGGAGCATCTCGGGTCCTTGGCAATCCTATGTCACCAAAAAGATGTTTGAAGTTTTCTGTGTTGCTTAGTTCCTTCTTTGACCGAGTTGGTTCGGTGTTGCTCAATTTCCTTTGTTTACCAATGTTGGTTGTGTTGGTGCTCAAAAACACTAGATTGTTTTGAGGCCAACTGACAGGCACAAAACAAGTGCCTCTGCAATTCTGGCTTGACTTAGCCAAGGCTAGTAGGCCTAAATCAAATATTCTTTCTAACTAGACAAATACGTGCACAATAAAAGAATCTTTCCAAAGGGGGTTAACAATCCTTTGGAGGAAAATAAACCTAATATCCTAATTGTCAGATATCTTGAAATCTAAACTAAGGCTAGAAAGTAATGCTAAACCTAATTGAATGCTTTGTAAAGAAAATAATAGATAGGATATGTAAACCATAGAAATAATAAAATGACAATTTCAAATGAATGAATAGACCAGTGCCTGATGCCAAATTGGGAATAGAGTCAGATACATTCGATCCTACATATAAACGGAGACAATTTTAAGATAACTCACTCCTGTAAAGAGAGAACATCACCCTACAAGATTCTATCAAAACAAAATTTAAAACAAATTATACAATAGGTCCTATAGTTTTTAACCCAACTTAAGAGCCTGAAAGGAAACAGTAACAGGTTCTTAGACCATGCTACCATTATTCAAATTGTACAAATTAGTCATAAATGAATGCATCAAATAGAAAAACACAGTAGGATACCCTGGTTCACAGAGTAATCCAAGAAACTAATTGAACATAAAAAACTATATTAACATTACGGTACAAACACTTATCTGATATTCGTACATGAAATTTTGAGAATTAAATTCAAATCCGTGAGTTTGGGAGACTTTCTAATTTTTGCCATGATTGATTGTAATATATTTTTCTTACATTTGAATGAATATAAGTATAAATCCCAATGGTTCCCTATGAAAGGACATGCCCTTTCATAGGACCTAATCATATCAGCTAACCCTAAGAAGTACAAACTAAATCATAATAATGGTTTTTTGGGGATATATTTCCCTTATAATTACATTGATTTACTGTTCTTTGGTGTTCCGTGCATAATAATTCGCTATTTAATTTCCTGCACAAAAACACCTAACATTAGCTTATCTTAAAACCTAAAATTAAAAATCATTACATACATAATATATTAAGCTTATACAAAAACTATCATTTATTAATTAATAATTAATTGAAAATAAATGTCATACTTTATACATGTACTTGATAAATAAAGTGAAAAATGAAAATTAAAAATTGATTATATATCACCCACATTAATTAGCAAAAATATAAGCAATCATATTAATTATTAAATCATAAAGGATTTCAATAATGAAATAGTTTCTAAAATTAATAAATAAGATGACATTATATTTTAGCACTTTATTTTTATTTTCAAAGTAAGACATAACAAATTCATTTACAAACATAACATAATAATGTTACACAAAAATATTTAACAATCATTTAGGGTAAAGAAGGTTTGTTACTCTACCCTAAAGTCAAAAAACAAACTTAATACAAAATAATATTACAACCACATGTAATACATATATTAATTAACTAACTCATTAATGAAAAATCAAATAAAGTGGGGTAAAATTATTTACACCGACTTTGCCCTAAAATTAAAATAAAAGAATAAAGTGAAAAACTTCTTTTAGGGATTTGAAACTAAAGAATAAAATCAATTAATTACTATTCAAACCCTAAAAGATAAAAAACTAACTTACATGCCTTTTCACCCTAAACATAATAATGTTAAAAAATAATCAAGGTGAAAAATCAAATTAAATATATGGATACATAAAAATTAATATAAAAAACCCTAAATAGATTTACATTCATCAAAATATATCCCCTTTTATCATATTTTTAACTTTTAGGATTTTGGGGGTAAATCACAAGTTAAAATTGAAACAATAATTAATGATCCTAAAATTTAAAAACTTTATCTCATAAACAATATTAATTTTAATAATTTATTTTAAAGGAGATAATATTATCTTTAATTTATACATTTATTTATACACATACTCTCAAGAAATAATATAGAGTAACTGGTAGGGGGTAGAGTCAGGTAGTTAGGTAGGAAAAGGAATGGGTCGAGAGGTCGAGTGTTCAACTCCCTCTCTCCATTCTTTTTCCTAAAATCAGAAAAATAAATAAATACATAGAGAAATTCCTAATTTGAAAGTTACTTTGGGAAGAAATTACTCCATGTGTAAGAGGTTGCACTTTATTTCTCACCTGCACATAAAAAAAAGAAAAATAAGTATCTTCTCCTAATCCTCTTGAAGAAAACAAATAGACTAATTGGTTAGGGGGTAGGAGGGTAGATAGGTATAAAAAAGGTCAGTTTGAGAGGTCGAGGGTTCAACACCCTCTCACCACCTTTTTACTTAACTTATTTTATTTTTTAGAATAATTATTTATTTTCAAAATGAATATGCATTAGAATAAAACAATTTACAACCTAATACATGAAAATAGAAAATAACAAACATACATGCCTTTTATCTATTTTAGTTTTTTATCATAGAAAAATTATATAAAATTGAAATAAAACATCATAACATTTTGTCCATTTTCAACTTGAAAATTTCAGTCTCAACAGGTTGGTTATCTCTTTAGCACTCAGTGAATTTCCCTAGCGCTCGGTGATGCTTGTCTGGTGCTCGGTTTCCTTGCTTACTAAGTTATTTATTTTTTATTTCTACTAAGGCTGACTTGTGCATTTAATTTGGGTCTTAGATTTAATGTTGGTATCTATCATTGGTAAGCATGTGGACCTATATTTGGTTGTTCCTTCTGTTGATGGTGGATTTGAAGGCTGACTTGATTCGGTAGCCTCTTGTATAAATATAGTTGTTTGGTTAGAGTTTAGGCGAGTAAGTAGGTTTTGGAGATAGAAGATAGTAGATATAAATTAAAGATTGTTGGAAGATCCTCACATGTTGGAGGACTTCTATACTTGATTGCAATATCTAGCCTAAACTGGGAAGGCCTTATAGCCCAACATGTATGAATCAAATTGAAGATAATATATGAAAGTATATGCATTCTCTCTCTCACTGTTGTGTTTTTTTTCTTTCGCATGTGATCTCTGCAAGGTGGATTTGGTTAGGGTGTGCCTTTGGCCCCTCTCCCCATCCTTCCTTACATCAATTTAGTATCAGAGTGAGGTGAGATCTAGATCTAGGTTTGCGAATCTAGATTTGAGGGTTCCTTCTTGTCAAACCCTAGTTGAATTGTTGTGGGGTAGAAGATTGCGATTGGGCCTACAATTGTAGAGGGTTTCTAGATGGTTCATGGGAGGCAAGATGCGGGTCCAAGATTGGTAGACATGTTGAGACAACTTTCTGCTAGATTAGAAGCTATTGAAATAGCCCAGAGAAGAGGAAGACATCTTGAAGATGTTAGTGATGATTAAATTGAGGAAGAACAAGTTGATGTAGAACCTGCACCAACGATGGATCAAGGTGAGGAAAGATTGTTGAAGGCTTTGACAAATCTGAAGTCTACGCAACACTTTAATCCTCTTGAGTATAGTGGAAAATTGGATTATGATGAATTGGTGGATTGGATCACTGAGATGGAAAAGTATTTTGAATATGAAAATGTGCCTAAGGAAAAGAAGGTGAAAATTGCAAGCACAAAGTTGAAGAGTCATACATCTTTGTGATGGGAACATATGCTGCTGGACAGAAAGAGGAAAGGAAAAGAAAAAATCAAGGTATGGAGTAAAATGGTGAATAAATTGAGGGAATTTCTTACCTTGTGATTATCAGATTAACCTAGTTAGGCGAATGCAAAGTTTGAAGCAAAAAGATATCTCAATAAAAGAATATAATGAGGAATTCTATAGACTAGAAATTAGATCTGGATATGATGAAGATAAGGTGGAGAAAATTGCTAGATGCCTGAATGGTTTGAGAGTTTCCATCCAAGAAGAGATTAGTTTGGTTTAATTGGAGAACATTGAAGAGGCTTATCAATTTTCATTGAAAGCTGAGGAGAAATTGAACAAGAGACATGAGAAAAGACAAAGAGGTAGAGGTGGTAGATTCCCTAGAGGAAGAGGTAGATCTTATGGTGAAAACAATAGATCTAAACCTAAAAAGACAACTCTAGATAAAGGAAAGACTGAGTGGAAAGGTGAAAATTCATCTAGAGGCATAGGTTGTAACTACCGAGGTGGATATAATAGAGGTGGTTTTTGAGGAACTTGTTACAATTGTGGAGAAGGACATAGATCATTTGAGTGTTTACATGCAAGTAAGAAGGTCAGTAACAGTGGAAATACTTTGGTGCAAGAAGAGTCACCGAATGAACCTGAGAAGGAAAATAGCTTGATGGTAAGGAGAGCACTTTGGAGTGAGAGTAATAAGGAAGATCCGGTAAGGAAATTTTTTTTCAAGACTAGATGTAGAGTTTCTGATGAAGTTTGGAAGGTAATCATTGACAGTGGTAGCTCGGAGAATCTGGCATCTGAGGAAATGTTCACAAAGTTGTAGTTGAAAATGTTGGAACATCTGAAGCCCTATCAAATTTCATGGATCAAAGATGAGCATAAAATCTTGTTAAGTGAACAATGTTTTATGAATTTGAAAATTGGAAAGTACTATGATAAGGTGTTATGTGATATCATGCCTATGGATTATTGTCATATTTTGTTCGGTAGACCTTGGAAATAAGATAGACATGCTATATATGATGGAAGATTGCATAAATATACTATTTAGGTTGATGGGAGAAGACAAATCTTGTTACCTTTGATTGAAGAACCTGTTAGTAATATTTTCACATCTGTGAAATTTTTCTTGATGGATGAAAGAAAGTTGGTTAAGGATTTGAAGAAGAATGATGTATGTTTTGCTGTGATTCCTACCAAATTGAGTAAGAAAATAGAGGATAATGTCCTTGAGGAGATTGATAAGTTACTCACCATGTATAGTGAAATCATTTCTGATCATGTACCTAATGGTTTTCCACCAAAGAGAAGCATTGATCATTGCATGGATCTAATCCTTGGAGCTATTTTACCGAATAAGGCACCACATCGGTTGACACCTATAGAGGATCAGGAATTGAACTGACAGATTCAGGAATGGTTGTAGAAAGGTTTGATCAGAGAAAGTTTGAGTCCTTGTGTAGTACCTGCTCTATTGGCAACTAAGAAGAATGGAGAATGGAAAATGTGTACTGATTGAAGAGAAATTAACAAGATAATAGTGAAATATAGGTTTCCTATACCAAGAATGGATGACATAATGGATAGTTTGACTAGAGAAAAGTATTTTACCAAAATTGATTTGAAAATTAGATATCATCAGATCAAAATTAGAGAAGGTTATGAATGGAAGACTTCTTTCAAGACAAAAGAAGGTTTGTATGAGTGGTTGGTTATGCCTTTTGGTTTAACTAATGCACTAGGTACTTTTATGAGATTGATGAATGAAGTTTTGAATAAATTATTGGGTAAGTTCTGATTAAGTAAAAATAGGATTTGAAAGGTCCCAAAACCTTGTACAAAAGATCAAAAGATATTCAACACTGATCAGTCAACCAAAAAAGAGAACATAAAAAAAACTAAGGCACTCGACCCAACAAAAGATAGCAAAAAAGATTGCCAAACAGTTAGATACAAAAAAGACAGCATAGAGAGGAGAAAGCAACAGCTAATTGATGTCCATCAGATCAGAGGCATGAATAGCCAGAAGGTCCATATTAGCATTCTGGTTCATCATCTCCATTCCTTTTTTCTGCATTCCAGCTCTTGTGCAGTTGCCAATGCCAGCTTCCTTGAGGTCCTTATTATCCTCACCTTTGTTGAGCTTCAAATTCTCCACAGCAGCTTTACTAGTTTCATCAAGAATCTCAATAATGTTGTGCTCACTGTTCATAGGCTTGTCCAAGTTATGAATTTTTTCTTCCAAGAAAGTAATTCTTTCCTCCTACCTCTTGTTGTCATTTTTGAGCTTCTCAGAGGCTTGCTCAAGGTCCATAACTTTACCCTCCAAATCACCAAAGGCCTCACCTTTCCTAATAGCTTCCATCCAGTCTTTTAGATAGTTAGCCAGCGGCTTATCCCCAAAGTTAGCCCTTTTTATCATGTTTATAGTCTTATTCTGAACTTGGATATCCTCTTTGATATTCTTGATATAGAGAGCAAAAGATCCCAGTAACTTCCTGAAGGAGATAATACTTTCCTGATGGTAGGGATCAATATCCATGTTCATCCTTGAGGGGTTACTTGTCCCAGCCTGATCAGGATCTTTACTAGTTATTTTATCCTTCTCCTTCTCCTTCTGATTACCATGGGTATTAGTCATGTTACCCTTCTCTTTCTTGTGCACCATTTTCTCCTCTTCATCAGAAGATTCAAAAACACCTTTTTTCTTAGTACTCCTGTTGCTTTCCACTTTTTTCCCTTTGCTTTTGGGGCTTTTTCCTTTCATTTCTTCCTGATTCTTAACGTCTTCCTCAGAAGTAGAAAAATCATCATTCAACACCACAATTTTTCTTTTAACAGTGGTAACCCTATTTTTACCTTTTCTCTTACCCACTTTCTTACCATCTTCCCTGATGTCATCTTCTGTGTCAGCTTCAAACATCCCATCCGATCCCTCCTGCTCAGCATTCTCTTCATTAGGGCTAAAACCCTTACTGATAGGTCTAGCCACATTTTTTTCTTTCATGTAGTTGTATAGGATAACCATGAGACCCTGATGGGAACTGTGGTCCCCTTTAGGGTCTTTTTGCCAGCTCTTAATAGTGTAATTCATGGAACACATTAAGTAATAAGGCATACTAATAAATTCATCATGCCAGAAATGATTTAGAATAACAAAATGGTGATTGTAAGCTCTGGAAAACCTCCCATCAAGGGTGAGGTAGCTAATGATAGCATAGAGAACAAAGCACCATGGTCTACTGATATGAGTAGGGCTGATAAACCCGCCTACCTATTTAACCAATCTAGCCTCTTCCTCCTTGTTTTTTGGGAATTTCTCAACCGCCGTATCAAAGAAACTCCTATCATGGTAAAATTTCATCCCTTCCTTAAGGAGCCCTGTCACATTAGAAATGTAATCTTCATTGATATATATCTAGTAGTTGTTAAACATAATCTTACCATTTTTCCAGTTCTTAAGGAAGTACTGAGTGATGCCCAAGTTTCCCCCCTTGATTTTCTCCATGTAGATGCTGAAGTTACCCTTCTTGAGAATCTCCCAGGCCTCCTTTTTCTATCTCCATTCATTACAATTCATAGGTTCATATCTTTTTTTACCACCTCCCATCTTCATAGTTTGGTAGAAAATCCTAACAATGATGTTAATGATAGCAACCCCTTTACTGATATTCATATTAATATCCGATCTTTTCAGAGCCCAAAAATTGTGTAAGGATACATCATCACCCCAAGTGGAGTTTTGGGAAATGATGCTACAATAATTAATCTTTATCTTCCTCATTTTTATCCCCATCCAACTTAAGTTGTCTTTCACTTCTCTAGATTCCGTAAGATCTCTCATGCTGAATGATGGATTTGATCTCAAGCGGAAGACTGTCCTTGTCCTGCCAAGAAGTGACTTCACATTTTTTGCAAGCATAATTAGCGGCCCAATCAGCCACCACATTACCTTCATGATAAACATGATTTATGATACACTCAACCATTGTACTAATTTCCTTTCTCGCAGCTTTAATTATATTATCAATTGTCCATGAAGGTTTATATTTAACATTGAGACAATTAATCATATTTTTTGAGTCACCTTCGAGCCATAATTTATTGCAGTTATTTTCCTTGGCTAAGAGGATGCCTTGATAAGCCGCAGAAGCCTCAACCATGTGGTTGGTCTGAATGCCGATAGGGATATCTTTTATTGATTTACAATTTCCATTCTCATCCCGTAAAATGATACCACATCCAACAATGTCAGGATTCCCCTTGGATGTGCCATCAAAATTAACTTTCATCCAACCAGGAGGTGGGCAGTCCCATTTCACATCATCCCTTGGATTAGTATTTTTCTTGTTATTGGTTTGAATTTTCCATTTATTTAGGGTAATAGTATCCTCTTCTTTAGTATTAGCACTCTCTAGATTCATCATTCTATAGTTTTCACTAATTAATCTTCTAGTTTTCTTAAATAAAATCTTGGCAGGAGTATTAGTCTCTCTGAAAATTCTGTCATTTCTCTCTTTCCATAAAGCCCAACAGATATGAGGCAGAGCATAGTTCCATATCCCCTTAATATCTTTGTTTCTAGACATAATGTTCTAAGAATTGAACATTCCCTCCATGTCTTTAGAGAGCACCCAATTCAAATTGAAAGTATTGAAGAAGAAGCCCCACATTTCCTGAGTGTAAGCATAGTGAATAAAAAAATGATTTATAGATTCTTCATCTTCCCTGCATAGGTAACACATATTAGTTAAATACATACCTCTCATTTTCAAGTTGTCAATAGTTAGGATTTTGTTCTGAAGCATCATCCAGTAGAAAATGTTGATCTTGGGAGTGAGACCTCTAATCCAAGCCTTAGCCCAGAAGGTGGGAGAAATAGTTCTGAAGTTCTGATGATAGACTGATCCAACAGAGAATTGCCCATTGGAACTGTGTTTCCATATGATAGTATCTTCCTAATCAGAGATGACCACATCATTAAAAAAATTATTAAGGGATTGAAGGTTGATGTCAATTAGAGATAAATCAATCCACTTATTGTTGGACTTGTAATTTTCAACTTTAGCACCAATTTTATTTTTACATTCATCCATATACTTGCTCCAAATAGGGATTTCAAAAAAATGAAGGTCCCCAATCCAAAGATCTTCCCAAAACCTAACAAAGTTACCCTTTCTGATCTTCCAATTGGCTCCTTCCCAGATGATATTCTTTGTTTTAGTAGCATTTTTCCATATACTAGAACCCATAATTTCAATGTCTGATTCCAAATAAGTCCAAAGATTAGGGAGGCTCTTTTTATATTTACTCTACCATATAGAATTCCATTCACCTTCCAAGTTATAACTTCTCCAACAAAGTTTAGCCAAAAGGGAGTCATTCAGGTGTCTAATTCTTCTAATTCCCAAGCCACCTTTGGATTTGGGAAGACAGACCTTCTCCTAGGAAACCAAAGCCATTCTTTTTTTTTTTTCAACACTAGTCCAGAGAAAAATTATTTGAATTTTCTCAATAGCTTCAGCATACTTGTTAGGGATTCTAAAGAGACTAAGATCATAGACAGGGATGCTCTGGAGGGAGGCCTTAAACAATTTAACTTTACCAACCTGATTGAGGAGAGCACCTTTCCAACCAGCAAGTTTTTTATGGAATTTGTCTACAATAGAGCTCCAAAAACAATCTAGGGGATTAAGGCCAAGAGGCAGGCCCAGATAAGTAGCAGGGAGCAAGCCAATTGGACATCCCATGATTTTACTAATATTCCTTTGTCTAATGTCAGGGACATTTATGAAGTATAAAGAAATTTTTTTCCAGTTAATGAGTTGCCTAGAAGCTTTACCATAATTATTAATATAAAGCTTTAAATTTTTTGTTTCAGCCACAGAGGCTTCTCCTACGAAAATAGAATCATCCACAAATTGCTGGTGAGAACAAACATAGTTAGAGGAGGAAGGTCTCAAACCTTTTAGGTCTTCTTTTAAAACAAATACCTCAATGTATTTTCCCAAACATTCCACCATAATAACAAATAAGACAGGGGAAAGAGGATCCCCTTGCCTCAGTCCTCTCGAGGATTTGAAGAAGGGAGAAGGGGAGCCATTGACCAAAACCCAAAAAGTAGCTGAGGTGACCAACTGCAAAAGGATCTTAGTACAACATCTATTGAAACCAGAGGGAAGAAGAGTTTTCTCAAGAAGACCCCAATCCACTCTATCATAGGCTTTAGATAAGTCAATTTTTAAAATAAAACCCTCTTTCTTAGCCAAGGCTAGAGAGTGAATATTTTCATGAACCGTGATAATAGAATCAAGAATCTGTCTGCCCGAAACAAAGCCATTTTGTTGGTGAGAAATCAACTTAGGGAGAAGGATCAAGAGGTGGGAAGTAATACATTTGGATATAATTTTATAAGAAGAATTGCACAAACTGATAGGCCTAAAGCTATCCATCAAGTCAGCTCCTACCTTTTTAGGAATAAGAGCTATAAAAGTTCCATTAAGCTCCTTAAGGATTCTTTTGGCACCAAAAAATTCCTTGACAACATTAGTATATCTTGATGATATTCTGATATTCAGTAAGACCAGAGAAGAACATTTATTGCATCTTAAACAAGTATTGCAAAGATTGAAAGAAGAAAAGTTGCTGATAAATCTGAAAAAGTGTTCATTCATGAAAGAGGAGATTGTGTATTTAGGATTTGTGATTTCAGCTGATAATTTGAAAATGGATCCTGAGAAGATTGAAGCTATTTTGAATTGGCCTACACTTGAGAATGCTAGTGAGGTAAGATCATTTCATGGTTTGGAAATTTTTTACCAAAATTTCATTAGGAATTTTAGTTCGATATGTAATACTATGATTGAGACTATGGGAGGAGATAAAAGAGAATTCAAGTGAACACATGGAGCTGATAAAATTTTTGAGACTTTGAAGCAGAAGGTTGTTGAATTACCTATTTTGGCATTGCCTGATTTCAATAAGGTATTTCAAGTGGAATGTGATGCAAGTGGAAGTGAAATAGGAGCTGTGTTGAGTCAAGAAGGTAAACTTGATGCTTTCTTTAGTGAAAAGTTGAATGATGCAAAAAGGAAATATTCTGTGTATGATCAAGAATTCTATGCTATTGTTCAAGCTCTAAAGAAATGGAGACATTATTTGATACAGAGTGAATTTGTGTTGTATATCAATCATAAGGATTTACACTATTTGGGTAGTCATAATAAGTTGAATCAGAGACATATAAAATAGGTTGAGTATTTGCAAAGTTATAGATTTGTGATAAAGCATAATAGTGGAGTCACTAACCGAGTTGTTGATGCATTGAGTAGAAGGAGATCTTTGACGATCGAGATGAAAATTGAAGTTCTTGACTTTGATGACATGAGAGATTCTTATGAATTTGATCCTAATTTTTTTGAGTCATGGAGAAAGTGCAGAGCACCTATTTAAGATCAACTGAGTACTATATGGGATGAATATTTTATGCAAGGAGGTATGTTGTTTAAAGGTATTCAATTGTGTATACTAAGAGGATCAATGAGAACTAATTTGATAAAGGAAAAACATAGTAGTGGTTTGGCTGGACATTTTGGAGTTGATAAGACATTGAATTTTCTTAAGGAAAAATACTTTTGGCCATAGTTGTATAAAGATGTTCAGAAATTTGTGAAAAGTTGTGGAATTTTTCAAGTTGCAAAAAGACTACATCAGAATACTAGATTGTATACATCGATTTATGTTCCTGAGAAACCTTGGATTGACATCAGTATGGATTTTTTTCTTGGCTTACCAAAGACAGTAAGAGGTAATGATTCTGTATTTGTTGTTGTGGATATATGCACATTTTATACCTTGTAGAAAGACATTAGATGTAGTAAATATAGAAAATCTTTTCTTTAAGGAAATTGTCAGATTGCATGGATCACCGAGGAGTATTATCTTTGACTGAGATAGTAAATTTGTTGGATAATTTTGGAAGACCCTTTGGAGAAATTTTGGCACCGAGTTGAAATATAGTTCTACATTTCACCCACAAATCGATGGACAGACAAAAGTTGTGAATAAAAGTTTGGGAAATCTTTTGAGATGTTTAGTGGGAGACACACCAAGTAATTGGGATTCTGTATTGGCACAAGCAGAGTTTGTTGGAAAGTTGACTATATTGTTGTATATGACTAGATATGGTGTTTTCATTATGGAAACAAATTCATATAGATTTTTGGAGTCAACGCACATTATCATAAGGTCAGAATATGGCTAAGTATAGAAGACTGGATAGTTAGTAGTGCACTATAAGATGAGATCATCAACGCACATGTGTATGACTGATATATGGTATGCACCCTTGAAGTTAATCTAGAAAGTGTGTATTCATGCTAAGTCTAAGAGCACATGATCAGATGAGATAGTATGACAAAGATATAGTCAGTTGAAGTGGAACAGACAGTGAATGCTAGAACAGAACAGAGTATGGAACCAACTATTAGTATTTTGATTAGTGGTTATAATAATGTTTTTTAAAGGCTATGCACCTATTGTAATTAGGTTGTAGACATGTAAAAATCTTTTTTTGTAAACACGCTTGAGCCAATTCACTTGGAAGCATTGTATGTAATCAGTTATAGGCCGACCTAGTTAATTGTTTTGTTAGCACATATAAATATAAGATGTGCCTTTGTAATAAAGGATGAAAATGAATATAGAGATAAGATAAGAAGAGTAGAGACATGTAAAGTGAAGATAGAATAAGTTAGAGATTTACAAGGGGCTAAAGCATTAGCACACAAAAGGAACTGATAAGACAAGAAGTGTCATAGCACCAGTTTATCCTGCAGATATAGTGTGTAACTGAGATCATAAGATTGTAGCCTTCACCACTTGAGAAGTGAGATCTAGGATAGTGTGTCCCCACCCCTAATAGAGTTATTTTAAAAGACTCCTAACAGGGTCTGACCTTTGACCAGGTCACTATACTAAAAGAATTGTAAAGAACAACTCCTAACAGGGTTGCAAATCTTCTAACAAGCATCATAAAATAGTAGTGCAGTTCTTAGTGGGTGTCAATTCCCATCACGGTTTTTACCTATTTGGGTTTCCCCATAACCATATTGGTGTTATGTGTTGTGATTGTTTATCTTGTTTACATTAATGTTCATATCAGTACTTAAGCAATCAAGTTAAGATTCAAGAGTTAAGAAATTGTAAAGATATAGTGAACACTGATTCACCCCCCCCCCCCTCTCAGTGTTCCCATTCCTAACAATTGGTATCAGAGCTCTGGTCCTTTGAGGAAAAGTTTAACCACTAGAGGTCAATGGGTTCAGAAAAAGAAAATAATCTGAAGAAGAATCTTATGGCAACTCTTGAAGACCTTGACAAATCTGAGAAAGACGTTGAAGAACTAAAATGGAAAGTCAGTGGCACACAAGTATTCATCAAGAAATTGAGACAATATTTGAAAAATTGTACAAATAATGATTTGGGAAAAATGGTTAAGAAGCTGAATGAGGAGAAACATCTCTAAAAGATTAGATTGAAGAGCTGGATGAAAAGATAACTAAAAATGAAGAAGTTTATGATGAACATATCAAAGAGAACCTTCAACTGAATGAAGAATTTAGGTAAGCAAACATGGAAATCTTGGAGCTAAGAAACAACAAAGAAAAGTTGGAATCTAAGTTGAAAGAGGAAAAGAATCACATTAAGAAATTACACACCAGTTTTGATTTGATAGAGTCACAGTTATATGCACGAAAGCTTAAAGGAGATACTAGCAGTATTGGATTCAATGAAGCACAAAATCAGATTGATGACATGCAAGAAAAGATGAAAGCACTAGAAGACACTACAAATGCTAAGGAAATTGGAAATCAGACTAAAGACAATGTCAAACCATCTAAGGATGAGCACAAGCTAGTAGACCGAACTTGTTATGCATGTAACAAGCATGGACATATAATGAGGGATTGTAAAGAGGCAAGACCTTTCAATGGTTACTATTATTCATGCAATAAATTTGGTCATAGAGCTATGAACTGTAGAACAAGTCAAAAGAACAAGACTTGGCATAATCAGAGAAATCAAAATCAACAAAATTCAAGAAGTTCTTAGAGTATTACATGTCAGATATGTAATTATAATGGTCACTCAGCTAGACAGTGTAAAATGGTAACCCATGCTAATGCACCAAGGAATTTAAGGCCTCCAATTATTTGTCACTCTTGTAACAAGGTTGGACACATCTCAAAGTTTTGTAGATCAAGAACGCATAGTCAGGAAAGCCCTAAAAAGCCAGCAGTATCAATATTGAATGAAGAAAGAGAAGTCAAGTTTTTGAAAGCTACAGAGGATGCGAGCTTGATTTAGTTAGAAGTAAAGAAGGATAAAGTTGATAAGCATTTATTGGATGCATCCGTAATGGATGGACCCTCTACATCTAGATGAATGACCCTCAAGGTCATAGGGGGAGCTAATTTAGCTCTAGACCCTTGCATGGCTGGTATACTCACCCTTAGAGTATGCACCTTTAGATTTAACATTTTGGAGATTATTTGATGCTATGTGCAAGAGTGCACTACCTGATCGATTGCAGGATGGAAGTTGGAAATTCTCAGTCAAATTCTAGTTTACGTGGCAAGCATTAATGGTGGAAATTTAAATTTATAGTATACAGAGACTTACAAATCACTCATTGCATTTGCAATAGAGTGATTGGATACCAAAGAAGCCCTAGTAGTTGGATTGTGAAGTTTTGGAGCTTGATTTACCAATGAAGAAGTGTGATTGATCAGTTGCGAAGCCCTAGTCCGACACGGTGATTCAAAAGTCATTGAAAACTGATTTGAAGTGTTAACCAAGTAAGTTATGGCTACACCTGTTGTATTTGATGTCATGGAAAGGAAGATACATGTTTTTAAAAGGAACCCTTTTAAGTCCACCTTAGATGACCTAGAAGGTGCATTTTTAAGAACCCATACGGGTGTCATCCATGTTGAAGATATTCATGTGTATATATACTGTAAGAAGGAACCATTTGGACTTGATAGGATAAGGTGGCACCTTGAGTCCATGATGAAACTAGAGAAAAAATTCCTAGATGAGGTCGGACATTTGGAAAACCATCCCATTGCTGAGTATGCTATGACATATGAGTTTTATGAATCTAAGTGGATCAACATATTACTAAGTAAGATTCATGATGAACTATTCTAGATAGGTGAAGTGCCAGTTAGAATCAAAAGAGAACTCATTCTTGAAATGTCATGCATCTCTATGATAGGTGCCATTCTTCCAGTGGGCAAGGATGTGATGAAATTAGTTGAACAGGCATGTAAGTCTAGAAGTGATAGGTGCAGTATGAAAATTGAGCCTATTGAAGATAAAGACATCAAATTGATGTCTATGATACTAGGTTATAGGTTTCAACACACCAACAAGGTGAACAGTGTGTCTGTAACCACTATTCTTGTAGCAATCAGACTTGTTAGACAAAATGGAGAGTTCAATCTGCGTGAGATCTTGTGCGCATAATTTATTGATAACATTAGAGCCATCAAGCATGATAAGACCAAAATATTTAGGTTTGGGTCTCTAATCATTTACCTGTACTTCCATATACTTGGAAATGTATCAGATTTGTACTTAGACAAAAGTATGCCTACAATGCCTCAAATATATCTTAAGGCATCTACTGAGAGAACATTAAAGGATTACATGGAGCTAGAATTGAAGACATTCAGGATCAAAATGCAGATGAGGTATAGGATACTAGAAATTATTGTTGAGAAATACAAAGACAACATTTATTTTATTATAGAAAATGACATAACATGTATGGAAGCAGTTGAGTCTAGAAAAAAGTGGATCCATCCACTTGGTTATGAGGTAGAAGAACCAATCTTGGAAGCTTATGCACAAGTACTACTTTTAGCACCTAAGGACCTTGATGAACCTAGATGGGGAACTTATGAAGAAAAGACAAGGGAAGTTGATGCAGTTCTAAACAGTGCAACAACTAAGAGGAAAGCCTCTAAGATTACATATGAGATACTCAGAATTCATGGTGTAACACAGGAAGATCTTGAAAAAGAAAGAGAAGAAAAGATAGCCTTGGATATTGAGAGCACATCCACAATGAAAGTTAAAAATGATGATCCTAAAATGAAGAAAGTTAAGATTGAGAAGACTGATGATCCAAAGGATAAACATGGTAAAACAAATGTTATCCCTCCTGTGCCCAAAAATACAATTGATCTAACATCACCTCCTGAGTATAAGACAATGAACAAGAGGAAGGATACCAGTGCAAGCCACCCATCCTCCCAGACAACTAGAAGTCAGAAAAGAACACTCAAGCACCTTCATAGGTAGGTTTCAGACCTAGTCTTCAAGTGTTGAAAATAAGGATTATTGAGGAAGGCATAATTAATCAAATAGGGAAATTCTATGAGAAATACAGTGAGATTGATAAATAAAAAATTCATGGAATGATAATTAAACACATGCTCAAGTTCAAGAAGACAGTCTTAGAACTTAAGATAGTAATTTTAGACAATGTGTGGAACATCTTGGAATTCTTGACAAGACATGCTATTAAGGAGGATCTAAGAATAAGAGACAAAATTCTAGATGAAATACTCCATGTATGTTCCCTAGAAGAGAAAACATTATTTTTAGATCTGGTGAAGCCACACCTAAGAACTAAGTAAAGAACTCTGCACATAATGCATAAGAACTATGAGCTGGTAGCTAAATAAATTGAGAAAGTTTTTTTGAATAGGCACATGTACCCACCTACTGAACCCACAACTCAAGTGCCCTCTAAGGAAGCCAAGGAGTCAAAGACCACCATTGTACTAGTAATAGGTCCTCAGGATTTAGCACCTATAATGGTAACACCTAAAGAGGCAGTGAAGTATACGCCCGTGACTGAGACACAAAAAGATGACACAATCTTTATTGATAATGTAGAGATAGAAATCATGACCATAGAAAATGACTTGGATAAATTTGAGGAAGCTTTTTTAAGCACACAAGAGATTGAAATTCTATGTGGTGACAATTCACCTAAGATACAAGAAGTGTTAATAGAGGATCTAACAGGTGAAGAAAAGGAGAAAGGAGAATAAGAGGTGAAAAGAAGTGAACCAATAGATGATCCATCTATTGAAATACCAATAAGAATAAAGAAATAAGTGATGGAAAACACTCCTACCACTCCCATACCCTTAGCATCATTGTTTTCAAGTTTGACACCAAACACCACAAGCTTGGACTCTTGGGGAGAAGAAGACTTGATTAAGATCAGTGTCCTTGCTATGGAAAAAGAAAAAGAGAAGCAAGTGATGAGGAACCCTCTATTTGTTGAATCAATCAACATTAGAAACATCTTGTTACCTTCAAACAAGAAAGTGTCTAAGGTTCATTTAGTTGATGATGTTAGCACCATTCTTACAAACTTCAAGACAAAATTTTCTAGCTTGGAAGAATTTGCATCCCAAGCTGCAGAAGAGAAATATATGAAGAAGAGATTGAGTGAATTAGTTGGAAACTTTGCACTTGATCTTAGTTCATTGAAGGTAGGTCAAGCATCCTTGAAGGAGTTCATAGCTAAGGGAAGGAAGATCATTGCAGACTGGATGAACCAAGATAAACTATCTACAGATCTATACAAGAAAATCTAGGAGGTAGAAGAAATGATTGATAATGTAAGAAAATCAGTGGAAGATCCCTCAACCAATGTGAACATGTGCAACAATGTGTACCAGGGGAAAATAGAAAAAATAGAAAAGGCTGAGAAAGAGATGTCTAAGATAAGGGCAAGGCAAACATAGCTCAGGAATGCTCTTGCGGCCTCTCTAGATGTACTTAATCAAAACATCAAGGAGAGGGATGCCACTATGGTAACATATGATCAAGGTCCAGGTACAAACTTGGAAAAGATGGAGAAGCTAACATATGCCTTATGTGCTCATCTACATACTGTCAATGCATTGATAACATTTTGGAAACAAGAGATCCATAACTTGTAGATTGTTTATTTGGATGTACTTTCTTTGTAAGTAATTGTAGATACACTTTTTTAGCACCTTTGTCATTAATGTGAAAGGGGGAGTATTGTATGTAGAATATGGATTATTATATATGATGTAAAGAAGAAGTATAGTACAGAGTATAAGGGAGATATAAGTTAGAGTATATAATAAAGAATTTTGTACAAGGATATAGTTAGTAACTTTGCTATATTCCTTTGTTGCCATTAATGAAAAAGGGGGAGATTGTTGGAAAGTTGACTATACTATTTTATATGACTAGATATAGTGTTTTCATTATGGAAACAAAGTCATATAGAGTTTTATATTCAGCACACATTATCATAAGGTCAGAATATGGCTAAGTATAGAAGATTGGACAGTTAATAAAGTACTAGAAGATCAGAGCATCAACACAAGTGTGTATGATTGAGTTATGGTATGCCCCCATGAAGTTAAGCTAGTAAGTGTGTATTCATGCTAATTCTAAGATTGCATGATCAAATGAGATAGTATGATGAAGATATTGTCAGTTGAAGTGGTACAGATAGTGAACACTAAAACAGAATAGAGTATGCAGCTAACTATTAGTATTTTGATTAGCAGTTATAATAATATTTTGTAAAGGCTATGAACCTATTGTAATTAGGTTTTAGACATGTAAACATTTTTTTTATAAACACGCTTGAGCCAATTCACCTAGAAGAATTGTATGTAATCAGTTATAGGCCAACCTAGTTAATTGTTTTGTTAGCGCATATAAATATAAGATGCACCTTTGTAATAAAGGATGAAAATGAATATAGAGATAAGATAAGAAGAGTAGATACATGCAAAGTGAAGATAGAATAAGTTAGATATTTACAAGGGGCTAAAGCATCATCACACAAAAGGAACTGATCATACAAGCAATGTCACAACACAAGTTTATCCAGCAGATATAGTGTGTATTTGAGATCAAAATGTTGTAGCCTTCACCACTTGAGCAATGAGCTCTAGGATAGTGTGTCCCCACCCATAATAGGGCTATTGTAAAAGACTCCTAACAGGGTCTGACCTTTGACTAGGTCACTATACTAAAAGCATTGTAAAGAACAACTCCTATCATGGTTGCAGATCTTCTAACGAGGATCATAAAACACTATTGTAGTTCTTAGTGGGTGTCAATTCTCACCAGGGTTTTTACCTATTTGGGTTTCCCTATAACCATATTGGTGTTATGTGTTGTGATTGTTTATCTTGTTTACATTGATGTTCATATCAATAATTAATAAATCAAGTTAAGATTCAAGAGTTAAGAAATTGTAAAGATATAGTAAACACTGATTCACCCCCCCCCTCTCAATGTTCCCATTCCTAATAGAGTTTTCATACAATAATTCAATGAATAGGAGTATTGGAAAAATACCTTTTGAGATTGTAAATGGCATACAACTAAGAGGTATATCTGATTTGAGGGATATTGCTAATGAAAGAAAGAGATGTGCTGAAGGAGTGAAGTTTGCTGAATACATGAAGATGTGAAACATAAGCTGGAAGTAAGTAACTAGAAATACAAAGATAGAACTGATAGATCAAGAAGACATAAGACTTTTATAGTTAGTCATAAAGTAATGGTTCATCTAAAGAAAGGCCTATCTATTATTGGAACATATGGGAAGCTGAAAATGAAGAAGTTTTGACCTTGCAAGATACTAAGGAAATTTGATAGTGGAAATGCATATGAGATTGAGTTACCTGATGACATGGATATATCACCTATATTCAAAATTTCTGATTTGTATGAATATCATGATCTTGATGAAGACATGATAGTGTCGATGGATTATCGTAAGAAATAGATGGAAGAAGTTGAGTAGATTTTGGAGCAAAGAATTGGCATAAGTACAAGAGGAAAATAGTATATGGAATATCTAGTAAAGTGGAAGAATAGACCGATTGAAGATAGTGCATGGATTTGGCAATCTGATTTGGATGTAGCTTGGATCATACCTATTTCATGATTCAAAGAATCATTTCAAATAACCCCAGGTGTCTAATGTAGGAGCATCTTAGGTCCTTGGCAATCCTGTGTCACCAAAAAGATGTTTGAAGTTTTTTGTGTTGCTCGGTTCCTTCTTTGACTGAGTTGGTTTGGTGTTTCTCAGTTTCCTTTGTTTACCAGTGTTGGTTAGTTATCTCTTTGGTGCTCGATGAATTTCCCTGGCACTCAGTTTCTAATGAAGGGTGCTCCCCTTAATACCACAAACACATAACAGAAATAGAGAAACAACAACAATAATATGCAAGAGCAGAAAATTGGCTTCTTATTATCTCCACAAATGTGGAATTACAAACTTTTAGAATTACAATATGCAAAGCCACATGGGCATTCCCTTACAATATTCTGTAGGACAAAGCTTCGAATCAATACCTAGATCTACTACCCAGAACTGCCCTAGACAACACTATGGGCCTTCTTTATATAGGCAATTTCCACCGCCTGAGAAGGTTCCAAAAATTTAGCCCTAAGGGCCGACCAAACTTAGAATTATTTTATTTTTCAATTTATTACATCAAAGTCGGCTCAAAATAACTTTTGAAACCCGAACAAAAATTTTGAAGGAAAATTATTTTCTACCATTTCAGGTGACCCGACTTCTGGAGACCATAAGTCATCACTAGTTGACCCGATTGACTATTATAACCCCATTTCAGAAATGCCACGAAGCACTCTACAGGCTTGTCCTACACAAAGCACCCATCACAAAAATTTTTCAACCTCATTCGGGACCTCTAAAGCCTTCAAAACTGAGTCCAAAGTTTCTATACCTTGCTGCCAATACCAAAAATCTTCAATATCTTCAAAACTAGACCTGATCTAGCCATGAAACTTTGTTGGCAGGCTGATATGACTGAGATGAACCTCCGCATGTAAAATCAGAACATTCTGAGATTGTAAGACCAACTTACTAAAAATAGAAAGTATCCATAAATAGCAACTCTGCACAAGATAGCCCTTATTGAATACAAAAACAAAAATATTTTTGGGTGATGTAAGATTGCTCTTACACCCAGGATGCTCCTACATCAGACACCCGGGGTAATTTGAGAAGTGACCCTGTCACGACTCAGGTGTGTAGAGGAAAACCAAGATGGTTAACCTCCTCCTTTGTTAGCCATGATGAATCTTCAATAGGTCATCCTTTCCATTTGACCAAATACTCTTCATATGTCCTATTCCTTGTGCTTCTGCCAACACGACTGTCCAGTATGTCTTCAATCTCCTTGGTATCTGAACTACTTGCTGGAATACTCCACTGTGTTGCTGCAACCTCATCTTCAAGACCTCCTTCATGATACTCTATCAAATCTAAAATGTTAAACACTGGTGAAATATTTAGCTCACTAGGCAATTCTACCTCATATGCATTTCCTGAATCATGCTTCTTCAATATCTTACATGGTCCAAACTTCTTCATTTTCAGCTTGTTATATGTACCAATCGGAAATCGCTCCTTCTAAAAATGAAACATGACTTCATCTCCAACCTAAAATTCCTTATGCCTCCTTTTCTCATCTGTCTTAGCCTTATACTATGCATTCATCTTGGTAATATGATTCCTCACCTCCTCATGGATGTTCTTCAATTGTTCTACAAAATCTTCAGCTTCAGCACTACTTATTTCTCCTTTATCTATCTTTCTCAATTCAGATGCATTTCTTGGACTACTTCCATATACAATTTGGAATGGTGATTTACCAGTACTCCTGATGATAGAATTATTGTATGCAAATTCTGCCTGTGGTAAAATCAAATCCCATCCTGTTGGCTTATCTCCAACCAAACATCTTAGTAGATTTTCCAAACTTCTATTCACCACCTCTATTTGTCCATCAGTCTTTGGATGATGTGATGAACTAAACTTCAAATCTATCTTCAACTTCTTCCACAATATCCGCCAGAAATATCCAACAAACTTAGTATCTCGATCTGAAACTATGGTCTTTGGCAAACCATGTAGTCTCACCACTTCTTTGAAAAACAATCCTGCTACATGAACAACATGATTAGTCTTCTTGCAGGGAATGAAATGTGTCATCTTCAAAAATTTGTCAACTACTACAAAAATTGAATCATGTCCCCGCTGTGTCCTCGGTAAACCAAGAACAAAGTCTATACTAATATCCTCCCAAGGCTTCTCTGGTACAGGTAACGGCTGATACAACCCTGTATTCTGCTTCACTCCTTTCACCATCTGACATACTCTGCAACTCTATACAAACTTCTTCACATCTTGCTGCAATTATGGCCAATAATAATTCTCACCAACCAAAGCAAGGGTTTTATCATGACCAAAATGTCCAGCCAATCCTCCACTATGCTTCTCTTTGATGAGATTCTTCCTCATAGAACTTCTTGGAATGCACAACTGACTCCCTCTGAATAGCATATCATCTTGGATGATAAAATCCAGCCATTTCATCATGTCTAGAGTAACAGGTTCTGTACAAGCTTTCCAAGCTTCACCAAAATCAGGATCCTCTGGATACAAATTCTTGAGTTCCTTAAACCCAACCACCTCAATCTACATCTCTATTAGAAATAGTTGCCTTCTGCTAAGAGCATCTGCAATCCTATTAGACTTTCCACTTTTGTGTTTCAAAACAAATGTATAACTCTGTAAAAACTCAACCCATTTCAAATGCCTTTGATTCAACTTTCCTTAAATGTTCAAATATTGCAAAGCTTGATGATCAGTATACAAAACAAACTCCTTAGGAAGCAGATAGTGCCTCCACTTTTTTAATGCCTGAACTATAGCATAAAATTCTTGATCATAAATAGAATATTTTCTCTTGGCATCATTTAACTTCTCATTGAAATAAGCAACAGGTTTACCTTCTTGGCTCATAATAGCTCCTATTGCAGTACCACTAGCATCACAATCTACTTAAAACACCTTATTAAAATCTAGAAGTGCTAAAACAGGTTGTTCTGTAACTTTTTGTTTCAACAATTGAAAACTCTTTTCTACCCCATTAGTCCACTTAAACTCTTTTCTATCCCCTCTCATTGTTTCAGTCAAGGGTCCACAAATACTGCTAAAATTTTTGATAAACTTTCTGTAAAAGCTAGCCAAACCATTAAAAAATCTTACATCAGTAGCACTCCTTGGAGTAGGCCATTCAAGGATAGCCTATACCTTCTCTAGGTCCATTTTTAGACCTTCTGCTGAAACTAGAAATCCTAAATACACTAACTCTTTCTTCACAAAACTGCACTTCTTCAAATTAATCAACAATTTCTCATCTCTCAACTTCTCAAACACCATACGAATATGCATCATATGTTCCTCCAATGTCTTGCTAAAAATCAAAATATCATCTAGGTAAACAATGACAAACTTACCTAGAAATTATTTCAGAACCTCGTTCATGAGCCGCATGAAAGTGCTCGGTGCATTGGTTAGCCCAAAAGGCATGACTAACCACTCATACAATCCTTCCTTTGTCTTGAAGGTAGTCTTCCATTCATCTCCTTCTCTGATCCGAATCTGATGATATCCACTCTTCAGATCTATCTTTGAGAAATACACAGCTCCACTCAAACAATCCATAATATCATCCATTCGTGGCAATGGAAACCTATACTTGATTGTGATCTTGTTTATTGCTTTGGAATCTGTACACATCCTCCACTCTCCATTCTTCTTTGGTGCTAATACCACTGGTACAACACAGGGACTCAGACTCTCTTGAATCAACCCCTTCTGCAATAACTTGTGTACTTGTCTGTGCAACTCTTCACTTTCTGTTGGTGTCATTTTGTGTGCTGCCTTGTTTGGAAAACTGGCTCCTGGAATCAAATCCATCTGATGACTGATCTTCCTTACCGGTGGTAATCCATCAGGTACATTATTAGATACAATATCCTAAAACTCATTCAACAAATTTGCAACCTCTACAAGTACATCCTCTACTTCTTCTTTACCAACTTTTGGAATTAAAGCAAAACACACATGCTCATGCCTCATACCATCTAGGAATTTTCTTCCATCAAAAAATGTTATTCTTGCATTATCACATACCTTTTCTTTGATCTCCTTCAATGGCTTTAGCTTATGTCACACTGCATCCTTTGTTAGGGAATAGGTATTCGCACGACCATCGTGTATAGCACATCTGTCAAACTACCACGGTCTACCCAACAACATATAAAATGCATCCATAGAGATGATATCACATAGTACCTCATCTTGGTACCTACCAATTTTTAACTTTACCAGACACTGTTCACTGACCATGACCTTGTGGTCATCCTGCACCTAGGCAATCCGATATGGATGTGGGTGTTTCTGTCTCTTGAGCTTCAACTTTGTCACCATCTCTTCTGACAACAAATTGTCAGTGCTTCCACTATCGATAATCACATCACAAAATTTACCCTCACACTTGCATCTAGTGCGAAACAGGCTCCTCCTTTATTCAGGTTCATTCTCACCACTCAGCAAGACTCTTCTATTAATTAACATTTCTCCTCTTTTAGCATCTTCATCTACATGTGTAACTCTGGCCTGGCCTTCATTTCTCCTGTCTGTTCTACCTTGGTGCTAAGGACATTCAAATGCCCTATGACCTTCTTCTCCACAGTGAAAACATGTTCCACGGAAGCCTCCTCTTCCAGATCCTTGTCCTCTTCCTCTTCCTCTCTGATCTCTATTATTCCGATCTTGGAAATGATTGGAATTGTTTCCTCTCTGATTCTGGCTACTACTGGCCTCATCCTTCTTTTTCGGATCTTCATTTTAGCCACCATATGAGTATCCACTAGATCTTCCACCACGACCTCTTCTATTTTGTCTGCTCTCAAACTTTTGTTTAGCTTGTCCTCTACTTTTAGGGAAAATTGGTATGCCTCCTCAATACTATTCATTCAAACCAGATTCAACTCCTCCTGAATGCTTGGCCTTAACCCATTAAGATATCGGGAAACTTTCTCCTTATCAGCTTCTGCATGGCCTGTTCTGATGAGGAGTCGATAGAACTCCTCTGTATACTCCTGAACAGATCTTCCTGCTTGCTTCAAACTTTTCATTTTCTTTAGTAGGTCAAGCTCATAATCAACAGGAATGAACTGTCACTTCAATTTATCCACCATCTGATCCCATCTTGTGATTTTATCTTTCTCTCTTCTATTTCACTCTAATTGAATTTCTTGCCACCAGATCTTCGCATGACCTTTCAGTCTGGCTTTCGCAAATTTGACCCTATCAGGATCCGCAACATCTTCATACTCAAAATATTCCTCACATTCATTGATCCAGTCAATCAATTCCTCTGGGTTAAGATTTCTAGAAAATGTAGGAACCTTAATCTTAGGTCTTTTCCCAATCTTGGAAATCGCCCAAAAAAGTCTTTCTTCCTCTTGGTTCACAATTTCAGCTTCTCCTTCTTGATATTCTTCTTCAACTTCATCCTCACTTTCATCTCTGACATTAAGATTCATTCCTCTATGAATCTCTTCTTGCAATGCTCGCACTTGTCTCTGCAGCTCTCTAACCTCAGGTGTCACAGCACCAGCTCTTCTGCCACGTTCTCTTTGTGGAGGCATTTTTGTGATGCATGCTGAAACCCTAACGATGATCCTGGTGCAAACTGCCTCACAGTCGGTGATATATTTACACACTCAAGAAAACCTACTCTAATACCACTTGATGAAGGGTGCTCCCCTTAATACCACAAACACACAACAGAAATAGAGAAACAACAACAATAATATGCAAGAGCAGAAAATTGGCTTCTTATTATCTCCATAAATGTGAAATTACAAACTTTCAAAATTACAATATGCAAAGCCACATGGGCATTCCCTTACAATATTCTGTAGGACAAAGCCTCGAATCAATACCCAGATCTACTACCCAAAACTGCCCTAGACAACACTACGAGCCTTCTTTATATAGGCAATTTCCACCACCCGAGAAGGTTCCAGAAATTTAGCCCTAAGGGCTGACCAAACTTAGAATTATTTTATTTTTCAATTTATTACATCAAATTCGGCTCAAAATAACTTTTGAAACCCGAACAGAAATTTTGAAAGAAAATTATTTTCTACCATTTCAGGTGACCCGACTTCTGGAGACCATAAGTCATCACCAGTTGACCCGATTGACTATTATAACCCCATTTCAAAAATGCCACGAAGTGCTCTATAGGCTTGACCAAAGCAAAGCGCCCATCACACAATTTTTTGACCTCATCCGGGACCTCTAAAGCCTTCAAAACTGAGTTCAAAGTTTCTGTACCCTGCTGCCAATACCAAAAATCTTCAATATCTTCAAAACTAAACCTGATCTAGCCATGAAACTTTGCTGGCAGGCTGATATGACTGAGATGAACCTCCACATGTAAAATCAGAATATTCTGAGATTGTAAGACCAACTTACTAAAAATAGCAAGTTTCCATAAATAGTAACTCTACACAAGATAGCCCTTATTGAATACAAAAACAAAAATATTTTTGGGTGATGCAAGATTGCTCTTACACCTAGGATGCTCCTGCATCAGTTTCCTTGCTTACCAAGTTGTTTATTTTAGATTTTTGTTGAGGCCGACTTGTGCATTTAATTTGGGTCATGGATTTAATGTTGGTATCTATCATTGGGAAGCATGTGGACCTAGATTTGGTCATTCCTTCCATTGATGGTGGATCTAAAGGCCAACTTGATTCGGTAGCCTCTTCTATAAATGTAGTTATTTGGTTAGAGTTTAGGCAAGTAAGTAGGTTTTGGAGATAGAATATAGAAGATAGAAAATTAGAGATTGTTGGTAGATCCTCACATGTTGGAGGACTTACGTACTTGATTTTAATATCTGGCCTAAACTGAGAAGGCCTTATAGCCCGACATGTATGAATCAAATTGAAGATAATATATGAAAGTATTTGCATTCTCTCTCACACTATTGTGTGTTTTTGCTTCCGCATGTGATCTCTACAAGGTGGATCTAGTTAGGGTGTGCCTTCAGACCCTCTCCCTATCCCCCTTGCATCAATGATGAAGGAATATTTCTTGGTTAGTCATCAAAGAGAAAAGAATATAAATGTTTAATCAAGGATTCTAACAAAATTGTTGAAAGTTTAAATGTAAGAGTTGATGAGTATGTAGAAAAGAATGAAGAGGATAACACCAAGGAACCTGAGGACTATAACATCTCTTTTTATGTCCAAGATAGTAATTCAGTTAATACAACTGAGTAGAAACCAAAAGAAATTAATGAACAAAATGAGCCTCACCGAGAGATGAAAAAATTGATGATCAAGCTACTAAGTCTATATTAGAAAAGTATGTGAGAAGAAAACACTCACCAAGAAAACTTATTGGAGACAAGAATGCATAAGTCTTGACAAGAAGTTAAGAGATAACACATGTTTGATTTATGAATTTGAGCCTAGATTAGTAAAGGTTTCACTAGAGAATGAAGATTGGATGAATGCTTTGAAAGAAGAAATAGATCAAATTGAAAAGACTAACACATGGTCACTTGTACCGAGACCGAAGGATAAGAATGTGATTGGAACAAAGTGGATATTCAAAAATAAACTCAATGAGAAAGGAGATTTGATCAGAAATAAAGCTAGATTATTCTGCAAAGGGTATGCACAAGAAGAAGGCATTGGCTATGGTGAAACATTTGCCCATGTTGCTAGATTAGAAGGAGTTAGGATATTTCTTACATATGCTTCATACAAAGGATTTAAGGTTTATCAAATGGATGTTAAATCTACTTTTTTTAATGGAATACTTGAAGAATAAATCTACATTGAATAGCCTGATGGATTTGTTGATAATAACAATAAGAACATGGTCTACAATTTGCATAAAGCTTTCTATGGATTGAAGCAGGCTCCCCGAGCATGGTATGAAATGCACTCTTATTTAGTTAAGATTGGATTTGAAATGACTAGTGATAACAACAATCTGTACTTTAAATGTGATAAATATGATAAAAATTTAATTGCTGAGATATTTGTTGATGACATTATATTTGGTGGTAATAAGATAATGTCTAAGTCATTTTCTGAGGAAATGAGAAAGGAATTTGAGATGTCTATGATAGGAGAGACCAAATTCTTCATTGGACTTTAAATACAAAAAGTTAAAGATGGGCTCTACATCACTTATTCTAAGTATATCAAGGAGATCTTAAAAACACTCAACATGAAAGACTCTAAACTGGTTGGAACACCAATGGCTACTAGTTGTAAATTTTCAAAAGAAGATGATACTAAGGAAGTGACTAAAACACTTTACTGATCTATAATTAGTAAGTTACATTATGTTGTACATAGTAGATGTGATATTGCACATTCAGTTGGTATTGTTTCAAGGTTTTCACCAAATCCCAAGGAAACACATCTATCTACAGTTAAAAGCATATTACGATATTTGAAAGGGATTAAATATTTTGATCTATTATATAAAAGAAGAGGAAATTTTGATCTTAAGGTTTATACTGATGCTGATTGGGTAGGAAATATTAATGACATGAAAAGAACTAGTGGAAGAGCTTTCTTTTTAGGAGAAAGACTAGTGACATGGTTAAGTAAGAAATAGAGTTGTATTTCACAATCTACCACTGAAGCTAAGTATTTGGCAACAACTATGAATTGTTCTAATATTGTATGGATCAAACAACTACTGGAAGGTATGCATGAAGAGATTACTGATCATATTACAATTTATTATGATAATACTAGTTCTATTAACATATCTAAGAATTTGATGATGAATTCAAAGACAAAGCATATATCTATTAAGTATCACTGCTTGAGAGAGAAAGTACAAGATAAGCATGTGAAATTGGAATATGTGAATTCTAAAGAGCAGATAGATGATATATTTACTAAGCAATTACCGAAGGATGATTTTGAGTATCTTTGAGGTAAGTTAGGGGTTCTTGCCCTATCCAATGTACATTAAGCAAAGATGCACACCACATCAATTCAAGGACTCAATAGAATATATATCTCATGAGTTGATGCTTGTATTCTACTCTTTAGGAGAAGCTTGAAGATGGGAAGGATGTTCATTACTATAATGAAAATCTATATAATTGAGGTATATTTGAGATTTTTATGTTTCTTTGGAATTTTTGTCAAAGAGGGAGAATAAGTCAATTGATAGAGGGAGAATATTACTGAAATATTGATGTTTACTAAAAGAGGAAGAATAATGAGACAAATTAGAATGGAAAGTGTTACTTACAAAAAGAGAAGAGACTAGAGATGAAAGATCAGAAAAAGAGAAGTTACTACTTAGAGAGAGTACAAAATATGAATGACACTGAATTGTACCATCATCAATTAAACACTAAATTTTTTAGTTTTGTTAATATTTCCATTAATGCCAAAGATGGAGATTGTTATCATAATTGATAATAATGTTTATCTAATGAAGTAGATGATGAAGACCAACCAAGATCAGAGGTATACATTATGTTAGTATAATGTTTAGATTAGTTATAATCTTATTATTGATATCAAGCAATTGATTTCTGGTTTATATTATGTTTCCATATCATTCAGTGATGATATAAGATGAATGAGTTAAGGGGAAGGAGAAATGAGAAGTTTTGAAGTTATAGAACTTAAGTGGGAAACTGATACACATCATACAATGATTTGATTATGTTGGTATAAATGTTTCTACCTAACATATAATTATGTTAAGTTGGTAAAGCATAGTGATGAAGATTTGACAACTCGGTAAGATAAGTTTTTTTGGCTACCGAGATGGAAAAGTCACTCGGTAATGTAAAGAGAAATATGTCACTTGGTAAAGCAGAAAGGCGTAGGCACTGAGTGATGTAACCAAAATTATAAGGAAGAACAATGAGCAAGGAAAATATATTAAATATGGATGGAATTGATATTTAATGATTAGATATGATGAGATGGATGTTTATGATGATGAGGAAAGTTAGTTACAAGAGATATATGGTTATGACAATTCAAGATAGAGATCTACGACAAGATCTAAGAAATAAAAAGAGATGGAACAAGTTCCTAGAAAATTCAAGTATCTAGGTGAAAAGGAAATGTGTTACCAAGATCCAGATGCGATGTATAATGAAATGAATGGTCAAGATTGATTAAAGGAAAATATAATAGATGAGATTAAGAGGCAAAAATTGTCTATATAAAGGATGATCTTGTATGGAAAATAGGCTAGCAAACTAAATAGTGGAAGTGTTACCAACTATTGTAGAGAAAAAGGAATAGTGAGATTTTGAGAGGAAAATAATGATTTGATGAAGTGTTGATGTCGGTGGAAGATGAATAATTGAAGTGAAGATTGATGAGAACACAAGGATCTGATTGAGAAAAGATAGTTGCACATCTACATGTCATTTGTATTACTATTTCTTACTAGCATTTGTAATAGAGAAATTTGTTAAAAGAGTTGACTTAACAGTCTTATTGTAAATCCTTGAGAAAGGTGACATTCAAAAAGAGTGTTTAAAGACCTCTAACAAGGCCACTCCTAATAGGGTGAAGATCCTAATAGACCTGAGATAAATCCCCTAACTGGGTCACACCTAGTAGTGTGCATTGTAATCTTTAACCAGATTGGCTCCTAACTGAGTGTACGTCAGAAGAGTATACTTCTTAGTGGGTGAAAATTCCCATAGTGGTTTTTCCCATAGCTAGGTTTCCATGTTAAATATTGATGTTACACATTGTGAATGATTTATGTGAATGTTTTACTAATTGATATAGTTTATTTAGTATTATTGGTAAATAGAGAATTGTGTTACTACCAAGTAGTTATCGAGTTAATCAAAGAAAAGTTTTATAGGTATTTTTATCAGGGATTACTGATTCACCCCCCTCTCTATAATCCAATAATATATATGTTTTTCCCAACTTGATGATGTAGGATGCATGTACTAGACATTGAAGTCACCTTTCTACATAGGTCTAAGTGCGCCTTCAAATCCTTGAATGTTTTTGTGTGGAGATATTACCAATATTCTCTCAAGGAACACTTGTTGTCTTAGGTCCCTATTTAGGAAGTCATCCTATTTGGGGAGAGTTGTGAAGTATCATTATTTTTATTATTTTGAGATTTATGTTTTTTTAGAAGATTATGTTCTCATTGTTCCTATCAGTATGTTCTGCATTCTAATTCTCAATCTTTTGTTCTCTTTAGATAAATATAAATATGGATGAATTAGATTATGTGGTATAATTTATTATATATGTGTATGTATATATGGGTACACACATATATACCTAGATTCCAAATGGAAGGGAGTTAAAGTGGTAGGTAGAACTAGCCTCTAGGGCTTAGATGACCATAGACTCATCTACCCAAAATTATGACTTGGGATTAGGACCCTTCTCCACTAAGTTAGATCTTTGAGTGATTCCCCTTGGTTCTTATGAAGTTTTCTTAGGGATGGATTGGTTAGAAGCTCATGAGGCCATATTGGAATGTAGAAAGAAGACCATTTATTGTATTCATGATTTGGGTGAGCATAGAACTATAGTTGGGATCCAACATCCTATATCTCTTTGAATGATATCAGCAATGCACCTCAAGATTTGTATGTGAAAGGGATGTCAACTCCTTTGAGTCTCAGTAAATGATCTTGTTGAATGGGAAAGTAAATAAATAAAAATTGATCACCCACTTCTTCAAGAGTTTGTTGATGTTTATCCAATGGAAATTCCAAGAATGCCTCCCAAAAGAGATATAGGTTTCCGCATAGATTTGGTACTAGGAGAAGAACCCATTGCCAAGGCCCCTTATCACATGAAAACCCAAGAAATAAGTGAGTTAAAAGAGTAGTTAGAATAATTTTTGAAAAATATCTTTATTAGACCAAGTATGTTACCCTAGGGAGCTCCAATTATTTTTGTGAAGAAAAAGGATGGCTCTCTCAAGTTATGTATCGACTATCAATAGCTCAATAAGGTAACCATTAAGAATCGGTACCCTCTACCACATATTGATGATTTTTTTGATCAAATGAAAGGGGAAAAATTATTTTCTAAGATTGATGTTAAGTTAGGCCATCTTCAGTTAAGGATCTATGAAGATGACATCCATCGTACAACCTTTCGTACTTGGTATGATCATTATAAATTTATTGTAGCACCTTTCAACCTCACTAATGCACCATTAGTATTCATGAGCCTTATGAATGGGGTAATCAAGAATTTCTTGGATAAGTTTGTGATAATATTTTTGGATGATATATTGGTATACTCTAAATCACTGGAAGAGCATGAACAACATCTACAAAAAGTGTTGCAATGCCTTCGAGAAAATTAGTTGTTTTTCAACTTACATAAGTGTGAATTTTTCCATACAGAAGTTAAGTATCTTGGCCATGTTATCTCAAGGGAAGGCATATAAGTTAACCCCGCAAAGATACAAGCCATAAAGGAATGTCCAACACCCACCGATGTCTCAAAAGTTCATAGTTTCATGGGCTTAGCTTGTTACTATAGGCGTTTTGTCATAGGATTTTCTAGATTAGCTCATCCCATTGCTTCCTTGCAAAGAAAGGGAAAGGAGTTTATTTGGATTGAGAAACGTGTAATATATTTTCAAATATTAAAAGAAAAGTTAACCAGCACCTCGATTTTGGCTGTATCTGACCCCACAAAGAAATTTTTAGTTTTGAAAGATGCCTCTTAGGAAGGCGTAGGAGTGGTACTAATGCAAGAAGGAAGGGTTATTTCTTATGAGTCTAGGAAACTTAAAGACCATGAGCTTAACTACCATGCACATGATTTGGAGTTGGCATCAGTATTTCATGCCCTGAATCGATGGAGGCACTTCTTGTTAGGCCATCAATTTGAATTACACATAGATGAAAAAAGCCTTCAATACATTTTCACGCAACCCAATCTTAATGCCAGAGAATGCAGGTGGATGGAATTTTTATGTGAGTATAATTTTGAGGTCAGGTATATTCAAGGAAAAGATATTGTGGTAGTAGATGCATTAAGAAGAAGGAGACATGAACTATCACATCTCTCTCTCTCTCTCTCTTACTACTAACTTGAGAAGTCATATTTTATAGGCACTCCCTTTAGATACTTGGTATCAAGAAGTGAGAGCTGTAATAGAACCAAGAAGTGCCTTAGAAGGAATATTCTTGGATTACTCTTTAGAATTAGATGGGATATTAAGAAAACAAGGAAAAATTTATGTACCACTTTCAAGCGACCTTCAAAAGGTCATCTTGATAGAAGCTCATTGTGCTCCTTATTAAGCCCATCCACAGGTTAAGAAAATGCATACCAACATACAAAAAATATACTTTTGGTCAAGTATGAGGAGGGATATAGAAAATTTTGTGGCTAGGTGCTTGTAATGTAAGAGGGTTATGGCCGAGCATCATCACCCATCAAGCATCTTTTAACCATAATTAATCCTAGAATGGAAATAAGATACAGTATCTATGGATTTTACTGTGGTATTGTTAGTAAATCATTGTAAATCATCAGAGACATGACATGATCATGGTTGTAATACCCCAAAACTGTCATCTTGAAACCCTAATCAATTTTGTTGCATTTTTATCTCATTTTATCAACTTTCTGAATCATCAAAGTCCTATTGTACTAGGCAACTCTAATTTCTAATTGACCCTACTTGACTTAGTGTCAAATGCAGAAAACCCTAAATATGCATTAATCACATGTTATATTTAATTCCTAAATATCAACTATAATTGGCTAAATAAACCCTATGATTGTTTAATTTAATTACAAAGTCTTAGCACTTTAATTAAATTAAATTCACCCTCTTTAGCTAAAACACACAAAAATGAATTAAATGATATTTGTTTTAAATAAATATCCTCATTTCAATAATTGAATTTAATTATTCAAATAATTGAGAAAGTTCATTATGAGGTCATATTTCATTCATTTAAATCAAATATTCTCTTCAAAATCCTCACCTCAGTTTAGAAAAGGAAACTTTGAGTTAACTGTGAATCCAAAAATGAAACAAGCCAGTTAATTGTTCCACTTACTCTAGAAACAAATAGTTGACTGTATCTCTACAGGAAACTTACCATTCTGAACTAGACTTATTTCCAATCTCCACCATTCATCTCGTTCAATCTCAACTGTCGATTGATTCTAGGATTATATAAAAGAAACCTCTTGTTCCTCATTTAGGGGATGCAACTTTTTGAGTATCAAATCTGTGTCGAATTGTTATCTCAATTTTTGCACATTCAATCTTTTATTATTGTCATTTTAATACCATTTCTAGATTAATATCATTCTTAGATTAATAATGCATTTCATAATAACTTAGCTTATTTTCAATTGTTCCTAGATTAATACTCATCTCTCATTACTATAGATTAATCTCATACTTTCATTCTAGCATAATTGCATTTGCATTCTAGCTTAAACCCTCCATTCTAGAGTTGGTATATGGTCGGGCTCTTGATTCTAAGAGCTACTCAAAAACCCCATCTAGATAGGAGGCAACAAGTCATCTCATTTAGGCATGCAGGATGAATGATCTCATATTCATTCCTGTATGTAACTGATGAATAAGGACTATGTTGAAGTGTATGGATAAGTTTGAGGCCCACATTTAGCATATACATTTCTGGCACCCACCTTGGGGCAAGAAATTCAATTTTTGGCCTCATATCCTAATTATTTTTGTCAAGTTTAATTCTTTGTCCATACATCTTTGTTGCGGATTCTCAAGAAATTTTTTGTGTTATATCACGCAAAGTTGTGCTGGTACATGCATTTCTTCATGTGAAAAAGGCACTTTATCATGCGAGACAGTGCACTTACTCGCACGATATTTGGCATCAGAAGCCTCTAACTTGTAGTTTTACATCTCTTTTTTCTAGTTCATCACATTTCCTATTTGTTGTGATTTCTTGATGTTGTTTTCTGATGTAGCATAATAGTGGACTGCAAGATGAATGTCGAAGACTCCCTAAAAATATGACTATGCAAAACTCATTGATAGTTTGATTGCAGGACACTTGTTAAAGATCACTTGTCGAAGAATCTCAAGCCCACAAAACATCATGCCTATTTTCATGCTTTCTTTACATAGTCTAACTAGGGCCTCATTAAAATCTCTTAAGGGTCTTGATAGAAGAGGAGGGTATTAGGCTCTTCATTACATGGAAGTGATGCCCATGAATGAAATCAAGACCTAGACACTGCTAAGGGACATATATCTGGGGGAGCGAAGAAAGGTAAAAAATCAATTGACATATCCATTAGTGACGGGATTATGCTCTTCCCTCTTTGAGAGAATTAGAAACCCAAAAACCCTTGGATTTGTTGATAGAGGAGTTAGCTCGGTGATGAACATGTCTAGTGTGTTTGGGTAAGGTGAAAAGGTAGAGGATTATGCTCTTCTCTCTTTGAGAGAATCAAAACCTCAGACCCTTGAATCCAAACCAAGTCTTAGTCACCTTTAGCGGGCCTACCAGAAGTTGAACATCTAAGAATGACCCAAGTGGGTACACACCTTTCACCGGTGATTCCACCCCACTATAATAAAGTTTCTTTGTAGAGAAAAAGACTCCAAAGACATGTTAATTTATTCCTCTTGATCCCTAATGTCAAACATATTGAGGAAGCCCTGTCTATTATACTGAGCAATGCCACTCCTAGCCTTGCTTGTCAGGGGTGTACACTTGGAGGTGTCAGTGTGACTAAGAGGTCTAAAACTTTCTTATGAGGGTACTGAAGGTTAATGTGAACAAAAGCCTATTAAACACTTTTGTAGCTAGTGGCCTACCCAGTTCATCTCTGAAAGGGGGCATAATCTTTGACCGGGGAGGGGAAGAATCTCTCTCATAGATTCTCACCAGGCATGCACCTGGACATTTGAAGGTGGTATATGACACACTAGTACATTTGAGGCCAAATTCCAATAGCCATGTGTCAGTTTTGCAATGCCTATTTGTTGAAACTGTGACAAATGTGTCCGTTAGCATTTTTGTGTTGGAAATGGTGACGAAAGTGATCACCGTCAGTATTCCAACATAGATTCCCATCGGAAGAGACCACATAAATAGAACCTTTACTATGGGATAGATTTGTTGAAAAGGTTTCTTTATGACATTGTGTCTATCAGAAAGGCAACTGATATGCAATAGATTTGTAACATGATAACCCGTCAAATGTATAGCAGTCCCATTGCAAAAATCTATTGAATTGGGGTTCCCTCTGACAGATAACCTATTAGAAAGTGGATGGTATGTAGTAAACTATAGATAGGAGAATCCGTTAGATGTATAGCACTTCTGTCAAAATAGATTTACTACCCATCACAAAAGCAATGAATTAGCATAGTAAAGATAACAAAGATGAAGAGACCATCATAGTTGGTCTCCATCTTTGGTCCATATACTAACAAAATGTTTTACCTTTCGTTAGCTCATCAAATGAGGGGATTTGAAAGAATTTAATGGATGATATTTTCATGTATAATGTATATTATTTTAGTTCATTTTGCATGAATTTATCTACTCCGCGCACTTGTATACTATGAAAATAGCCATAAAGAAGCATCTCCTCCCATGGCATACATTACTCAAGCCATGGGAAGGGATGGTTCTTTATGGCTTTGCACGATGTATACAAGTGTGTGAAGTAGATAAATTCATTCACCGTCAAACTAAAATAATATATGTTATGCATGAAAATATCATCCATTAAATTCTTTCAAATCACTGCATTTGATGAGCTAACGAAATGTAAAATGTTTTGTCATTATATGGACCAAAGATGGAGACCAACTATGATGGTCTCTTGAGCTCTGATATATTTAGTCCTAGCTACTGGGTAAGGGATGGAAGATTTATACCTGTTGATCATTGAGAATAATCACCACCTTGCCTTTATGTACACTCCACAATATCCAATATAATAGAAGGAATAAAATATGAATGATAAAAGAAATGACAGATACAATAAAATTAGCTTTTTGTTTACCTTCTCATAATTGATCCCAGTCTCGCAAAAGTAATTTTATACAATCACTAGCACATTTCATGCATGGATGAGAAATGATATCCAAAGTTTCTAGATTCTGAGAAGAGGTATGAGTGGAGGCCAAAAAAGGGATATTTGTGAAGGTTTTATAGATGTAGTACTGAATCATCATCTCTACACTGGTACTCAATCTAGAAACCCTCTCTAGCAAATCTCCACATCTAGAAAATATCCACAAAAATCCCTTCTGGCCTCCACTGCATATACGTCTTCTCAGTATTTAAAAACTCTCCATCATTGATTCCTATCATTTTTTCAAAATCTTCATGGATTGAGACCTTAAATTATTGAGTTTCTCTTTGTTTCGAGAATAGTTTAACATTCTCTACTTAATAGGGCCAACCACATGAAGGTGGAAGCTCATCTGGCCCCTCCTAGGAGCCTCTTATGACCCTTTACGATATTTTAAGACCTCTAAGATGTGTATTCTTAGGGATCATAAAGGGTCATAAGGGGTCCTGGGGCACAACAACTAAGAAACATAAATGTAGGCATCATGGTCACAATTTTTTGGAGACAAGGTATAGTGTGATATTATGCCTATGGATATTTGTCATCTATTTTTAGGTAGACTATTGTAATTTGATTTCCATGTAGAACATTATGGGTATGTAAATACCTATTCTTTGACAAAGGATGGAGTCCAACACAAGCTGAAGCCATTGTAGGAAACATAAAAAAATGTATGTAGTAATGCAATAATATGTTTAGTTGATAGAAGGAAGTTCCTAGAAGGCATGAAGCATGAGCATATGTTTTTTTCTTTAATTTCAAGAGTTTATAGAGAGGAATTAGAAGATATACCTATGGAAGTTGTAGATTTGTTTAATGAATTTCAAGATATTGTATCTAATAATGTACCAGATGGATCACCTCTAATAAGAAATATAAGTCATTAAATGGACTTGATTCATGGAGCTAGTTTTCCAAATAAGGCAACCCATATAATGACTCCAACAGAGAGTGAAGGATTAAATAAATAAGTGCAAGATTTATTGTAGAAGGAGTTGGTTTGAAAGAGTTTGAGTCTATGTGATCTACCAATAGTAATAGCACCAAGGAAAAATGGAGAATGGTGGATGTGTAAAGATTCTTGGGCTATCAATAAGATTACTATCAAGTATAGGTTTCCCTTGCCAATGATGGATGAAATTATGGATTATTTTAGTGGATCTAAGTACTTCAAAAAGATAGATTTGCAAAGTAGATATCAACAAATCTAGATTATAGAAGGAGATGAATGGAAGACAACCTTCAAGACAAAGGTGTGCTTGTATGAGTGGTTAATCATGCCTTTTGAGATAACTAATATGTTAAGCATATTCATGTTGCTCATGAATGAGGTAGTGAAAGAATTTTTTAGTAAGTTTGTTTTTGTTTACTTGGGGGGTATTTTTATCTTCAATAAGACATTGGAAGATCATATAATGTATATTCATAGGGTCTTTGAGATTTTAAGGGAAGATAATTTGTTGATTAACCAAAAGAAATACAATTTTGTGAAGGAGTTAGTGTACCTAGGATTTCTTTGTTTCGGTAGATGGTCTTAAAAAGGACCTAGAGAAAGTGAAGGCTATCCTTGAATGGACTACTCCAAGGAGTATTACTGAGGTAAGATATTTTCATGGTTTGGCTAGATTTTACAGAAAATTTATCAAATATTTCAGTAGTATATGTGGACCCTTAACTAAAAAAATGAGAGGGGATAGAAAAGAGTTTAATTGGATTATAAGAGAAACAAAGAGTTTTGATTTATTTAAAAGAAAAGTTACGAAGAATATTGTTTTGACACTTCTAGAGTTTAATGAGGTATTTAAAGTAGATTTTGATGCTAGTGGCAATGCCATTGGAGCCATTTTCAATCAAGAAGGTAAATCCATTGCTTATTTTAGCAAGAAGTTGAATGATCCCAAAATAAAATATTCTATTTATGATCATGATTTTTATGCTATAGTTCAGGCATTGAGGAAGTGGCAACATTATTTTTTTCTTAAACAGTTTGTTTTATTCAATGATCATCAAGCTTTACAATATTTGAATGGCTAAGGAAAATTGAACCAAAGACATTTAAAATGGGTTGAGTTTTGCAAGGTTACACTTTTATTTTGAAGCACAAGAGTGAAAAGTCTAATAGGGTTGCGAATTCTCTAAGCAAGATTAAAAAAATTTGATAGAGATGTAGATCGAAGTTGATGGGTTCCAAGAACTCAAGAGTTTGTACCTGAAGGATCATAACTTTGGCGAGGCCTAGAGAGATTACATATAAAATTTTCTTTTGATAGGACTAGGTGGTTGGATTTCATAATCTAAGATGACATGTTATTCAAATGAAACCAATTGTGAATTCCATTATGTTCCATGAGGGAGAACCTAATCAAAGAGAAGCATTGTAAAGGATTGGCTAGACACTTTAGTCAAGATAAGACCTATTCTTTGGTAAGTAAGAATTATTATTGGCCATATTTACAAAAAGATGTTAAGAAGTTTGTGAAAAGTTGTAGAATATGTCAGATGGAAAATTGAACCAAGTAGAATACATGGTTATATCCGCCATTACCTATACCACAGAGGCCATGGGAGGATATTAGTATGTACTTTTTTCTTGGTTTACCAAAGACTCAGAGAGGACATGATTCCATTTTAATGGTTGTAAAAATTTTCTTGAAGATGACATGCTTCATTCCTTATAGGATGACTAATGATATTGTTCATGTGGCATAATTATGTTTTAGAGAAGTGGTGAGACTACATGGTCTACCAAAGAGCATAGTTTAAGATTGAGATACTAAGTTTGTTGGGTACTTTTGGATGACATCATAGAAAGAGCTAAAGAAATATTTGAATTTTATCTCAACACACCATCCACATACAAATGGAGAGACATAAGTGGTGAATATGAGTTTTTATAAATCTGTAAAGGTGCTTAGTAGGATTTAAACCCAAGGGGTTGTTAGAAATAGGAAATATTGAGAGGGGGGGGCGAATCAGTATTTCACAAACTTTTACTTTTGCCCACTTATGGATATAACAGATTACTTTAAAGCATAAGAAACTAAATAGCATACATAATAGTAAATGTAAAGAACTCATAACGCATGATATGTTCTTGAGGAAACCCTGGCCAAGGGAAAACCCCAGTGGGGATGGTACCCACAAAGATCCACTAATCAAAAGATATCCGGTTAAGGATGTTGACCTTGTTAGGAGCCTGTTACAATCATATAGTGTATCAGTCCTGGTTAAGGGACTATAGGCCTTGTTAGAAGCCTCAACCCTGTCAGGAGTTATAGATACAAAACCTGATTACCAGATGAGCTCACTACCCAAACAAGTAATACAAATGTTTACTGATTACAATATGGTACTTCTTACAACTTCGCATCAACAACTTTCACTACTATCACAATATACAACTTTCACAAGTTACATACTACAAGTTACATTTCAAGTATGTTCGGTACATCTTTATTTATACAAGATACAAACATAATATCTTTCTCCTGTCAGCTTGCATATCTTTATCCAAGAGTAAACATCTAGGATTTCATCTCTTTATAATATTAAGTCATTATTTTGACAAGAAAAATAATCCCTTAATTCATTTACTAGTTCTGTCTTCAAAACTGCTCTGTCAGCTGTACTCTGTCATTGGTAAAACAATCATAACTTTTTCCATACTATCCATACTCTTTTGCACACTGAGATGGGGTATCCTTAGACACCATAGAGTCTATGTTCAACTATGAAAACTCTGATCATGCTCCAGTGAACATCACCAAAACAAACTGTATCGGGTGCTCTGTCAAAAAGATTGTTTCATACTTAGACAATTTTAGTCTGTGATCTTCCATACTTACTTTCCAGCTTATGCGCTCTTCATAGAGAACATATGTTTCCATAATGACAACATCTATGTACATACCTCAACCAAATTTCCAACAGGGGTGGGATCTAATTTTACTACAAGAAGAATTTGCGTACAATAATTATGTCAATAGGAGCATTAGTAAATCATCATTCCTGATTGTATATGGAAGTAGTCATATAAATTCTTTAGAATTAAGGAGGTCAGACAAAGCAAAGAAGAGTAGTGCTAAAGTTGAAGACTTTTTAGAACACCTAAAAAATTTACATGAAGAGGTGAGAAACCATATTAATAAAATGAATATTTAGTAAAAGGATAAAGAAGACCAGAAAATGATATATAAGGAATTTCAAGTTGGAGATGAAGTCATGATTCATTTTAGAAAGGAGACATTTTCAGTGGGAAGATACAATAAGTTGAATAAGTTTAGACCATGCAAAATTATGAAGAAGCATGATTTAAGAAATGCTTATGAATTAAAATCCCCCAATGAACTCAATATTCCACCAGTGTTCAATATTTCAGCTAACTAAGTACCATGAAGGAAGTATTGAAGATGAAATAATAGAATTATAATGGAATATTCTAGCACCTATTACATCTATAGAAGAGATAAAGGATATCTTGGATAGTTGTGTGGGTAGAAGCACAAGAAAAATACAATATGAGGAGTACTCGGTCAAATGGAAAGGAAGGCTTGTTCAAGATTCATCAAGGCTATCAAAGGAAGAGGTTAACCACCTTGGTTTTCCTATGCACACCTAAGATGTGGCGATGTCACTTCTCAAATTACCCTAAGTTTCTAATACAAGAGCATCTAGGGTGTAAGAGAAATCTTGCATCACCAAAAAATATTGGCTAGTTTTTCAAGAAGGGATGTCTTTGGGGAGGGCTACTATTTTTTGGAAAGTTTACTATTTTAAGTTGTTCATTTGAGCAAAAATTATTCCAATTTGTTCATTGTAGGTTTATTTTGGATATATAATCTTGTGAGTAAATGTTTTTTTGCAAGATCAAGTCTAGTTTTGAAGATATTGAATTTTTTATTTTGACAAGGTGGTACAAAAAAATTGAACTCAATTTTAAAGGCCTTAGAGACATCAAAAGAGGTTCAATATTCTCTAAAATAATTCTTTTTCATCCTAGGATATAAAGCGCTTTAAGGGGATTCCAAAAAGTGGTCATAAATGCCAATCAGGTACATGATTCACAAGGTATGGCCTGTGAAAGCTGTGCTACTTTAGGAGAAAAAGTAAAATCCCTTCAAATGATCCAGTGAGTGCCAGAACCCATTTGGGGAATATTCTTGGTATATTCATATGTAGAGTAAACTAATATTAAGCTGGTTGACCTTAAATAAGGGGGGTTACAAATCTCTAGAACCTTATAGGGTGGTTAAAACTTCCCAATATAAAGAAGACAAATAGGGGTTACCTAGGGAGTTATGATCGTACATATGGTGGCTTTGGCTTGTAGATTATTGTAAGGAAAACACTCATGTGGCTGCAACATGCTATATTTCTGAATATTGTAATTTCATTTCATTGAAGATAATAGAAAGTAAGTGTTTCTCTTCTTCCTATTGTTTCATTCTTTCTATTTTTTGTTTGTTTCTTTTTTTATTTTGTGTGTTTTGGTTAGTAAGGGGAGTACCCTTCATTAGTTGGCTAGGATTTTAGCTACTATATTGTGTAAATCTCCTCAAGATAGAGATGTTTTTTCTTGGGGTCCTAATATGAAGAGTAGCTTTACTATTTCCTCTAGTTACAAGGAGTTGGATAGGCATTTGCATGGCCAAAAGGATGTACTTTGATGGAAAAAGGTTTGTAATTTCTTATCTTGGCCTAAATGTAACTTTTTTATTTGGTTGGTCATCCAAAGAAGATGTATCACTTGGGAAAATCTATGAAAGAGGGGTTTCCAAGGTTTGTCTAGTTGTATCCTTTATAAGAAGAGAGAAGAATATGTTTCTCATTTTTTTTAGTGCTCATACTCTAGAGAGATTTGGCACTTGTGGTGGAGTGCATGGAATCATGCATGTGTCCCTCCATAGTGGATTTTTTGGATAGCCCAAGTTATCCTCTAGCTAAGTCCTCTTTTTTGTAGGTTTCTTGGCTTATTGGCCCAAATCTCATCATTTGGGATTTATGGTTGGAAAGGAATAGAAGTATTTTTAAAGATTTATAAATTATACATGTTTTCATTTGGAGAAAAGTTATTTGTAGACTTCATGAAACTATTCTTGTGAAATGTGATATTTCTGGACATGTGGATCCTAGTGATCTAGCTATGATAAGAAATTTGAATTTGGTTAGAAATGGTGTGGGACCCTTTACTATAATATGATTGAGGAAATTGAATAGAATATTCACACAGAAGGGAGGTGTCTCCCTATTCCTAAGGGAGTTTTAAAAATTAATATTGATGGGTCTTCTAGAGGAAATCATGGATATGCAAGAGGTGGTGGTATTGGTAGGGGTAGTAATAGAAATGCTATTTTTTCTTCTCTATTTATAAGGTATGTTACTATAATAAACTTATGGAGGCTTTATGTATTCTTTAGGCTATTAAAAAAGGTTTCTCTCTTTATTGGATGAATATTTTTTGTGAGTCTGATTCATCGATTGTGATTGGTATCCTCAATGAATGACACTTGGATGAGTCTAATTATAAATTAGTTGTGGTGGTGAAATAGATCATGAATCTATGTTCTTTTCTAGATTATATTTCCTTTTGTCATACTCCTTAAGAATGGAATAGAGTGGTTGATTGTTCAACAAAATGGGCTTTAGAGAATCTGGATGGATGGGATGTGGATGATTGGAGTCTCTTGAGGCCAAAGCATATGGAGATGTTGGATAGGTTAATTATGGAGGACAAAGTTGTGTATTTGTACCCTTTATGGAGTGGCTCTTCTTCTTTAGGTGTTTATTTTTCTTGTCCTGGCCTAGGGTCTTCTACTTTGTATTCTTTGAGTTGTTATGAATAAATTTTTACCCCTCCTTTTTTTTAATAATTCATGTTGCAACAAAAAAAATTTAGATTGTCGATAGTGGAAGAGAAAAATGAAAGTGTAATGAGAAATATAAAAGCACAAATAGAAAGTGGATAAATTTGAATAGTAGTAAGAGCCAAGGTTTGTGAAACCTAGAAAAACTATAACAAATCTCATAAGGGAGTTTAAACCACTAATTGAAAAAATTCTTAGTGTAAGTTGGTTAGTGTTAAAAATATTTTGCAAGATCACCATCAGTAAATGCTCAAGTTATATATTTGGCTCGATAATTATATTTTACTTTTTGTCCTATCAATGTGCTTATATGCTTGTCATATGATGTTCCTCATGCTATCACCACTCCCTATTGTAGATATGTTCTTCTCATGGAGGCTTTATGTTATTTGGAAATTAGTTACTAAGGATTGTGTGTGTGAAATTGTACCTACCTATAGACACAACACTTCAGTAAAACATTATTGGTTAATAAATCAGAAAATATGCAATGAAGACAAATATCATTAACTAGGCGATTTACTACCTTCTAGTAGATGCGAGTATGGTATTCTCAAAAATAATCAAGCTTAGGGATGATGCAACACCTAAACAAAGGATTTAAATGATGAAAGCTATGAAAAATGGATGCAAATTTAAGCTATGTTTTTGAATTTTTCTATGCAATATGGATGAAAAACAATGTAAAAATGATCTAAAACTAGATGAAATATGGATTGAAATCTAAACTAGCAATGAAATGAATGCTATGAAAATGAAGAAAACAATGTTAGAAAGAATCTCAAAAATTGCAATCACTCAATTCGCTAGATCGCACGTGCAAGATTCTCCAAATTTGTGGTCATTTGCAAAGGACTAAGGCCTGTTTATATAGAAATCCAAGGTTTTTGAGAACTCATGGAAAGCCAAAAATCTCTCCCTGATCAACTCAAATTGATTGTTGAGTTATCAGGAAATTAGAAATAGTTATCTCATAAATCATGCAAAATCAACTTTTTAACTCAAATTAGGAGTTCAGATCACTCAACTCTACTTTTCAACTCATAATCACATGTTGAGTTCAAAAATTTAACAAATTGAATTTTAATAGTTGATTTAGAGTTTAACTATTTTTCTGAGTTGTGCATGGATAATTATGAGTTATTTAATCTCCATGTGTTTTATTCTCAACTTAACTGATTTTCGAATAAAAATAACTGATTTATGGGTTAATCAATTATTTAATCAAACTTTATCCCAAAATTAAATCATCAAATTTGACAATTAGATTTAATCAATTAAATAAATATTAATCAATTATTTTTAGAAATTTGATTTATTGTCAAATAAAAATAATACGAATTAGGAATAAATTCAATTAAATCTAATCAAATAATTAAGTGGCATAATTAAGTTTTATTAATTAAATATTCAATATATTCAATTAATTAACTTTAGGATAAATACAACAATATCATTTATTGCCAAATAATATTTAATTAGAAATAATTAGGATAAATTAGGAATATTTAGGAATATTCCCTGATGCAGAATTAAAATAAGATTGATTAGGGTTTCGATGATTCAATGTGCAGATGTGCCTTAGGTTAGGACTTTAGAGTTGATTTCAATCGATTTGTCAATATAGAAGGTCAATGGTACTGAAGCCCATTTTTGGGGTATTACAAGTATAAGGTTGGGTTGGACTTGGCTCCCCATTTTCATAATTGTAATATGCTTGTAGTGGCTATTTAGGTCTAAGGTCTAGATGAGCTTGGCTCCACTATTTTGTAACCACAATATGTTGGTAGTGGATCTTCAACAATTTCATATTTTCACTCTAATTATAGTGGCAATTGTGTTGAGAATGACTCCCCTCTTTCTTTTTTTTCATGGATAGCTTTTGCAAGGTTGTGCTAGTCTCCCATTGTTTGGTTGAGTTTTTTGGATAATTCATTCAAGTTGAGATTTTCACTCAATCTAGTACAATTTTATTCTCTCTTCTAATATCTTGCAATTATCCTCATTATAATTAATATAGACACACTTTGTATTCTGCCAAAGAAATTCTTGTTGTAACATCTCTTTGATAAATTAGTATATTTTGAGGCTAAAATAATTGAAATAAATAGTTAAACTTATATTTAATTGATAAATTATAGTTTTAATTCAATTTCAATGAAAAACTAGATTAAATAATAATAATTTCACACAAACATACACCTTTTTAAAATAACTTGAGAAAGGATTAGTGTTCAAATTAATCACAAGACTATTTTTTATTTTTTTTTGAAACCAAAGTAAAAAAATGAACCATCATAATATTGTTTAATGATGAATTTAATCAAGTAAGCACCTAATTTTGTAAGAAATTCACAATCACTCCATGGAGCCCCTTGTGATGGACTAGCCAAAGAACTCTTTTTAAATTGAGAGTTCTTGAAAACCTCTAATTTATTTCATGTAGATTCTTGGGTTGACACTTTTCATATTGGTGTGAATAAGGTTTTGTACCCAAGTAATTTATTAGTGGGTCCTATTCACTTCTTAACTTTTCTAGAAGTATTATTTGTGTTGATAAGATCTTATCTTATCTTATTTATTTCTTGTGTACTAGGTCATTTAATATTTAAATTTAGGTTATGACCACATGCTACAAGGTTAAGATATATACCATCATCCCAAAAATGGGTTTAGAACGTTGAAATTAGCCAGGGGTACAATTTTCATGCAAAAAGGAGCACTTTGAAAAATTAGGTCAAAACCTATATAAGGCCCAAAAGGGTCAGTTTCAATTCATTTTAAAAATTTTGACTTTAGAAACCTCGTGGAGCCCTTTGAGAGAAAATGAAGGTTCCTATGTCATCGCATCATTTTGAGCACTCCAGGCGGTATCAGAGATCTCATCAGTATGGTAATTTGGTAAGTGGACCTCTATGTCTCTCTGTGAATTCAATTTGACATGTTTTTAATGCTTTTTAGAATGTTTAGGATGATTTTTGAATTTTTGAATTTTTGCCTCATGATATGTCGAATGACATTCCAAGTCCAACTGAAGTGTCATCTATGGTATAGCACAGTGTAATATGAGAGACACCCATCACTTGTACGATGTTTTTTTAGGTCCCTCAAGTGTCAAGCGAGAACTTGTAGAGTGTCGTATACCCATCAAATATCATATGGGTAGCTCTATATTTTCGTATGATAATTGGCACCAGTCTGAAATGTCATATAAAAAACAATAAGCATTTTTGAGGTCCTTAGGCCAATTTTTCAAAAGTTTTGATTTTATAACTGAATTCCAGAGCCTTTAATGCACTTATTGATATGCTCATTTTCTCATTTTCCATGTATATAGCCTTAGTTTTGACCAAATTTCTAATAGTTGTCCTAATTCTATGCTTTCTAGGTGCTGTACCTAGATGTCCATGTCCATATTTCCCATCCAGCTACATAGAGACTCTATCTGGCCTTGCCTGATCCTATGAGAGTGCACCTTGTAGTGTGTGGTTTTGAGTACTTGATTAGTTTGCTTGATATTCGACTGAACCATGGGCTGATTACCATGCTCATTGAGAAATTCCATTTTGAAATGTAGGCCTTCCATCTCCCAACACAGGAGATCACAGTCACTCCTGAGGATGTATATAGGATACTTTGGATACCATTTAATGGCCCTCGCTCGGACCATCTCAGTGCGGGTAATACAAGTTTACAGGCATTCTAGAAACTCTTTGGAGTAGATGAGAAGATCACACAACAAATCTCATGAGAGGTGCTCGTACAATGTTATGAGAAGACTCATTATCTAGAGTGTATCATTGTTAGGATGATCGATGGGATCATCATGTCTAACCATCAATAGAACAGTCTACTGATGGGCTCGGCTCCTATGGCACAATGATTGATGGCACATCTTACAAAGTATGGATGGGGACAATACTTATTAGCACACATGTTCATGAAGATGCATGAGATTTTCTACCATGAGGGTAAGACATTTTCTTCTAGATCCATTGTACTATAGATCTAGGCATGGGAGCACATTCCCATATGTAGGCCCATATACAGTAATGAGAGATAGGCTCAGGAGCCTCTCATTTATAGGTAATCAGGGTTTGTGACATAGGTTAGGATGGGGTGCACAGGGTGCTAGCACTGAGTTCTAGATGACATGATATTTGTGGCCTGGAGACTATACCTTCAGATAGAGGCTTGTCCTACAAATCCTGCTTAGTTTGGCTACTTTTGTCAAAGCTAGTTTTTGACAAGCAATCTACCACTATCCTTGAGATATTCTTGATCGCACGGGTGTGGAGATAGTATGGACTCATCTAGGATGAGCCTTAAGATTTCACAGCATACACATGACAGGTGTGAGAGATTGGGTTGGGATGGTATGCCTTGTTATCTTATGTAGTATGTAGCCTTGAGTATAGTAGGATTCAAAGTAGGGACTGGGAATACCAAGCCTAGGTAGCTGATGTAGGTGTTACTGATGCATATATTACATATATTATGGAGCATCCCATTAGGCAGTTCTCTGATCTGAAAGAGATGATTCTGATGATGGAGGAGGCCAAGGATGTGACAGGTGCCTCTATGGGAAAAGGACAGAGACATAGGGAGGTTTAGATTCTGATTATGCATCCTACTCCACCAAGGTCCAGAGATGTTATTACTCCCCCAAGACCATCTAGACAAATGAGACCTCCACTCATACCACAAGATGTTCCAGCAAGTAGATTGATAGTTTTGTAGCTTCGGTATAACAGGGGTGAGGGTGGTATGCTAGGTGGGATTGGTAGCACTGTAGGTGTAGATGAGGTATTGGTATCACACTAGGATACACTCATGGAGGAGGCACAAGATGCCCCAAATTTTGACTTAGGAGCTGAGGTTCATCTTTGTAAGGCATGAACTAATACATGTGCCAGCAAAGGTGATGAGACCATGGAGGAGGCTGAGGTGTAGTGGAGGTAGACTCCTCAAGATATTATTAGGTGATTTCATCATTAGTTGATGGATGAGATATCCCACAACCTATTTCTAGAGGTATGGTTATGGGAGCAAAACTGTCAGTTGAGAAAGGCTCAAGAGGAGGTCAGACGGTTATAGGTTAAGGTCATTCATCAGATAGGGCATGCTTCATACTACATCTTGTTGGAAATTTGGCTAAGTTAGATATCAAGTTGTTGTAATTATGGAAACATATAATTTGTATGAAGATCACACTATGACATAAAGCATTTATGATAGAGTGCAAGTAAAATTGTCTAAGTATAAGCAGTATTTTCCAGTCTAACCAGAGATAGTTTTGGATAGAGATGTTGATGCAAGAAGGTTTAGTGCATGTGCACTTGAACATGGATACTTCTATGTATGACTAAGACTCATATGAAAGTGCAAGTCTGTACGACATGTATGGAAGAAGTTATTGCAAGATTACCGAAATAGGTTTAGAGCCGACTGAGCAGAGTAAGAAGATAGAACAAGTAAAAAAGTTAAGGGATTATTTTTTTTATCAAAATAATGACTTAACCATACAAGGGATGACATCCTAGATGTTAACTCTTGAGAAGCAGAAGTTATTTTTGGGTTTATGTTTTGTAAAGGTGACTGTAAAGTTGTTACTCTTAATAACTTGTATAAATGTAAGATATATGTGATGCGAAGATAGAAGATTGATGTAAAAAAAGGATATTATAATGATATGATGTGAAGATATATATTTTAAGAAGAAAGCAAGAAGACCTTGTATGTGAAAGAAATCTAAATCAGAATAGGAAAGCTATTCGACAGCAGTAAAAGGTTATGTACTTTACCTTTTTGTAAAAAAGATATCATTGTACATTACATGTTTGGGTAGTGAGCTCATCTTGTAATCATTCTATTTTGTATACAAAATCTTAGCAGGGTTGAGGATTCTAGCAAGGCCTAGAGTCCTTAATCAGGACATAGACACTATATGTATGTAATAGACTCCTAATAGGGTCAACATCCTTAACATGATACTTTTGATTAGTGGATCACTAGTGGGTATCATCCCCACAGGGGTTTTCTATTGGAAATTTGGCTAAGTTGATTACATAGATGTTTTCATTATGGAAACATATGATCCACATGAAGATCACATAGGTCAAAGAGCAAGTATGACATAGCACATTGCAAATTTGTCTAAGTGTGAGATAGTATTTTTACCAGTGAACCTGGACACAGTTTTTTTTTGCGATGTTGATTGGAGTAAGTTCAATGCTTGCACACTTGAACATAGACTCTATGATGACTATTGATCACCCATATCAGAGTGCAAGTTATTACGGCATGCATGGAAGAAGTTATGACAGTTTTACCAAAGACAGTGTCAAGCTGACAAGACAAAATATGAAGACAGAATTAGTAAAGAGTTAAGGAATTATTTTATTTATCAAAATAATGAATTAACAATATAAAGGGATGACATCCTAGATGTTAACCCTTGGATAAATTTATTTGTATAAATGTAATTGTAATTGTAAGAGAGGACAAATAGTGGAATATAGATGTATAGAGAAGTGATATGATGCAAAATATATGATGCATATGTAATAGCGATAGTGAAAGAGTAGCGAAGAGATATTGATGCAAGCAATATAAGGTTATGTACCTTAACCTATTTTTGTGATTAGTGTATATTGTACATTACTTCTTTGGGTAGTGAGCTCATCTGGTAATCACATTTTGTACTACCAAATCCTAATAGGGTTGAGGATTCTAACAAGGCCTATAGTCCCTTAATATGGACTGATACACTATATGCTTGTAATAGACTCCTAACAGGGTTAACATCCTTAACAAGATACTTTTGATTAGTGGATCTTTGTGGGTACCATCCCCACCAGGGTTTTCCCTTGGCTAGGGTTTCCTCGAGAACAAATAATGTGTTATGAGTTCTTTAGCTTTATTGCTATGCATGTTGTTTAGCTTCTTATGTTATGCATGTATAAAGATAATCTATTATATTGATAATTGAGAAAAAGATAAAGTTTGTATAATACTGATTCACCCCCCCCCCCTCTCATTATTCCCTATTCCTAACAATTGGTATCAGAGCTTAGTTACTCAGAAAAGAATCATTCAAGGAAAGCCTAGCAACTTGAGTAAGATCTCTATGGATATGGATCAACTATAGAAGAATCTTGAAGAATATCTTGAACAGATTAACTTGCTTACTATTGAAAAAGATACCTTGAAAAGAAAGTATGATGATGCAGAGAACCTCATTGAGAAATTGAAAAACAAATTGGAAGATCTGAGATCTAAAAAGGAATCCAAAGTTTTTATTGAAGATTGTGATGACAATTTAGAAAAAGAAAATGAGATCCTTAAGCATGAACTGAAGATAGAAAATTTGAAGCTTAGTTTGAAAGATGGAAATGGCAAGAATGAAGCAAATCTAAAATCTGAGAATGAAAGTCTAAAGATTGAAAATGAAGGACTAAAATCTAAACTTTGTAAAGTGACATCTGAACTTGAGAAAGTCAGATGATTGTGAAAGGTGAACTGACTCAATCCAAACAACAACTTGAAAGGATATATTCAATTAGTGAGAAGATTGATGAACAAATATCTTATCAAAAACCATTCTATGATAAGACTGGTCTTAGATTCAACACTTTTAAAGAAAATGATGAAAGCAAGGAACCAGATTTGAAAATATCTGAAAGCATAGATGAGAAGTCTGATGAGATCAAAAAATCTAAAGATACACCTAAAGGAGAAGAATCACCGAAGCAAGAGGAATCACCCAAAGGTATGTAAAGAGAATTCAAAGGTAGATGTTTTTCTTGTAATACTATTGGTCATATGAAGAGAGATTGCATAGGTAAGCAATTTAAACCTCTTAATGGTTATTGTTATAATTGTCATGGTTTTGGACATAGAGCTATTGAATGTAGGAAATATAAATTTATTGAGAATAATGATGGTCGTAGAATGTTTAGGAATACTAACAATGCAGATAAGAAATCTACTGAAGATATGAACAAAAGAAATGGAGTAATATGTTATAGATGCAACAAGGTTGGACACATTGCTAGAAACTACAGATCACAAATCAATCAACCTAGACCAAGATATGGAAACAATGGAATTGTTTGTCAGATATGCAACAAGATTGGACATATAGAAAGGTTTTGCAGAATGAACAATATAGTTTTTCATCCTAATCCTAATCCCAGAAATCATGGAAGAAGAAATGAAGATGCAAGTAACAGTCAGAAAGGATGTTGTAGTAATTCAGATGAAGTGAAGTTTATCAAAAGCACAGATCAAGGAGACATATTCAACATTGAAGGTACTTAGGAAGGTGAAGTATTGAAAGGTAAGAATGAATCTTTACCTGACCCATCTCAAAGTACTTAATTTATGAAAATTACAGTAGAATAGGAACTTAGATTAGTGTAGAAGTAGATATATGATAAACTGAGTCTTGTGCAGTTAATGCAAGGTAGTTTATGATGTTGTAATGCTATGGTTAAGAGAGAAAAGAAAAATATTATGTTTTGCAAGATTGCAAGAAGTTTTAAGTTTTGCAGGTTAGCATAAACAACTTTTTGGAAAGAAGCGGCAAAAGAATTGAATGCAATGTCAGATCTAAGTGAGATTGAATTAATAAAAGGTTATGATTGGTATTATTTGATCATCAAAGTGAATTCAAGTGTCAAGGATATCAAAGAGTAGTGATTGGAAGCATTTTGTAAGGATTTGAAGAAGAATTTTGTGTCGAATCTACGCAAGCCCTAAAATCATGAAATTAAGGTATTTTACTTGATAGATCTTTAAATCAGTAAAGGAATTTGAAGAAATCATAGATTTTTCTTTAATAAACAATGTCAAAGATAAGAATAGACCTAAATTGAAAAGGGAACTAGTAGAACCCTTGGAAGATGATCGTAGGTTTTCTTTATCATCCGTACCAAATGAAGTTTTACACCTAGAAAATGTCAAAAGTTATCTTGGATGCAAACTAGAGATAGTCAGTGATAGTGATTTCACAAGTGAAGATTTACAATTAGGATATGGCACTGAAAAAAGGTTTTGAATATTTGGAACATAATGAAATTGTTAAGTATGGATTACCGTATGAATTTGATAATGAAGAATGCACTAAGATTATCTTGAGTAGAATTCATAATGGGAAGTTTTGCTAGAAGATAGAGTGATAGATATTACAACTGATTTGATTGATGAAGTCATTGGATTATCTAAAACTAGAGCTATTCCTTTAAATGAGAAAAACATGAGGAAAATAGTCATTGACAACACAAATTCATCCTATAATGGTTGAGGAGTTGTGATTAGTAAGATCAAACAAGATGATGTGAGATACTTATGCAAGATCCTAACTACTAAGTTTTGTGCAAATTCAAGAGAGGATGACATGGTAGCTAGAATGATACATGCAGCCTATCTAATGTGTGTTGATAGGGAAAAAGTTGATATGTGTGAAATTCTAAGAATTAAATTATTTGAGAACTTGAAGAAGATTAAGAAAACTAAGTATACACAGTTTAGGTTCTCATCCTTAATCACCTATATGTTTTTTCATCTTTTGAGAAGATTTCCTTACACCATTGGAAATGACTAGAATGATGGACAAAATACAATGGAAAGGATTAACCTAGTGTACAGAAGAGATGTTATTGACAATGTAAATGAGAGTGCAGTACTGGTTATCAAGACATTTCAGAATATTGTGTCTAGCAGATCAAGGATCCCTAAGTCTCTTGTGGAAAAGTATAAGGATGATATATGTTTTATGGTGGATACTGACTTTACCTATATTGAAACAGTAGAGCCTAGAATGAAGTTCATAGACCCTCTTGGCTATGAGATATCTGAGGTAGAGATAGAAGAGTATGTTAGCAGGTTACTTAAGTGTAAGTTAGACACTCAGTGCAACAAGTTTGGAATCTTTGAGGAGAACTTCAACTCTGCAAAGACCTTAATTGAAGAGAAGCAGTCTAAGAAAAGAGTTGAGAGCACCATAAAGGAAATCCTAAAAGATACAGGGATGACAGAGTGTGAGTTTTTAGTAGCAAAGCAAACAGCAACAACAATCAAAGAGAGTGGACAAAAAGAAGTTTTGTCTATTCCTCCTTTATCATCAATTGCAGTATAGCGGGATGAACCACAAGTGAATGTGAAAGTGGAAGAAACTGAAAAGGATAAAGGAGCAAAGATGTCTACTAGATCCATTTCCTCCACACCTAGCAAAAGAGTAAAGGAAACTGCTACTAGACCAGGAAATGGACATAAAACTTTAGTACAACCAGTTCCAAGAAAAATTGCAAAAATAAAAGATGATGTCACTACAGTTAAGAAGAAAGCTTAGAAACCCAAAGTTGAAAAGCTTAATGAGTAGATCATTGAAGATGGAGACTTTACTAGAATGAACAAGTACTATGATCTTTATGATTATATAGACATACTTAATCTAGAGAATGCAGTTGTGAAGCATATGATTTGGGCTAACAATAAGTTTGATACAATTCAGGGACAGATACCTAATGATTTATACAATAAACTTGTGAATAGGAAGAAGAGAGCATCAAAGGAGGACACAACTATTAGAGATAAGCTTGTGAGGAAGCTTTGTTAAGTAAGAGTTGAAACACATTTTGGTCAGATCATAAAAGCCTTAAGCACCCATCTAAGAACCAAAAGGAGAACTATTTAGATTATGGGAGGCAAGTATGAAGAAATCAATTTTGAGATAGAGCAAGAAATTATCAAGGATATGCCAGAAAATGTTGGAGAACCATCAGTTGCAACAAAGCAAGCAGGTGAGAAAAAACAAGAGGACATTCCCTCTCCTCCAACTATTAAATTTGAATATGAAATAATGAATGTAGAAGGAACAAAAATCACCTTGGATACTGATGATAATGTATTCAAGAATTTGGAGAACACTATTGACAATTCGGCCTTTGAAGAATAGGAAGCTACAAAAGAAGAAGAGACAATAGAGAGTACAGTTGTAGAACCCCCAATAATAGAGAAACAAGTACCCATTCCCACCAAAGAAGATATCAATCTTACTCCTGAGACTGGAAAGAAGAATCAGATTGGATCTATGATTGACCATTTGGGAAAGGAAGTAGATGATGATGATCAGTTGGAATTGATCACATCCTTGAATAAAATCATTGGCAAGAATAAGAAAGTGAAAAGTCTTGAAGGGTGTCTAAAGGAACTAATTGAGAAGTTACAAAGCACTGTAACTACACAAATTGTAGAAGAAGACCCTATGGAGAAAGCAAAGAAGGTAATGAGAACTTTTGACAATGAATTCACAAAATTGTTTGATATTGTAAAAGTGAAAGCACAAGAAGCCTATGAGGCTAGAATGCTTTTGAACATTAGTCAAAACATCAGGAATGATATCAACACTCTTGATATTTGTATCAAGGATTTGAGGAAGCATTTGGAAATAGGAAAATATTTGTACGTACAATGTACAAGAACAGAAACCTTGACAATAGAAGAAGATTAGAAGATAAAGTTGAAGGAAGCAAAAATTTTGAATGAAACTAATCTTCTTTCTAGCCCCAATGTGAAGGTATGTGATGTTGAGAAGAAATTTCAGAAGCTATATGATGAAATCAGAGTAGTGCAAGATGAGAGAGACAAAAAATTGAAAAGATTCACTCTTTTGAGAGAGCATACTTCTATGAAGTTAAGCATTATTAAAGAGTAGTTGAAAGAATATCTTTCACCTAAGACATCTTTTTAGAAGTTTAACTTTGAAAACCTCCAAGCATGTGAAATAGCATCTTATGGACTGAGCGCACTACTTAATGTGGAAAATTCCATTAAGAAATCATGGGAGAAGGAGATATAAGCTATGAAGATAGATTTTGCAGATTGTGTTGCAAGCCTACCGGCTTTGCAATAATTTAATTGAGGTATAATCTTTTTGTGATACAATTTTGTAACCCTCCCTACCTTTATTTTGTCATGGTTGTCAAAGGGGGAGAGATATATAGTAGAAAATTGTTAGTATATAATAAGGATTGTTACTCCTAGGGGGAGTACTATATTAGAGACAATATTTTTGAGGAGTTATAAGGATAGTATATATTTTATACTATGGCCACAATTTTTGAGATTTTGAGTTGTATACTTAGCCAATTTTCTCATATGTTGCCACCAATGATAAAGGGGGAGATTGTTCGCAATTTGGCTGAGTTGATTACATAGATATTGACATTATGGAAACATATGATCCACATGAAGATCACACATGTCAGAGAGCAAGTATGACAGAGCGCATTGCAAATTTGTCTAAGTGTGAGACAGTATTTTTACCAGTGAACCTGGACATAGCTTTTGTTTGCAATGTTGATTGGAATAAGTTCAGTGCTTGCACACTTGAACATAGACTCTATGATGACTATTAATCACCCATCTTAGAGCACAAGTTAGTATGAAATGTACGGAAGAAGTTATGATAGTTTTACTGAAGACAGTGTCAAGCCGACATGACAGAATATGAAGACATAATTATTAAAGAGCTAAGGGATTATTTTGTTTATCAAAATAATGACTTAACAATATAAAGGGATGACATCCTAGATGTTAACCCTTGAATAAATTTATTTGTATAAATGTAATTGTAATTGTAAGAGAGGACAAATAGTGGAATATAGATGTATAGAGAAGTGATATGATGCAAAATATATGATGCATATGTAATAGAGATAGTGAAAGAGAAGCAAAGAGATATTGATGCAACTAGTATAAGGTTATGTACCTTAACCTATTTTTGTAATCAGTGTATATTTTACATTACTTTTTTGGGTAGTGGGCTCATCTGGTAATCACATTTAATACTACCAACTCCTAACAAGGTTGAGGCTTCTAACAAGTCCTATAGTCCCTTAATCAGGACTGATACACTATATGCTTGTAATAGACTCCTAACAAGGTCAACATCCTTAACATGATACTTTTGATTAGTGGATCTTTGTGGGTACCATCCCCAGTGGGGTTTTCCCTTGGCCAGGGTTTCCTCAAGAACAAATAATGTGTTATGAGCTCTTTAGTTTTATTACTATGCATGTTGTTTAGCTTCTTATGTTATGCATGTATAAAGATAATATGTTATATCCATAATTGGGCAAAAGATAAAGTTTGTAGAATACTGATTCACCCCCCCTCTCTAAGTATTCCCTATTTCTAACATTTTCCCTTGGCTAGGGTTTCCTCAAGAAAAAATAATGTGTTATGAGTTCATTTGCTTTATTGCTTTGCATATTATTTAGTTTACTTTGTTTTGCAAGAATCAAGTTAATTTTCTATATCCATAATTGGGCGAAAGTAAAAATTTGTAGAATCCTAATTCACCCCCCCTCTTAGTATTCCCTATTTCTAACAATTGGTATTAGAGCCTAGTTACTCGGAAGAAAGTTATTCAGAAAAAGCCTAGCAGCTTGAGTAAATATGGATCAATTACAGAAGAATCTTGAAGAAGCTCTTGAAAAGATTGATATTCTTACTGAAGAAAGAGATACTCTGAAAGGGAAAGTTAATGATTTGAAGAACTTCATTGAAAAACTAAAAGAGAAAGTGGAAGAACTGAAATCAAAGAAAGAGCCCACTATACAAATTGAAGATTATGATGAAATTTCAAATTTGAAGAAAGAAAATGAGATCCTTAAACATGAATTAAAGATTGTAGATCTGAAGCTAATCTTGAAAGATGGAAACAACAAGAATGAATCAAATTTGAAATCTAAAAATGAAGATCTGAAGTCTAAACTTTGTAAAGTGACATCTGAACTTGAGAAAACTAAATTACAGTATGTTGAACTTGAAAAGTACAATACAATTGTGAAAGGAGAACTGACACAATCTAAACAACATCTTGAGAAACTGTATTCCACCAATGAAAATATTGATGAACAAATATCTTATTAGAAACCATTTTATGATAAAACTGGTCTTGGATTTAACTTACCTAAGATAAGTGAAGAAAGAAAGGAACTAGATCTGAAAGTATCTGAAAACAAAAATGAAAAGAAACCTAATGAAGCGAACAAATATAAAGACATACCTAATCCACCTAAAGAAGATGAACCACCCAAAGATACACAAAGAGAATTCAAAGGTAGATGTTTTGCATGTAATACTTTTGGTCATATGAAGAAAGAGTGCATAGGTAAGCAATTCAAACCTCTCAATGGTTATTGTTATAATTGTCATAGTTTTGGACATAGAGCTATTGATTGTAAGAAGCCTAGATCTAATGATAATAATAGTAGTAGAATGTTTAGAGATACTAACCATGAAGATAAGAGACCTACTGAAGAAATAAACAAAAGAAGTGGAGTTGTGTGTTATAGATGCAACAAGATTAGACACATTGCTAGGAATTGTAGATCACAAATCAATCAGACAAGATCGAGATATGGAAACAATGGAGTAGTTTTCTACATATGTAACAAATTTGGTCATACAACAAGATTTTGTAGAATGAACAACATGAGAAACCCTAATCCTAGAAACTATACAAGGAGAAATGAGAATGAAAGAAACAGTCAGAAAGGATGCTATAGTAATTTAGAAGAAATGAAATTTGTCAAAGCCACGGATCAAGAAGACACTTTCAGTACACAAGGTAATTAGACAAGTGAATTATCTGATAGGAAGTGTGAAACACTTCCTAACCCATCTCAAAGAACTTAATTCATAAATAATGTATTAGAATAGGATCTTAGGATAATGTAGAAATTAGTGTAGAATGAATTGAGTCTTGCACAGTTAATGTAAGGTAGTATTTGATGTATTGATGCTATGGTTAAGATCGCATAAGCTAATATGAATGTATGCAAGTTCGCAAAAAGCATGAAGTTTTGCAGGAAAGCAAGAACACCTTTTTGGAAAGAAGCGACACAAGAATTTAATGTGATGTCAAAATCTTAAAAGATTGAAAGGTTAAAAGCTTATGATCAGTATTTTTTATCATTCAAGTGACTACAAGAAATAAGGGGATCAATGCCAAATTTTGTAGAAGAATTAGTTTGCTCATTTTTGCAGAATTAGAATCAGTTTGTAGAATTTGATAAAGAATTTTGTGACGGATCTACGCAAAAGCCCTAAATCACAAAATTGAGGCATTTTACTGAGAAATTCTATCAAGCAGTTAAAAGATTTTGTAGAAGTCATGGATGTATCACTTATTCATCATGTAAGGGATACTATTAGACCTAGAGTCAATAGGCAACTAGTAGAACCTTTGGAAGAAGACCCTAGTCTTATATTGTCATCTGTACCAGATGGAGTTTTACACTTAGGAGATGTAAGAGGTTATTTAAGATGCAAATTTGAAACCCTAAGTGAAAGTAACATGACTAAGGAATATGAGAAGCTATATAATTAGGATATGTCATTGAAAGAAGGATTTGAACATCTGAAGGATAATGAAATTGTAAAGTGTTCATTGCACTATGAATTTGATGATGATGAATGCACTAAAATCATCTTAAGTAGAATTCACATTGGGAAGTTTTGGCTAGATGACAGCGTGATATATATATCACTGTAGACCTAATTCATGAGGTAATCAGTTTGTCTAAAAATTGTGTCATACCCTTTAATGAGAAAAATGTGAAGAAGATTGTATTGGATAACACCAAGTCATCCTATAATGGTAAAGGGATAGTAATCAGCAAAATATTACAAGATGATGTTAGATTTGTTTGCAAGATCTTAACATCTAAGTTTTGTGCAAACTCTAGAGAACATGACATGGCAGCTGGAATGATTCGTGCATCATATTTGATGTGAGTTGATAAAGTTTATGTAGATATGTGTGAAATCTTGAGAATTCAGTTGTTTAAGAACCTTGAGAAGATAAAGAAAACCAAGAACTCACAGTTTAGATTCTCTTCTCTGATTACATACATGTTTTTTCATTTGTTAAGAAGATTTCCATATGCTATTGGAGATGATTGGAATGATAATAGGACCACTATAGAAAGAATCAACAAGGTGTATCTAAGACACCCTATTGACAAGGTTAATGAGAGTGCAACCTTGGTAATCAAAACATTTCAAAATCAAATGAAGAAAAGGTCAAGGATTCCACAAGATATTGTAGAAAAGTATAAAAATGAAATATGTTTTATGGTTGACACTGATTTTACTTTCCTTGAAGCAGTTGAACCAAGAGTTGAGTTTATAGATCCTCTTGGATATGAAGTTTCAGAAGCTGAAGTAGAGGAGTATGTAAACAGATTTCTTAAGTGCAAGTTGGATGTGAATAGTTCTAGATTTGGAACCTATGAGGAAAAATTTAATTCCACAAAGTTTCTACATGAAGAGAAATTAGCCAAAAAGAGAGTCGAGAGCACCATTAAGAAAATTCTTAAGGATATTGGAATGATAGAACAAGAATTTCTAGTTGCGAAGCAGACTGTAGTAGCAATAAGAGACATTAGACAAAAATAAGTTTTGTTTATTCTGCCCCTATCATTAGTTGCATATCAAACTAAAAATATTTAGAATTTAGAGAAAGTGGTAAAAGTTGAAGAGGTACAGGAAACAAGGAAATCAATAAGAACCTCCACCACTCCACCAGCTAAAAGAGTAAAGGAAATGGCAAGTGGGCCAGCAAAGAGATAGAAAACAATATTTACTCTAGTGGAAAGGAAGGTATCTGAAGTGAAAGATGATGAAGATACTGGAGGCAGTAAGATGAAATGGAAACCAAAAATAGAGAAAGTGAATGCCCTAATCATTAATGAAGGAGATTTTTCTAAGATGAAAAAATATTATGAGATGTACAACTATTCTGAGAAGTTGAACTTAGAAAATGCAATTGTCAAGCACATGATTTTGGCTGATAAAAGGTTTGATAGTATTAAAGGAAAGATTCCTGATGAATTGTTTGAACAATTAGTAAACCAAAAGAAAAGAGCAGCTGAAGAAGACAAAAAGATAAGAGAAAACTATGTAAGGAAGCTTTGTGATATTAAAGATGAAGATCATTTCAAATAAATTTTGAAAGATCTTAACACTCATTTGATAATGAAGAAGAGAACCATCTTGATAATGGGAGGAAATTATGAGGAAGTTAACAAATAAATTGAATAGGCAGTTGTAAAGGTAATGACCTTAGGCCGTAGTGAGCACACAAGTGCACCAGATCAAGGAATGGAAGATGAGAAATAAATAAGTCCTACACCATCACCACCACCATCAATCAACATTGAAGATGAAATAATGAATGTGGAAGGAACTAATATTATTCTGGATAGTGAAGATAATCCTTTCAGTAATCTTGAGGACATTGTTGACAATCTGGCTATGGAACAATCGGATATGATAATAAATGAGGAAGAAAAGGAAACCAGACAAGAAGAAGAAGAAGAACATAATCAAGAAAAGACACAAACTAAAATAGAGATAGTTGGATAGAAAGAAACATAGGAACAAGCAGCAATCAGTCCCACACCCAAGGTAGCAATAGAAAAACCATAGACTAAATCCATGTTTGCTAGTCTTTGATAGGAAGTTGATGATGATGATCAAATAGAATTGATATCATCTCTGAATAAAATCATTGGGAAGAACAAGAAAGTTAAAAGCTTTGAAGGATCCCTGATTGAAGTAACAGAGAAATTGAAGAATGTTATAAATAGTTAGATCAATTAGGCAGATCCACAGGTCAAAGTAGAGGAAGTTGTGAAGGCATTTGATAGTGAATTCACAAATCTATCAAACATGGCTATAGTAAGAGCACATGCAGTTAATGAAGCAAAAATATTTTAGGATATATGTCAAAATATCAAAAATGATATTGATAATCTAGATATTTGCATAAAAGAACTAAGAAGAAGCTTGGAGAAAGGAAAATCTCTGTATTGTTGGCAATTTGGCTAATGTGGATGCATAGATGTTTTCATTATGGCAACATATGATCTCTATTGAGAGCATAGAATCTGGAATGCAAGTATGGAAAGTTGAAGGAAGAAATTGTCTAAGTATGGATACAGTGATCCTGACAGAGCACCCGATGAAGATTTAGCTGGCGACATCCACTGGAGCAATATTTTTGTTTGCGTAGTTAACTAAAGCTTCTATAGGGTATGAGGATACCCCATCTTAGTGCACATAAAGTTTGGAGCAGTACAGACAAAGTTATTCAAAGTTTATCGAAGATAGTTTTTGCAAACATAACAGTTTTGGAGACAGTATTAGCGAAAGAGTTAAGGGATTATTTTTGCTTGTCAAAATAATGACTTAAAATTATGAAGGGATGACATCCTAGATGTTTACTCTTGGATAAATATTTTGGAAGCCAACCATGTAAAGTTCTTAGCTCTAATAACTCATATATTAGGCATAGTTGAAATGTAATGAAAATGTATGTGATATGTAAAAAGAAAGAAAAGATAACTTGCGATAGTTGTATATTGTGATAGTAGAAAAGGCTATTGATGTGAAGTTGTAAGTAGTACCATATTATAGTTAAAAACATTTTGTATTACCTATTTGGGTAGTGAGCTTAGCTGGTGATCAGGTTTTGTAATCTAACTCCTAACAGGGTTAAGGCTTCTAACAAGGCCTAAAGTCCTTTAACCAGGACAGATCTACTATATATTGTAAATTGACTCCTAACAGGATACTTTTGATTAGTAATCTTTGTAGGGACCATCCCCACCAGGGTTTTCCCTTGGCCAGGGTTTCCTCGAGAACATATCATGTGTTATGAGTTCTTTCTATTTACTGCTATGTTTGTTAATCAGCTTGATAATCTTTGTATGCACTAAAGTAATTTGTTATATCCATAAGTGGGAAAAAGAAAAAGTTTTTGAAATACTGATTCACCCCCCCCCCTCTCAGTATTTCCTATTTCTAACAATTGGTATCAGAGCACAGTTACTCAGAGAAGGAACATTCAAGGAAAGCTTAGCATCTTGAGTAAGATCTCTATGGATATGGATCAACTTCAGAAGAATCTTGAAGAAGCTCTTGAACAGATTGATATGCTTACTGATGAAAGAAACTCCTTAAGAAGAAAATATGAAGATGCAAAGAATGCTATTGACAAATTAAAAGGTAAGATTGAAGATCTGAAATCTGAAAAGAAATCTGATATGCTTGTTGAAAATTGTGATGAATTAGAAAAAGAAAATGAGATCCTTAAGCATGAGTTGAATATAGTAAATCTGAAGCTTAGTATGAAAGATGGAAATTTGAGATCTGAAAATGAAAAATTGAAAATTGAGAATGAAGATCTGAGGTTAAGACTTGAAAAGGAAACATCCGAATCTGAAAAAGTAAAAGTGCAGTATGTGGAACTTGAGAAGTATAATAAAATTGTGAAAGGTGAATTAACTCAATCTAAACAACAACTTGAAAGGCTATATTCAAATAGTCATAAGACTAGAAAATAAATTTCTTTTAAAGAATGATTCTTTGATAGGACTGGATTTGGATTTAGTATGTTTAGATCAATCCATGAAAGTAAGAAGCCAGATCTGAAGACATCTGAAAGTGTGGAGGAAATAAAGCTAGATGAGAACACATTGGAAGATCCACCTAAAGAAGAACCACCTAGAGAGAAAGAAGAATCAAAGCAAGAAGAATCAAAACAGGAAGAATCATCAAAAGGTATGAAAAGAGAATTCAAAGGTAGATGTTTTGCTTGTAATACTATTGGGCACTGTAATACCCCAAAAATGAGCTATAAGTTCATTAACCTCCTATATCATCAAATCATATGAAATCGACATCAAAGTCCTAATCTAAGGCACATCTAAACATCATCAAATCTAATTGATTATCTTAAATTTTGCATCAGGGAATATTCCTAATAATATTCCTAATTATCTTAATTATCTTTAATTTAATGATTATTTGGCGATAAATCACATTTATCCTAAAAATTTGATTAATTGAATATTTTCATATTTAATTAATTAGATTTAATATTTGCCACTTAATTATGTAATTAAATTTAATTCTATCTATTATTAATTGTATTATTTAATTTTGACAATAAATCAAAATTCCTATCTTTAATTGATTAAATTCTTATTTAATTAATTAAAGCATGTTGTCATTATTTAATAATATAATTTTTAATAAAAGTTTGAATAAATAGTTAATTAACCCATAAATTAATTATTTATTTTCAAAAATCAGTTGAGTTGAGGATAAATCACTTTATTTATTTATTTAATTCTTAATTATTATGCATATTCAAAAGAAACAGTTAAACTCCAAATCAGAAAATCAATGCAAGTTATTGACTTTTTGGAACTCAACATCCTTTTGGAGTTCAAAAAGCTGATCTAAACTCTAATTTGAGTTAAAAAGCTATTTTTGCATGTTTTTGCATGATTTTGAGAATTAACTATCTTTTATGATCAGATAACTCAAAAATCAAGATGAGTTAATTTGAGTGATTTATGGCTTTTATTCATGCACCTCCAAAGCCCTGGATTTCTATAAATTAAAGCTTTAGCTCTTCACAAATCATCTCATATTTTGCACAATCACGCTGGAGAATTGGAATTGAAGAATCAAAGCTCTTGCGAATCGACATCTTTGTGAGATCAATCTTATTTTTGCATTCATATTTCATATCATTGTTAGATTAGCATAGCATATTAGTTTTCATATAGATTAATTTCATATCAATTTTTCATTCATTCTTATTGCATAGAAAAATCCAAAAAAATAGCTTAATTGCATTTATTTCATATCCATCTTTTGCATTCAAATCCTTCATTTAGGTGTCGTCTAGGTCACTGATCTCGATAATAATCTGAGAACATTAATCTCGCACCTATTAGAAGGCAGTAAATCGCTTGGTTAGATAGCTTTCAATTTTGCACGATTTTGATTATCACTAACCTCTAATGTTTTACTGAGTGTTGTGTCTACAGATTAGGTACAATTTTCACACACACATTTCTGGCGCCCACCGTGGGGCAACCCACCTTTGCATGCTGGTTTTGATTTTTTTGGGAGCTAAAACCCCAAAGTTTCAAAGATTTAATTTTATCTCCCAAACGGCTTGGAATTTTGATCTGAAATTTTTTTTGCAGATTTGTGACATGTCATGGAAGCTACAGTAAAAAATTTAGAATTTTCTAAGATGTTTTGAATTTTTAATAATTTTTTCTTGAAATTCCGGAAAAAATTAATATCTGACGCAAATCAGCATATTTTTCAAAAATTTTTATATTTTCGGAAAGCTCTTTAAATTCTACAGGGGGTCCATTCTTTTTGTTTTAAATTTGGACATGATATCATAGCTCAAATAGTCAATTTACAAAAACTGGTCTGTATTGATAAAATGGGTCTCTAGGGCACAAATGAAGAGGTTTTTCTAAAATTTTTGCATTTTTGGAAAGCTCTCTATTTTTTAGTAGGGGTCTCTATTCTGAATTTCTATTTTTGTGGCCAAAATCATATCAACAAAATTAGATCTTGTTGACTAGGTCAAATGCAGCAAAAAAAATAAAGTTTTGTGATGGGTATGCACTTATTTTTTTACATGGTTCAATGAATGATATGAGTTGTCATTTGGGTTGATTGCTGGTTATTATTACTAATAATAATTGATTTTTAGAGCTAACCCTATGGTTTTCATAAGTTGAATATATTTTGCATATCTTATTTACTTGTTTGCTTGTTGGAGAGTTCGTCACTTGCTTGCATGGAAAAGCTCAACAAAAATTGCTAAAAATCCAGTAAAATCTACTAAGCGTGTTGCAAGGATCCCAGGTATTCTCCTTCATCTAATAATATTTTGATTTGGGACTTAAAATAAATCTCTTATTTGTCAAGCTTGTGTGCATCTTTTCATGCTTTTGATCTATTTCTACACACTTGCATAATTGATACTAGGTTGTGAACCCTTAAGGATTCATTAAGTAGTCTTAGAATACTTGTGATTGATCTTGATTGCTATCTTGGGTTATTGGACTCGCTAATCCGCCGGCCCCTCATTTCTGCCCCGTGGTTGCAATCTCAGCGCCATAAAGGGGAGGGGTCAACAGGACAGAAGCGTTAAATGTTCCACTTGGCAACCCTTTTGTGCTTTTAGGAACTCCCTTGTTTTCTAAGTTGTGGACTCGTTTTTAGCTTGTGTGAGGTGTTAAGTGTTCCACCTTGTGGACTCATCTCATATTCGCTTTAAACGTTAAGTGTTCCTCTTTCTACTTTTTGGATGCTTTTGGTAGATTTGCTTTCGGAACATACATCTATGCTCACATAGTAATTAGGCCCTATGAACACTATTTGTGATTCTTGAGAGATTGGATTCCTAGCGAAATCCTTCTTGACGATAGAATCCTTGTAGGTAGGGAGGATACTTAGTGCGTTTCACATTCAACTTAGTTAGTGAGTCTTCTCTTATTGATCGACACATTCTCTCTCCGGAGAGGTTGATAGATCATGTGGGGTTGATATCACAAGCTTTGGTGAATCAAAATTGGTTAGTGTGTCTTCTCTTATTGATTGATACATTCTCTCCCCGGAGAGGTTGATAGATCACGTGGAGTTGATATCACAGACCTTGGTGGAACAAAACTTTGTCTTAGCGTGTCGGATTAATCTGCTTGCTTTGTTTGGGTTAAAAGTGAAGAGGTGTCAAAACCTTGAATCTGGAGCCAAGTCCCCTTGTGGTATACTATTGTGAGTCATCTTTAGAGAGGGTTAACCGTAGCGGACAATCCCTTCATAGGGCAAACTGCATTGACGGAACCTCAAGCGGTAATAGCCATTTTCGCCATGGTAGTGACAACCGCTATATAAATGTCCTTGTGGAAGAAATCTCCATGGGTATGGTTCATTGTTGGGTTGTCAGATCTCCCTAGCAGCTCTTGAAGATTAAGTTCTCGGACTGTGTCAAAACCCTGGTGCGCCAGGATTGGAGTTCACCCCTTTGAATCATAAAAGTTGCAGAGTCAAACCATTACTAAAAACCCTAGAGAGGCCAATTTTTCATTCTCAGGTATATGTGTGTTATTGCAAAACTTTTCAGAACATACACAATTAGTACTCTCAGGGATTAGCACAATTTGGTCACTTGATTGTTCATGCACAAGGTTGCTTTTGCCCTTGTTCATTGTTTTCAGACATGCTTGGAATCACTTGCTTGCTATTCTGCGTGCTTATTTATCTACTTGGCTATTAAAAAATGATCAAATCTGGTATAACCTTCAAAATCTGGACAATACAATTTGCAAACAATCCAAAACTGAAGACCTTAAATTTTGCAAAAATTGACGTAAAGTTCTTTCTGGAGTCAAAAGTCATTTCAAGAAGTCAAAAGTCGTACGAGTTTTGTCAAGTGTCATTTCAGTATTACCCAACTGTCGTATGAGTTTAGCAACTATCATTTCATAGACTACCCAGTGTCGTACGAGTTTGCACAGTGTCGTTTGGAAAAATTTGAGAGAGTTGTCAGAAATTGTCAAATTGCAAGATATCCAATGTTTCCAGCCTAGTTCCAGAATCTATCAAAAATATCATTGTGTCAGGAATAGAGCAATAGCTATTGAGAATCAGTACACATGTCTCAAAGAATCAGTAAACAAGAGGAAGAAACTCTGATCGCTGCTATAATGAAACAGATACATGCTATGCAAGTCCAGCTTGACAAAATTGAGAAAGAGAAGGAATCTAAAAAGTTCTCCATGAAATCTTTATACTCTTTTCCATTTGATAAAGACTTGTACATGTCACCATACCCCCAGAAAAAAATTGAGCAATATGATACCTCTTCCACGGAGAGTGACACATCTAGCTTTGGAGACTATGATGACTATGACAACAGACAATGTAATGATACCTATGACACCTCTATTCCTAAGAGTCCTCCTCATCGTTCATTTCTGTTTACTACAAATGGGCCATCACATTGGATAGATCAGGAGAGTGATCCATATGATTCTGATTATCAAAGAGACTTTGATGATTTCTATGCACAATACCCAGATGATCCATCTGTTTCACTTGAGGAAGAGAAAGTTTACCACGCTGATTATAAACATGCATACTATAAGGATCTCTCCTCTAAGAACTCTCAGGCTGAAAATAAAGATTACACTCTCAAGCAAGATCATGTTAATGTTGGACCTTTGTCTTGTGATGGTTCCCTTCCATCCCCTACTTCCTCCAATACCCGTACATTTCTTAAAGCTTTCGATTCTTTCAAATCTTTCACAAAACCTTCATCTGACACAAGCCTTGATAATTTTCATGCGATTCCCTATAGTTATCCTCCAGGGCTGCCTCTAGAAACTCAAGCTAACCTTCACTTGGCTGCAAAGACTTCCAATAATGATAAACCTAAAGAGCCTAAGCCTTCATATGCTATAATCCCTACTTCAGCTAGTCCTCCACCATTTCTCCCAAAGTCTTCCATACAATCCCAACATGCTTCCTTGTCCTTAGAAGTGGCTCCATGTCAAGAGGACTCTAAAAATGATGAAGAAAATAACATAAAGAAAGATCAAGATCAAGAACCCTCCATGTCATCCAATCCTTTTCATGATGTCTCTTATCCACCTCAGGGTTCTTTTGATCCTGCACACCCTTTTTCATGCATTCCACCATGTCTTAAGTCTTCACCTAAGCAAGATCAAGCTACTACTTACACTGTTGAGCTTATTGACAATCAAAATAACCTTACTACACTTGCACTTTCCAAAGATGATACTTCCATTAAGGTTGGTAAAAATAGTGTTCCTTTCAATGTTAAGCCTATTGAAAATCAAAAGAAAAATTATGCACTTGTGCTATCCAAAGATCCTTGTCAAGATCAAAGTCTTCCATCTTCTTGTTCTACCACTCCATGTTCACTTTCACTTTCTACTCTTCCTAAGTCTTTGCAAGCTTTGAACAATCCTATCAAAGAAGGTGCTCATATTCAAGATGTCCATGATTCTATTGAAGATCCTAATGCTCACTCTAAAGATGCTGATATCCTTGGTTGTCATATAGATGCTGATGAACTTATTGATTATCCTTTTGCATCTTCCACTTCCATCCTTGGACCTCTTCCACCACTACAAAGATCTTCATGCATTCCTTCCATCTTGGGTCCTTGTGTCCCTTCACTTTCCCCTCCTAACTCTCCTAATTTTCCATCCATCTTGGGTCCTTACATACCTCCATCTCCCATCTTTCCTCAAGATCAACATAGATGCATACCCTTGAATCTTTTTCATCCACCCACCCATCTAGACCAGTCGTATCGTCCCTCTTCCACAAGTCCCAAGTCCTTTGGAAGTAACTTGAATGTTCAATACAAGAAAAAGAAGCAATATAAGAATCCATCAAAAAAAGATCACTATGTCTCCTCTAATAGACATGGAAACATAAAGTCAAAAGAGATATCTAAGAAAAAAATTACAAGACAAGTATGGGTTCCAAAATCCATCATTCAAGATATTCTCTCTAGATCATCAAAAGGAAATAAAAATCCTAAGGCTATATGGATTCCAAAGTTTCTCTTGAAAGAGTCTGGTGTTGAGCAAAAAGTGAAGTTGACATTCAAGCTTCCAAAGGCTTCCACTACATCTCCTTCCAAAAATATTCTTTCATTCCATGTGCCTAAACCACAACCTCTGCTATCCATTCGCCATATTCCTTCACGTATTCCTTCATTCAAGATTCCTCCATCCTCTCACCACCCTTCAAAGTATGTGTTGACGTTGATCTTGCCTTCCTTTCCATCTACCCTTTCACAATCCTTCCATTCATTAACCTTCTACCTTCTATCATTTTTTCTCATTTGCCTATTCCTCCTATCTTCCAACCTCACTCGCTTTACATAAAACTCTATCCTCCATTTTTCTCTTCCATGTTCCTTTCCCTATCAGCATCTTTGAGCATATCATTTTGAATCCTTGGCATATCATGGTTTATCCTTTCAAGGAGCACTATCTAAAAGCTTGCCTTCTTCTAAAAAAAAAAGAGAAATTAAAAAAAAAAAAATTGAAAATGTGCCTTGGTGAAAACCTGGAAACAGGCACCTTGGTAGCAAAAGTAAAGAGAAATAAATTCATCCTATGGTGAAAACCACTCCCTTGTGGCGCCTTGGATAGGTACCATGATGAAAACCTGGCAATCAGACATCATGCGTAGTTCTTCTACATATTTCATCCATTTCATCTTCTCTCTTTGATCTTGACAATGTTGATCTATACACGAACATTTGACTATTTTGTGAGTTGTCTGATGATGATCTTGCTTTCATTCCTTTCATGTTTAGCCTTCATATCCATCTTCCTCCATTCATTTTCACCTATCGCTATCCTTTTCCCCTTTGGTCTTGATCTAATAAAAAAAGAAAGAAAGAGTAAAACACAGTGCTATGAAGCCTCTTGACATGTCTACTCCTTTAGACTACATCATGTCCTTCTTTGGCAGTACACTTTTGTGACTTATATCCTATGCTGGCCTTTCATTGCTTGTCCAAATGCACTTTACATGAAAATTTTTCCCTAGCTTGGGTATTCTTGAGGAGTTTCCCCTTGAGGATTTCTTCCCTTCATTCTCTTGTCTTCCATCTCTTCCACCAGCTTGCTAATCCCTCTTGTTCTCCACCTTGCTAGACATTGGGACTACATGATATGATCTTGCTTGGGAGTTTGCAATGGAAAAAGGTGCTATCAAGTATACCAAGTATCAGAACAAGTATCAGAACTAGTATCAAAATCATTATCAGAATCAGTATCAGAATGAGTATCAGAATAAGTATCAAAACAAGTATCAAAACACCTATTGGGGCTACACCTTTTGCTTTAGTTTATGGGTCTGAAGCGGTACTACCTATTGAGGTTGAAATCCCATCACTCAGAATCAAAATGCATGGACTTGTCACTGATGAAGACTACAGAGTGTCGAGGTTACAAGAACTTGAACTACTAGATGAGTGCAGACAAGCAGCGTATGATCATCTCAGAGTGTATCAGAAAAGAATGTCTAGAGGCTACAATAAGAAAGTCAGACATAGAGAATTTCAGGTTGGCGATCTAGTGTTGAGAGAAAATCCTAAAAATCAATCACATCGAGAACGCAAGGGGAAGTTCGAACCCAACTGGCTGGGTCCCTTTGTAATCACTACTACTTTTGGCTCTGGTGCCTATCAACTCTCAACGACTGAAGGAGAACAGCTCCGAGAACCAATCAACGTTCTCCATCTGAAGAAATTCTACGCCTAAGGCATTCAGTGCTTGGTAAATATCCTGAAAAAAATCTTAAAAATCAGAAAAAGTCCTGAAAAAATGAACATCTTGGTGAAAACCTAGCAATAGGCACCTTGATGATTCACAAAAAAAATCAAAAAATATCAAAAGTACAAAAAAATTGAAAAAATGAAAAATACAAAAAAAAAAAAAAAAAAAAAGTGCCTTGGTGAAAACCTGGAAACAGGCACCTCGGTAGCAAAAATAGAATCTCTACCAAGATGGTGAAAACTCGGCAAACGGGCACCACTTGTTCCAAAATGCTCCATCTATCAGCACAATCTTGGTCTTTCCCAGCTTTCAGTCTTGCTTTAGTTTGTACATATCTCCCGGTTTGTTCCTGCATTTCCAATTTTCAATAAGTCGGCCTGTACACCAACCAGCTCAAGCGTTTGCATCCTATCAATGTTCACACTTGGGGGCAATCAATGTCATATCCTATGGTCTCCCATGTATCTTAGACGTGTCATATCCACTCAGAGTCCTTTGAAGCTTCAAGTTGAGTCAGTCAGTCAGTCTCGTCTCCAGAAAGGATTTTGCATCAACAACAATCAAACATCAAAACTCAACTGAAAACAATCTGTGCTTTTCATGCTTTTATCTCCTTGTAGGCTTACTGATTCGCATTGAGATTTTTGCATATTGTGTCCCTTCGAGCTCTTCAATGATGTCCTTTACAGGATTTAGAGAGTGATGACTGGGGGCGTAATCTTTTCTTTTTCTTCTGCTTGTATGTGAAAATCTAACAGCTTTGGAAATTTTGGATTGAAATGGTGTCCGACTGTAAGAGCCTCTATCTCAAATTGGATGGCCATGCGTACCTCAACCATTGATACCCAAAAAATTCAAGGAAGTTTGATCTAACTATTGTCTTTTTGAGTAAGTTCTTTCTCCTACTGTGGAACGCAATCTTGCCTAAGGATGTGAACAATAAAGGGTCACTACGGGTAATTCACATTGGATTTAGAATGATCTCTTGACTGTTTGATGTGTTTGCAATGCAAGGCGTATTCAGGTCATCACGACGTTTATGTTTTGATGCTTGTACAAATTGCTATATCAAAATGGACATGATATTCAGGTCATCCTGGCATTTGTGCCTTGATGCTTATATTTAATCCAACATTTTGAAAATAAAGTCAATATTCATATATCCATGGTTGTTGTCCAGTGGGTGTTGTATTGATTCTTGCGCATACAACTCGATATTCATATGTCTATGGTTTCATGGCTAGTGGGCATTGTATTGATTTATCCGATTACCTAAAAGTTCAATGATGATAACAAATCGACACATGATCAGTGACTAGGTCCTAGGTCTTAGGTTGCATTTCATTTTGCATGTCTCATTGCATTTTGCATGTTTACATGATCTCACAATGATTAAACGAACTTCAATGCTTAAATGATTTTTCAAATCGCATCTTCAAGTCTAACAAGAGCTGAATCTCACACGAAGGTTCCTCCAATAAAATAGCAAGTAGAATCCTTTTTCGGGATCAAAATTCAAATCTGAGATCATTCATATTATTAACTACTTGCATATTCGACCTTCAATCATCACAGAAATCTAGTATTCAACTTAACTGATTATCTTACATCAAACTATCAAAATTTCAACTTGGTCAACCATGGTCAACTCATGGTCAAACCTAGTCAAACTTGGTCTTTTGGGACCTTCCAACGATGCAGAATGCGTTCTCGGATGTAAATAACCACTTCTCAGATCAATTAACATGCTTCTAAACTATCAACGCTGACTTTTCTTGTCAGATTTCAATTTTAATCCCGAAGGGGGCATGCTATTGCACATCATTCAAAGTTTGTAAATCAAATTCTATCGATCAAGTCTATCAATATCTTTCATCAGTGATCAAGACAAACAATCACGTCTAGTTACTGATTCATCAAAAGTCCTCATCGCTCGGGGCAAATCTATCATCACTTGGGGCATATCAGATTCATCGATCCATATCAATCTGGTATTCTCTTAATCTTGTAATCTGTATCAGTTTTTGCAACCATCAGATCATAGTGTTATTTCCTTGGTTCTTCGGCAACTAAAGGATTCGGATGTGATACCTGCTAGTTCTGCTAAGACAATCGAGTCTAGAACGGGTCACTCACTTCTTATCAATCCTAAGGTTCAGAATCAGGCATTTTGACACTTTTTCGCAATCATTGGTTCATTGCTGCTATAGTAAACATTATCTCTGGTCATTCAGGACCTCCTATCTCAATATCTCTCAATCAGTTTCTATCTTGAGATTGGTTTATCTTTCGAATCAGTTTCATATCTCTATCAAACACAGACTTTCTTTGAACCACTGCGCTTCGCACAGTAATTCAAAGAGGGGCAAAATGTAATACCCCAAAAATGGGCTATAAGTTCATTAACCTCCTATATCATCAAATCATATGAAATCGACATCAAAGTCCTAATCTAAGGCACATCTAAACATCATCAAATCTAATTGATTATCTTAAATTTTGCATCAGGGAATATTCCTAGTAATATTCCTAATTATCTTAATTATCTTTAATTTAATGATTATTTGGCGATAAATCACATTTATCCTAAAAATTTGATTAATTGAATATTTTCATATTTAATTAATTAGATTTAATATTTGCCACTTAATTATGTAATTAAATTTAATTCTATCTATTATTAATTGTATTATTTAATTTTGACAATAAATCAAAATTCCTATCTTTAATTGATTAAATTCTTATTTAATTAATTAAAGCATGTTGTCATTATTTAATAATATAATTTTTAATAAAAGTTTGAATAAATAGTTAATTAACCCATAAATTAATTATTTATTTTCAAAAATCAGTTGAGTTGAGGATAAATCACTTTATTTATTTATTTAATTCTTAATTATTATGCATATTCAAAAGAAACAGTTAAACTCCAAATCAGAAAATCAATGCAAGTTATTGACTTTTTGAAACTCAACATCCTTTTGGAGTTCAAAAAGCTGATCTAAACTCTAATTTGAGTTAAAAAGCTATTTTTGCATGTTTTTGCATGATTTTGAGAATTAACTATCTTTTATGATCAGATAACTCAAAAATCAAGATGAGTTAATTTGAGTGATTTATGGCTTTTATTCATGCACCTCCAAAGCCCTGGATTTCTATAAATTAAAGCTTTAGCTCTTCACAAATCATCTCATATTTTGCACAATCACGCTGGAGAATTGGAATTGAAGAATCAAAGCTCTTGCGAATCGACATCTTTGTGAGATCAATCTTATTTTTGCATTCATATTTCATATCATTGTTAGATTAGCATAGCATATTAGTTTTCATATAGATTAATTTCATATCAATTTTTCATTCATTCTTATTGCATAGAAAAATCCAAAAAAATAGCTTAATTGCATTTATTTCATATCCATCTTTTGCATTCAAATCCTTCATTTAGGTGTCGTCTAGGTCACTGATCTCGATAATAATCTGAGAACATTAATCTCGCACCTATTAGAAGGCAGTAAATCGCTTGGTTAGATAGCTTTCAATTTTGCACGATTTTGATTATCACTAACCTCTAATGTTTTACTGAGTGTTGTGTCTACAGATCAGGTACAATTTTCACACACACAGGCACATGAAGAGAGATTGCACAGGTAAGCAGTTTAAACCTCTTAATGGACATTGTTATAATTTTCATAGTTTTGGACACAGAGCTAATGAATGTAGAAGACCTAATGTAATTTTGAATAATTCTAATAGAATGATTGGGAATACTAACAATGCAGATAAGAAATCTATTGAAGAAATGAATCAAAGAAAAGTGGTAGTATGTTTTAGATGCAACAAAGTAGGACATATTGCTAGAAATTGTAGGTCACAGATTAACTAGCAAGGATAGAGATTTGGAAACAATGGAATCATTTGTTAGATATGCAACAAGTTTGGACACTCAACAAGATTTTGCAGAATGAACAATGGAGGTTATCATCATAACCCTAACCCTAGGAACAATGAAAGAAGGAATGAAAATGCAGGAAACAAAGAGAAAGGTTGCTGTAGCAATAAAGATGAAGTAAAATTTGATAAAGGCACAGATCAAGGAGGTATCGTCAACACTAAAAGTAGTCAGGAAGGTAATGTAACTAATGGTAAGGATGAGTCTTTACCTGACCCTTCTTTAAGTACTTAAATTATGTAAGTTTCTATAGTTTAGGACTTAGGATTAGTGTAGATTAGGAATTTGAATGAGTTAAGTTTTGCACAGTTAGATATAGGTTTATTATGTTGTACTAATGCTATGGTTAAGTGCGCAAAAGAAAATATTGTGTTTTGCGAGGTCGCAGAAAGTTTTATGGTTGCAGGTTTGCAGAATTAGCTTTTTGAGGTTTTAGCGGCAAAATGAATGAATGCGATGTCAGATCGAGTTAATGTGAAGTGTTATAAGGTCAAAATTGAAGTTATCACAATTACAAAGTGATTGAAAAGAGATTTGAAAGAATAAAAAGTGAGTTGAGGATGATTTGAAGTAGTTTGGAAGCATTTTGCAGTGATGATCATACCGAAACCCTAGATTTGCAAAGTTGAGGTATTTTTTGATCTTTAATCAGTTGATAAGATGGATATTTCTATGGTTCATAATGTTAAGGATAAGAATAGACCTAAGATTAAGAAAGAACTAGTAGAACCAACTGAAATTGATAATAGTCTAGCACTATCATCTGTACCAGACGGAGTATTGCACATTGAGAATGTTAAAGGATATTAGGTTGCAAGTTTGAAACTTTGGGAGATGCAGATTTTAGTGATGATTATAGGAAATTGTACAATCAAGACATGTCAGTTAAACCAGCTTATGAGCACCTAGAGAACAATGAAATTATCAAATATTCCATGAAGTATGAATTTAATGATGAGGAATGTACCAAGATCATTTTAAGTAGAATCCACAATGGGAAATTCTAGATGGAGGATAGAGTTATTGATATAACTGCCGACCTAATTCATGATGTTACTGGATTATCAAAAGTTGGAGAGATTCCACTGAATGAAAAGAACATGAGAAAGATTGTTTTAGACAACACTGGATCTAGTTATAATGGTAGAGGAATTGTGATAAGTAAGATTAAGCAAGATGATGTTAGGTACCTTTGCAAGATCCTAACAACTAAATTTTGTGGTAGTTCAAGGGAGGATGACATCACTGTAGGAATGGTTCATGTAGCTTATCTTATGTGTATTGAGAAGAAACAAGTAGACCTATGTGAAATTTTGAAAATTCAATTATTTGAGAACTTAGAAAAGATTAAGAAGGCTAAGTACACACAGTTTAGGTTTTCATCTCTGATAACCTATATGTTTTTCCATATTTTGAGAAGATTTCCTTACATAGTTGATTGGAGTGACAATGTGAACACAATGGAAAGAATAAACTCAATCTACATGAAGCACCTTTTTTATAAAGTTAATGACAGTGTGAAGCTTGTATTGAAGACTTTTCAGAATATTGTTAAGAAGAAATCAAGGATTCCTCAATCCTTAGCTGAAAAGCATAAAGATGACATTTGTTTTATGGTAGACACTAATTTCACCTACATTGAAGCAGTTGAGCCTAGAATGGAATTCATAGACCCTCTTGGCTATGAAATATCTGAAGCAAAAATAGTAGGATATGTGAATAGATTGTTAAAGTGTGAGTTGGATGGTCATGCAAATAGGTTTGGAACCTATGAAGAGAATTTCAACTCTACAATAAGTTTGAGAGAAAAGAAGCAATCTAGTAAGAGAGTTGAATCTACTATGAAGAAAATACTGAAAGAATTAGGTATGTCAAGTCATGAGTTTGACATAGCTAAGAAGACTGTAGAAGCCTTGAAGCAAAGTGAAAATCTTGTAATTTCACCTGAGGCATCTAGTGCAGATCCTGTTGATCCTATTGCAGTAAAGGTAAAAGTTGAAGTACCTGAAAAAGATGAAGGAGATAAATCTTTTTCTCCTATTCCTAGAAAAAGAGTAAAAGTGAGTGCAACAGGACCTGACAAGAGATAGAAAGTGATTGTACCACCTATACCTAGAAATGTAGCAGTAATTAAAGATGATGATGTAGTTTTAATCAAGAAGAAAACTTGGAAACCAAGAATTGAAAGAGTTAATGAAGATATATTGAAGCATGGAGACTTCACTAAGTTGAATAAATTCTATGATCTATATGGATCATTTGACAAATTGAATTTTGAAAATGCAATGATTACACATATGATTGTGACAGACAAGAAACTTAGCACTATTCATGGTAAGATCCTAGAAGATTTGTATAGCAGACTTGTGAATAGAAAATAGAGAGCACAAGAAGAGGACATAAAGATGAGAGAACATGTAATCAAAAAGTTCTGTGAAGTTGAGGATGAAGATCATTTGAAGAGATTCTTGAAGTCTCTTGGAACTTTATTGAGAACTAAGAGAAGAACAATCCTTATAATGGGAGGCAAAAAGGAGGAAGTACAGAAAGGGACAGAGCAAGCAGTAATGCAAGTTCTTGTAGATATAGTTGTAGAAAAGCATGTTGAATCAGACCCTCAGTAGAAGCAATCAGAGGAACCGCATGCAGAGGAAGTTGGTATTGAAGAAGTTCCATCTTCTTCACATATCAATATTGGCAAAGAATCAATGGACATTGAAGGAACCAAAGTGACACTAGAGTTAGATGATGTAGTATTTCATGATCTAGGAAACATTGTTGACAATTTGGCTTTAGAAGAGCAAGAGAAGATTAGAGAATTAGAAAAGGATACAGAGGCAGTGGGAGCACCAGTAGTATCAGAATCAGTTCCAGCAGAATAGACAGTTAAAGGTAAACAAATTTTGACAGAGGTCACTACCCCTAGTGCACCTGATAGTAAGAAGAGACAAATTGGTTCAATTTTTGAAGACCTTGGAAAAGAAGTTGTAGATGATGATCAGCTTGAGTTCATCACATCTCTTAATAAAATCATTGGAAAGAATAAGAAGGTGAAGGACCTTGAAGGAAAAGTTAGAGTTTTGACAGAGAAACTTGAGAGTGTGATCAACACTAAGGTATTTGAATTAGATCCACTTGAGAAAGATAAAATAGTAATAAACTCTTTTGACTGTGAATTTTCTAACTTAAAGGATATTTCTAGAATAAAAGTTTAGAAAGACTTTGAAGCAGAAATGCAACAAAATTTAAGTGTAAATATTCGAAATGATATTGGTAATTTGGATGTATGCATAAAGAATTTGAGGAAACATTTTGAGACTGGAAAGATTTTGTATATACAATGCACAAAATTAGAAATCCTAATAGCTAAAGAAGATAAGAAGATCAGAGAGAAGATTGATGCAATTACAGCTGAAACAAACACCTTGTCAAGCCCAAATGTAAAGATAAGTTCTGTAGAGAAGAACATAAGGAAGTTAAAAGATGAAATCAGAATGTTAGCAGAGGAGAAGAATAGAAAGATGCTCAGGATTAACATCTTGAGAGAGCACATCTCAATCAAGACCTCAATTGTTGAAGACCAAATTATGCAGTGTCTTTTAGCAAAGACATCTTTTCAGAAGTTTAGCTTCAATTCCCTGCAAGCTTGTCAGACAGCAGCATACGGATTGAGTACTCTACTCAATGTTGCTAAATCCATTAGGAAGTTATGGGAGAAAGATTTTGAATCATGGAAGTCAGAGTTTGGTGACTGTGTTGCAAGCCTACCACCTTTGCAATAGCTGATAACAAGGTATAAAGTTTTTTTTGGAAATTTTTGTACACCCTATCTTTCTCATTATTGTCAAAGGGGGAGAGATAGCAAAAAAATTGAATATATGTTGAGGAAGGATACTCATAGGGGGAGCTATTCTATGGAGTATGATATTGTATATGTGTTGTATAACTTTTGGCCACAATTTTGTGTAAATAATTTGAAGTTTTGTTTGCACACTTAGCCAATTTTCCCATATGTTGCCACCAATGACAAAGGGGGAGATTGTTGGAAATTTGGCTAATGTGGATGCATAGATGTTGTCATTATGGAAACATATGATATCTATTGAGAGCATAGAATCTAGAATGCAAGTATGGCAAGTTGAAGGAAGAAATTGTCTAAGTATGGATACAGTGATCCTGACAGAGCACCTGATGAAGATTTAGTTAGCGACATCCACTGGAGCAATATTTTTGTTTGCATAGTTAACTAAAGCTTCTACAGAGTATGAGGATACCCCATCTTAGTGCACATAAAGTTTGGAGTAGTACGGACAAAGTTATTCAAAGTTTACCGAAGACAATTTTTGCAGACAGAACAGTTTTGGAGACAGTATTAGCGAAAGAGTTAAGGGATTATTTTTGCTTGTCAAAATAATGACTTAACATTATGAAGGGATGACATCCTAGATGTTTACTCTTGGATAAATATTTTGGAAGCTAACCATGTAAATTTATTAGCTCTAATAACTCATAGATTAGGCATACTTAAAATGTAATGAAAATGTATGTGATATGTAAAAAGAAAGAAAAGATAACTTGCGATAGTTGTATATTGTGATAGTAGCAAAGGCTATTGATGTGAAGTTGTAAGCAGTACCATATTATAATCAAAAACATTTTGTATTACCTGTTTGGGTAGTGAGCTCAGTTGGTGATTAGGTTTTGTAATCTAACTCCTAACATGGTTAAGGCTTCTAACAAGGCCTAAAGTCCTTTAACTAGGATAGATCTACTATATATTGTAAATTGACTCCTAATAGGGTCCAATATCCCTAATAGGATACTTTTGATTAGTGATCTTTGTGGCTACCATCCCCACCAGGGTTTTCCCTTGGCTAGGGTTTCCTCGAGAACATATCATGTGTTATGAGTTCTTTCTATTTACTGCTATGTTTGTTAATCAGCTTGATAATCTTTGTATGCACTAAAGTAATTTGTTATATCCATAAGTGGGCAAAAGAAAAAGTTTTTGAAATACTGATTCACCCACCCCTCTCAGTATTTCCTATTTCTAACATGTATAAACAATTCACAAAATCAAAAAATAATGTATATGACATAGCAAAGAAGATGAAAGAAAAATAGGCATAAATTCAGTCAGCAACAAATCTCTTAGCAAGTTCAAATGTGAAGATATCTGATGTTGAGAAAAGAATAAGTAAGTTGTATGATGACATAAATATTCTTAGTGACGAAAAGGAAAAGAAGTTGAGAAGATTCTCTCTACTAAGAGAGCATGTTTCAATTAAAATAAGTATTCTTGAAATTCAATTGGAAGAATGTCTTACCTCTAAGACATCTTATGAGAAATTTCACTATGCAAACCTTAAGGCATGTGAAATAGCATCTTATGGTTTATGCACACTTCTTAGTGTTTTAGACACTATTAAGAAATAATGGGAGAAAGAATAAGAGAGCATAAAGCTAAATTTTGTAGATTGTGTTGCAAGTCTACTGACTTTGCAATCTTGAATACAAGATAAACATTTTTGTTGAATAGTTTTGGCACCCTTTTTGTCATTGTTGTCAAAGGGGGAGTGATAGCATAAAATTGTGAATTATACAATCAGTATGATATATTGTATAGAATGTATGGAGGCATACTCCTAGGGGGAGTATAGATATTCTATAGATATTTGGAGATATAAGTATACTGAAGAACTTTTGTTATGGCCACAATTTTGGAGTTTTGTATGACTTAGCCAATTTTCTCATATGTTACCACCAATGACAAAGGGAGAGATTGTTAGCAATTTCGATGAGTTAGATATCAAGTTGTTCTCATTATGGCAACATATAATTTGTATGAAGATCACACTATGACATAAATCATTTATGATAGAGCGCAAGTAAAATTGTCTAAGTATAAGCAATATTTTCCAGTCTAACTAGAGACAGTTTTGGATAGCGATGTTGATAGAAGTAGGTTCAATGCATGCACACTTGAACATGGATACTTCTATGTATGAATAAGACTCATCTAAAAGTGAAAGTTTGTACAACATGTATGGAAGAAGTTATTGCAAGATTATCAAGGGAAAACATTAAGGGATTATTTTATATATCAAAATAACCATGTTTAGACTCGACTGAGCAAAGTAAGAAGACAAAACAAGTAAAAACATTAAGGGATTATTTTATATATAAAAATAACCATACAAGGGAAGACATCCTAGATGTTAACTCTTGAGAAGTAGAAGTTAGTTTTGAGTTTATGTTTTGTAAAGCCGACTGTAAAGTTATTACTCTTAATAACTTGTATAAATGTAAGATATATGTGATGCGAAGATAGATGCTCGATGTAAAAAAAGGATATTGTAATAATATGATGCAAAGATATATGTTGTAAGAAGAAATAAATCAGACCTTGTATGTGAAATTGAAAGCTAAATTAGAATAGGAGAGCTATTTGGTAGTAGTAAAAGGTTATGTACTTTACCTTTTTGTAAAATAGATATCACTATACATTACATGTTTGGGCACTGAGCTCATCTTGTAATTATTCTATTTTGTATACCAGTGCTTAGTAGGGTTGAGGCTTCTAACAAGGCCTAGAGTCCTTTAATTAGGACAAAGACACTATATGTATATAATAGACTCCTAACAAGGTCAACATCCTTAACATAATACTTTTGATTAGTGGATCACTTGTGGGTATCATCCCCACTTGTGTTTTCCCTTGGCCATGGTTTCCTCAAGAAAAAACAATATGTTATGAGTTCATTTGCTTTATTCCTTTGCATATTATTTACTTTACTTTGTTTTGCAAGCATCAAGTTAATTTTCTATATCCATAATTGGGCAAAAGTAGAAGTTTGTAGAATACTGATTCACCCCCCCTCTTAGTATTCCCTATTTCTAACACATCTCTACATATTAATCAATTGTGCCACCAGGATAGAGAGTTACCTCATACTCTCAGTACATATAGGAGTTTGAGGGAGTGCAAGAACCACAAGCAGGTCCACCACCTAATGTACCACCTAGAGGAGGAGCAGAAGATGCACAGGAGCAAGCAGATAGTTGATTTCCTTTAGCTAGATCCTCATATTTGACATTTTTATGTTTTGTATCAGATAGCTCATTGGAGCTCATTCATTTGTATATGTGCATTGCACCCCTTGTACTATTACAAAAATATTATATATATGAGATTAGATTTAGTTGTTTTGACTTCATAGCAATGGTCATTTCGATTTATGATTTTTTATCATGTGATGCAAATGTATGAAATATTTCCCTTTCACTGTTGAATGTATGAATATGGAATGAATTTTTAATTTGAATGTATGAATATGCAATGTAAAATAAAATGATAGATGGTAGATGAATAAATGCAATGTATGATTCTTTTTATGTTTTTATGGATGCACATGTATGTATGCAATGAATATGTGAAATGTTTATGAAAATGGGATGTTATGCAGTGATACACATGATATTTTTGTAGATATATGAAGATTTCAAGTTCTCAGTCATTGTCAAAATGGATGTTTAACCCAAAACATCAACTTCTTGTTGGTTAGTTCGTAGGGACCTTCATACAATGTTCAGTCCATGTGATGTGTTTTTAGTGAAAATATGGAGAATATCAAACATCATGCTTTATTTCAATCATGAGAAAGATGCAACCATACAAAATGCAGAATGCCAATGAAATGCAAGACCTAGGACTTAGTCACTGATCGTTTGTCAGTTTTTATCATCACTAAATGTTTTTAGGTAACACCAAATAGTTGATACAATGTCCACTAGTTAGGCAACCATGAACATATGAATATTGAATTTTAGCTTGAAATGTCAGATTTAGATATAAGCACCAAGGCACAAAAGTCAAGATGACTTGAATATCATGTCCATTTTGATTTAGCAATTTATATAAGCATCAGAAATAAGAAATCACATCTTTGGGTAATGTTGTGTTTCACAATAGAAATAAGAAATCACTCAAAAAGACAAAGTTTGATCTGACTTCACTGAAACATCTAGGTATCAATGGTCGAGGTACACATGGCCATCCAATTCATGATGGAGGCACTTATAGTGGACACCAATTCAATCCATAATTTCCAAAGTTATTAGATTTTTTCTTACAAACAGAAGACAAAGAAAATATTATGCCCCCAGTCATCACTCTCTAAATCCTATGAAAGGAAATCATCGATGAGCTCAAGAGAACATATTATGAAAAATCTCAATGTGAATCAGTTAGCATACAAGAATATTAAAGCATGTGTAGAGATTATTTTTGTTTTTTGTTGTAGTTTGTTTGGTGTTGTCATCGGGTGCAAAATCCTTTTTTGGTACAGAGACAGACAAACTTACTCGAATATAGTTTTGAATGACTTTGACTAGATAGGACTCATCTGAGGTATACTGAGGGTTGTAGGATAAGACATTGGTTACCCCCAAGTTTGAAACATTGATAGGATACATACGCTTTTGTTGCTTGGTGCACATACTGACTTTATTGAAACAAGATGTAAAAGAAAACAAGGAGATATGTAAAAACTAAAGCGGTACTGAAAGCTAGGAGATACAAGATTGCATTGATAGATGGAGAGTTTTGATACAAGTGGCACCCATTTGCTAGGTTTTCACCATCTTGGTAGAGATTCTATTTTTTCTACCAAGGTTCCTGTTTACCAGGTTTTCACCGAGGCACTTTTTTTTTCTTCTTTTTTTATATTTTTCATCTTTTCAATTTTTTTGTATTTTTCCATTTTGATTTTTTTTTTGTGAATCATCAAGGTGCCTATTGCTAGGTTCTCACCAGGATGATAATTTTTTTAGGACTTTTTCAAATTTTTATGTTTTTTTCAGGACATTTTCATAGAATGAATGTCTTTAGGCATATAATTTATTTAGATGGAGAATGTTGATTGGTTCTTAGAGTGGTTCTCCTTCAGTCATTGAGAGTTGATAGGTGCAAGAGATAAAAGTAGTAGTGATGACAAAGGGACCCATCCAACTGGGTTCAAACTTCCACTTGCATTCTCGATGTGATTGATTTTAGTATTCTCTCTCAAGACTAGATCACCAACCTAAAATTCTCTATGTCTAACTTTCTTGTTGTAGCCTCTAGATATTCATTTCTGATATACTCTGAGATGATCATTCACAGCTTGTCTACACTCATCTAGTAGTTCAAGCTCTTGTAACCTAGACACTCTGTAATGATCATCAGTTAGTAAACCATGCATTCTGATTCTTAGTGATGGGATTTTAACCTCAATAGGAAGTACCGCTTCAGCCCCATATACTAAAGAAAAAGGAGTAGCCCTAGTGGGCATTCTAATACTTATCTTGTAGGCCCAAAGAGATGGATTTATTACTAGGTGCTAGTCTCTTCCTGTCTTGTTAACTATTTGGTGTAGAATGTTCAATAAGTTCTTGTTGGATGCTTTAGCTTGTCCATTCCCCTATGGATAGAAAATGGATGACCAATGTTTAGTGATCTTGAATTTAGAGCATAAGGAATCTAGGTCCTTGTTCTTGAATTGGCCTCCATTATCTGTGATGATGGAGTGTGGTATACCATACCTACAAATGATGTAATTCAGTATGAACATAGAGATTTGTTTTCCAGTGGCCTGTGTCAAAGGAACTACCTCAACCCATTTTGTGAAGTAATCTGTAACTATGATGATATGGGTATGTCCATTTGATGAATGTGGATAAATAGCCCTTATGAAATCAAACACCGATTGTTGAAAATACTATTGTATTGTAAAGGGAATCAAATCTCTCCCCTGTGCATGATTCAAGTTTCCATGGACCTAACATTTATGACAATTCTTAGCATATTTTATGGCCTCTTTTTCCATGTTTGACCAATAGTACCCTGCTCTAATGATTTTTTGAGCTAGTGTTAAACCATTGGAATATGATCCAAAAATACCTTTGTGTACTTCCTCTAATGTGCATTGTGACTCTTCACAATCTAAACACCTAAGAAGTGTACCATCTAGACTTTGTTTATGTAAATTATTACCAATGATGATATATCATGATGCATTTCAGATAAGGTAGTATTTTTAATGATAGTTAAAGGTATCAGGAATTATTTGGTCTCAAAGGTAGGAGTATATGTTTTTGTAGCAAGAGGAATCATGACCAACAACATTGTAGATCATGCAGGTTTCTAGATAATCATAGGCAAGAAATGATAGTGCTTCCACCATGAACTCATAGCGTAGCTCATGTTTGGGTTGCTGTAGTAAAGATGATAGCATTTCCATAGCATCAGTAGCTTTGTTATCCATTCTAGGAATCTGTTCAAATGTGACTATAATGAAGTACTTCTTTAGATCATCTACCACGTGTTTGTATGGAATGAGCTTCTCATTTTTTTGATACACTTCATCGACTTGGTGTATGACCAGTTGTGAATCTCCATGAATATGCAATTCTATTACTCTCCACTCTGTTGGAAATATTCAGGAATTAACCAAGTTACTGAGAGGGGAGGGGTGAATCAGTAACTCCAAATTTTCTTCTAATTTTAACATGTATTTTTACTTTTTAACCTTTGCATACAGAAAGCATGAAACTTGAAAGCATTCACAATAATGACACATAGATTTGGTTACCCAGAAACCTTCCAAAAGAAAGTAAAACTGGGGTGGGGATGAAACCCACAAAGCTTTAATATTGCAGAATAAAGTTGGCCGGTTAAGGCTTACAATTTGATCACTTCTGATGATCTGCCCTGTTAGGAGCAATAAGGATTGCTAAATCCACCCTGTTAAAGGATTTACAAACATACAGTGAAGTATGCACTCGGTAAAGAGATTTATACAAAGACTGTTAAGTCTACCCGGTTAAAGGATTTAGTACTGATTCACCTGTTAGAATGAAACAGTAGATCTCTGCTTTGCAACTGGATTGCTGATTGAGATTCTCTGATGTACTGATCACCTTCTGTGATGAATTTGTCTTTTGCTGTACCTTATACTTCTGAAGCCTTCTGCAATTCGCTTATCTCTGCCTTTCTTTTTCTTTCACATATATTCTCCTTTATACATTTCATCTTTTTACAACATTGCTTATATATAGGTTTTAAACAATTAATTACAATTACAATTACACAGTCGGCTTGACAAATAAACATAAGTGCTACTAAGTCGGCCCAAGTAGTTACTCGGTTCCTTCAAACTGACTCAGTGACTTTCTGATACTCGGCGTCCACTGCATTACTCGGCATCGTCATGCACTCGGTAGAAGTGAAGGCACGGTTCATACTGATCACTCGGTAGGTATTGAACTCGGTAAGTACTGGTGACTCAGTAGACAAGATGTTACTCGGTTTACATTGTCCTGATCGGTTTGTACTAACTTGCTCGGTTTGCACTGTCTGCTCGGTTTGCATTGTCTGCTTGGTTTGCACTTGTCTGCTCGATTTGCACTGTCTGCTCAGTTTGCACTGTCTGCTCGGTTTGCACTGTCTTCTCGGTTTGCACTGTCTGCTCGGTTTGCACTGTCTGCTCAGTTTGTATCTAGAATGCAAATAAGTGTTCTCACTAGTGGAAATTCTGCTTAATGCCAACAATCTCCCCCTTTGGCATTAGTGACAAAAACACTTATTGGCCAAAATTTATATACACCGAATCATACTGAGTTTTATTTTGATTTTTCAAAATTTTGTCTTTGTTATAGGGCTTTATACATTGTCTCCCCCTTTCAATGTGCTAACTGTTCCTTATACAAATCTATACAGTATACATATCTCTCCTTCTATACATATCTCCCCCTTTTTGACGATAATGCCAAAGGTGCATATACAAGTTATTTACAGAGAGAATCCAAAATTTGATAAGAAATCAGAATGTACCTTCATTATTAGTGCCAGGGTTCTGTCCCAACTTTCTTGCAGGATCTTACATGTTTGTATAGCAATTTGGACTTCTGCAGAGAGTTCAATCATGTGATCTGCTATAGAGAACTGATTGTCATGAATCAATGTTCTAGAATGTTCAATGTGCTTATACATTCTATTCATGATGGGAAGGATCATGTGTTGGATGTCTAACAGTGTGGACCGGATCCTTGAGTCTTCTTTCAATAGATCAGACTGCATATTAGATAGGTGTGAAATTTTCATGTGATGAGCAGAGCTTGAACTTGGTTCAAGTTGCAGCTTCTGTATGCTAATCTTCATATCCTCATCCATTTTATTCATTTTATCTTTAACATCCTTTGTGAACTCGGCAAAATTGCATAGTCTGGCCAAAAGAGAGGTAGCATTCGAATAAATAGACTCTATGTTAGACAAAAATGAAGACAATTCCACTTGGTTGATAGCTATGTGCTGAGCAATGTGCTCAAGCACTTTATTGTTGAATCTCTTCTCGGCTCTTTCAACTAACTTTTCTGTCCCGGATGAGTCCTCATTGTATTTCTCAACTGCTTCTGCTAATTGTAACAAAACATGCTGGGAGGAGTCTACTTTAATGCCTAATGCATCAGACAAAATGTCCTTAGCATCCTTGATGATTTGATACTCCTTGTCTCTCTCCTCTTTAAGCTTCTTTTGTTTTGCTTTCCTTTGGAGGATCTCACCTATATTCTGCATCCGGTCTGCTGAGAGATTTGCAAAATCTAATGTAGGAATCTCTATCTCTTCATCTAGGTCTATATCCTCAACTATATTTTTACCCAAAAATTTTATACTCGGTAGAGCCTTAGGCTTATCTGTACTTAATGCTCTTGTAGTAGTGACAGTAGATAAAGTAGGGCTGGCTATTGACACTGGTATACTTTCTACTGGAGAACTTAAAATATTTACACTTGAAGATTCAAAAGCTGGAAAACTTACTGGTATAGGAGACTGCAGCTCGGTAGAAGAAATGGTAGCTGCCTCTAATGTTGCTAGGGATGATTGGACAAATGTGGAAGTTGTCACAACCATGCTTGAAGGTGTCTTTGGGCTGGATGTAGAGATTTTCACTGGAGAGGTAGGAAGGGATGCAATGACTTCTGCTACTATCCTTACAGTATCATCTACCTCAGTGTCTTCTTCTTGTTCATCGCTGTCATCTTCAATATCTTTTATTATTACAGTTTCAATGCTCAGTTGGTGAAGGTGGTATATGTTCTTCCATGTGGCTTTTGCAGCCTTCACAACCGATTCAATATTGTTGATCAAAATCAAACAAGTATTGAACTTCAATGTCATCTTATTTTCATTTTATTTTAGTGCCTTCTTTACTTCATCATTATTCAAGCTCGGCATCAACTGTCTCAGGTTTTGATCAAATATGTCTATCACAGTTTGCCTTGCATTGCTCCATCTCATTTTTATTGGATTCAATAGAACTGCTAGAATCTGTGGGGTAATTTCTTCAGGAGAGTATTTCCACTGTCCCATCTTCTCAACAACAGCATCTTCTATTTCCTTCTGTTCTGCTTCTGATCTGGTTTCATATTTCAAGGATTTTATGTTACTTACTCCAGATCCTGATCCATCTCTAAAGAGTTTGAGCTTTTCTTGAAGGGTTAGAGGAGGCCTTTTGAATACTATGTCTTTATCTGCCTTTTCTACCTTGTCTGCCTTGCCTCTTGTATTTCTTCTTGTAAACACAGCAGTTGGAGGCACAGATGCCTTAGTGATGAAAACTTTTCCTTTCTTCTTTGCAGGTTCTGGTTCCTCTGTTTTCTCATCCTTTTCTCCTTCTTTTTCATCTATTTCTTCTTTGTCCTCGGTTATCATTTGCATTTTGGCTATCCTCTTCTTTCCTTTGTTTACCGCCTGTGGAAGCTTTATGCTTAGTTCAATTCTCACCTTAGCTTCATCATATGTTCCAAAATATGGAGCTTTGGGATTGACAGGCTGATTTAGAAGAGCTTCAATGATATTCTTGGTTTCATCAATATTTACCTCATAAGGAAGAGGTTTTACATATACAGTTCTTGGTTTAACTGCTTGAATATACACATTATCACAATCTACCATAAAACAGATGTCATCTTTGTAATCTTCCACCAACTTCTATGGAATCCGGAATCTGTCATTCATTTTCTCTTTGAAAGACTCAAAATAGTTATCCATGATGCTTTCAAAGTTTTCACCCATTTCTGCGATGTATTCATTAATTTCATAAAGTACTGGCACATCTTTTCTCCATACAACTTTTCCTTTAGAAGGGAAGAATTTCTAAACATAGAAGAATAAACAGACTAACAAGGATCCAAACTTACATGGATTGTTTTTGGAAGTTTTGATGCTTTCCATGTTCTTGTTGAGCTGTTTCAACAATAAGTCTGCTAGGTCAAATGTCAAGTTGTTTTTGACCACTTTGTATGCTAGGTCAACAGCTTCATAGGAGACATTGTTCTGTTGACTAGAACTGTAAATCTTGTGGGCAATGATATGTGTACCAAACTTCAGTTTGGCGTCGGTAATGCTGCTAACCTTCATGCCTCTACCATCCCACTCAGCTAGGGTTTTCTTCTCTAGTTCTGTCCGACCTAGGGTTTTGGTAGTTTTAGCTTTGTTCAACATGGGAAGACCGGTGACTTGTTGAATCATTTTCTTTGTGATCTCAATAGGTTGCTCAAGCCAAATCTTGCCATCGTGTACTCGGCTGAGAATGTACCTAACCCATTTATCTTGAAAGTTTCGAGGAAGATGTGCAATGTGAACTAAACCCTTATCTTCCAGATGTTTGTGCTCGGGTTTCAAAATACCATCCACACATAGTTCCTCACGCACAATGTCTAGTTCTAGGTTTCCCATTTCTTGAATTGAACAGTTAAAATGATTACGGATATCGTTGATAAGAAGTACCTTAGGAGGAATCTGAGATTGAGCTCCGTTTGGATCTAGGGCTGCTGCAATTGTGGGCACGATCTTAAAATCTGGTGCTTTCCACTCCCCTTGGACTAACATATCAGATCCTTTCTTTGCTGAAGTGCTGGATGATGCCATGGTAGCTCACAGAAAATTCTTTTTGCAAAAGTATTAAATCGCCGAGTTGCCCTTGAAGTTTTCTGCTCTCAAAGTGCTAAAGATTCGCGGTGAAGAATGAGTTCGATTACTTGCTTTTTGTTTACAATTCTGTCATTAATGCTCATTTCAAATTAGGGTAGGAATTCTGACAGACTGTCACCCACTAAGAATTAATTGCTCGGAAAAGACTTCGCAGCTCGGTGAACTCGAGAATTCATAATGCTCCGACCTCGCTCGGTAAAGATAGGTACCGACCTTGCTCGGTGAAGACTATACCGACCTTGCTCGGTGAAGACTATACCGACCTCCCTGTGATCTCACTGCATCTTGCATGCTGATTTAGACTTTTCTTTTAATTTCAGTTCTGGAACTGCTTGAGATTGATCTATGAGAGTACAGTTCCAGTGCTTCCTTGGAAATTTAGTTTGAGTCGGTAGAGCCATCCATTCCATTACTTGGACTGGATTGCTCGGTAGCTTTAGGAATCCATTTTTGTCTCACCTGTTTCCTGACCTTCGTTGCTTCATTCTTCTTTCCTTCTTCAATTTCACTAGCATTCATGCAGTTTCTGGCTATGTGACTGAGTTTAGTGCATTTGAAACATCTTATGGTAGTATCTCTTTTCCTTAGATGATGTTTTATGCAATTCATGCCAATGTGTCCATATTCTCCACAGTAATGACATCTACACCAGGTGTTGTAGTCCCATCCAAACATTGCTTTCACAATTTGTTCTGCTGGATTAAATGTCTTGGATCTGCACTCGGATGCCTTGTGACCTTGTTTGTTGCACTTGTGACAATTACCTCTGAATCTAGGTTTTTCCCTGCATTCATTTGCTTTATGACCGGGTTGATTGCAGCTATAACATTTTCCATTGAATTCTGCTTTTTCATTGTTCCAACATTTATTTGAAGTATGTCCTATTTTACCACAATGATTACAAGTAGGTTTTTGATTTCTTTGAGTACCTTGCTTAGAGGATTCGCCTTCTTCTTTGTATCCAAGTCCTGCTTTTCCTTTTTGCCTATGAAGATTTCGTTCATACAGCTGATTCAAGTCTTCTTGACTTTTCAGCATTCCTTCATTGATTTTTTTTTCAGCGTTTAGGTCATCCATCAATCTTAGATTGGTTTCCTTTTCAGATCTTAGTTCTTCTCTTGTGTTTTCTATTTCTGAACTTAGATTTAGAATTTCTTCATTTGTATGAGAGATCTGATCAATTAGATTTTCTAGCTGAAGGGTTTTGTTTTGGACTTCAATGTTTCTTCCATCTAATTCATCTTTCAACTTGTTTCTTTGTTCCAAGATCTCACAGAATCTTGTAGAGTGTAGTTCTTGTTCTCTTTTCAATTTTCTCACTTCTTCCTGCAGAGACCCATTCTTTTCTAGGAGTTCTTTGATAGCATTGTTTGCTTCATCTGAGTTATTTGAGGGAAGAAGATCTTCAATCTTTTCTTCAATGTAATTCTGATCATTCATTTGATTTGCAAGTTCCTTCCTTCTCCTTAGGGATTGGGAAAGATGTTCTTTTGCTTCTTTGAGTTTAGCTATGGCCATTTCCAGATCTAGCTTTTCATTTTCAATCACCTTGTTCAGTTTGAATACCTCCATTGTCCTGGATCTTTGCTCAAGCTAGTTAAGCTTTGTCTTGAGAACCAATGCAGCTCTGATACCAATTGTTGGAAATATTCAGGAACTAACCAAGTTATTGAGAGGGGAGGGGTGAATCAGTAACTCCAAATTTTCTTCTAATTTTAACATGTATTTTTACTTTTTAACCTTTGCATACAGAAAGCATGAAACTTGAAAGCATTCACAATAATGACACATAGATTTGGTTACCCAGAAACCTTCCAAAAGAAAGTAAAACTGGGGTGGGGATGAAACCCACAAAGCTTTAATACTGCAGAATAAAGTTGGCCGGTTAAGGCTTACAATTTGATCACTTCTGATGATCTGCCCTGTTAGGAGCAATAAGGATTGCTAAATCCACCCTGTTAAAGGATTTACAAACATACAGTGAAGTATGCACTCGGTAAAGAGATTTATACAAAGACTGTTAAGTCTACCCGGTTAAAGGATTTAGTACTGATTCACCTGTTAGAATGAAACAGTAGATCTCTGCTTTGCAACTGGATTGCTGATTGAGATTCTCTGATGTACTGATCACCTTCTGTGATGAATTTGTCTTTTGCTGTACCTTATACTTCTGAAGCCTTCTGCCATTCGCTTATCTCTGCCTTTCTTTTTCTTTCACATATATTCTCCTTTATACATTTCATCTTTTTACAACATTGCTTATATACAGGTTTTAAACAATTAATTACAATTACAATTACACAGTTGGCTTGACAAATAAACATAAGTGCTACTAAGTCGGCCCAAGTAGTTACTTGGTTCCTTCAAACTGACTCAGTGACTTTATGATACTCGGCGTCCACTGCATTACTCGGCATCGTCATGCACTCGGTAGAAGTGAAGACACGGTTCATACTGATCACTCGGTAGGTATTGAACTCGGTAAGTACTGGTGACTCGGTAGACAAGATGTTACTTGGTTTACATTGTCCTGATCGATTTGTACTAACTTGCTCGGTTTGCACTGTCTGCTCGGTTTGCACTTGTCTGCTCGGTTTGCACTGTCTGCTCGGTTTGCACTGTCTGCTCGGTTTGCACTGTCTGCTCGGTTTGCACTGTCTGCTTGGTTTGCACTGTCTGCTCAGTTTGCACTGTCTGCTCGGTTTGTATCCAGAATGCAAATAAGTGTTGTCACTAGTGGCAATTCTGCTTAATGCCAACACACTCAATTTCTATCTTCATACCATTTAATAAAGCTTCATATTCCACTATGTTGTTGGTATAAGGGAACTTGATCCTAAATTCCTTTGGAATGGGGTAACTTTGTGGTGTTATGAACAATATTCCAGCTCCAAATCTATTTTGTATGTAGGATCCATCAAAGAATAAGTGCCATGTTTTGGAAGATATGTGCATGATAGAGGAATCCAAGAATTCCATTTGCATTGGTTGGTCATCAAACATTGGTGCTTCAGCTAACTGATCTGCAATGACTTCTCGTTTGATAGCTTTTCTTTCAACATACTTGATGTCAAATTTTCTTAGTAGCATTACCCATTTGGCTAGTCTAGCTGTGAGGGAAGCTTTTCTCAATAAGTACTTCAGTGGATCAATATTTTCTATTAATTGTGTAGTATGAGATAACATGTAGTGTCTTAGCTTATGTGATGTGAAGATGATAGCTAGACACACCTTCTCTATCATTGAATAGTTTTTCTCATAGGCTACCAATGTTCTACAGATGTAGTAGATAGATCTTTCCTTCTTATTCTCATCATGTTGTGCTAGTAATGCCCCCAATAAAGTATTTGTAGTGGAGACATACAATATTAAAGGCTTCTCTTGAATAGGAGGCATGAGAATTGGTGGATTTTCTAGATATTGTTTGATATGATTGAAATTCTTTTCACATTCCTTGTTCCATTTGAAGGTCGCACCTTTATGCAATGTCTTTCTAAAAGGTTGTGATATGTTTTCTAACTGAGATATGAAGCATCTAATTGATTGTACCCTTCCTTGTAAGGTCCTCATTTGACTAATGTTCTTAGGAGGTTGCATCTCCATGATTGCTTTGACTTTTTCTAGATCCACTTCAATACCTTTCTTTGAAATAATGTACCCTAGAAGTTTTCTAGAAGTGACACCAAAGGCACATTTCTTAGGATTTTGTCTGAGACTAAATTTCTCCATTATATCTAGTATTGTATTCAATTTAGCTAGGTGTTCAGATCTTTTTATTGATTTAGCCAAAGTGTCATCAACATAATCTTCCATGTTTTTATGTATCATATCATGAAAGATAGATGTCATAGCTCTCTAATATGTAACACTAGTGTTCTTAAGACCAAATGGTATGATGTTCTAGTAGAAAGTACCCCATGCACAAGTAAAATTTATCTTCTCTTGATCTTCTAGAGCTATCTTGATTTGATTGTATCCAAAGAAACCATCCATTAAAGAGTACATTTCAAAACCCGCAGTCATGTCCACTATCATATCGATATTTGGTAGTGGAAAATCATCCTTAGGGAACACTTTGTTTACATCCCTGAAGTCCATGCACACTCTGATAGATTTTTCTAGTTTTGATACTGGAACTATGTTTGAGATCCACTCTGCATAATTAATAACTTAGATAAATCCATCTTTTAGCAGTTTCTCTAACTCAACTTTGACAAGGAGTGCCACATGAGGATGCATTTTACGCAACGTTTGATTGATTGGTTTAACTCTTGGAGAAATAGAGAGATGATGTGTGATGAGATTAGGATCTAATTTAGGCATATCTGAATATTTCTATGCAAAGTTTATTTTCTTCTCTGTTAAGAATTTTGTGAATGCTTGTTTTTATTCTTCTGACAGAGATTGTGCTACATGAATCCACTGAGGTTTCTCTATTATTCCCAAATTGATAGACTGAGTTGGTTCTATCAATACTAGAGATCTGTCCTATAAATGACTTGGAAGGACATCAAATATCTCATCCTTAGGTTCCTTAGAGAGGTTTTCACCTTTAGATACATCTTTTGTTTCTACTAATTTAGGTTCTGAGACTGCCACATAGTGGTTTTCACCCTTAGAACTCTTTTTCTTTTTTATTTTATTCTTTTGACTGAGATACTTGATATCCAACTCTATCATGGTTATGCTAGGTTCATTGATGGAATTCATCATGGGTTCTTCTACGTTTAGGTAGCATTCGAGAGCATAGTCTGTTCAGAAAGTATGGATGTCTTGGCTTGGATCCTCGAATGTTTGGTCAATAAGCTTAGGATGTTAGATAGTAAGTGTGGGAAAGGATTGGCTGATAGTGTTTATGCATACAATGTTGTCATCATTAGCTCTGATTCGACTCTCAAATTCAAGGATGATATTACTACTCAGAATGTTTAGTTCATTAAGCATCTCAACGTCATCATTGGATCTTGCGTTAGTGATAAGTGAATCTGACTCACGAGGTCTGTCATTTCATTCTAGACTCATTTATGATGTAGGTGTGTATCGGTGAATGACATCTATATTTTTTTCTATTATAAGCTCATCTTCTTCTGGAACAATTCCCCATTCATAGTCATTTGATTATTCATTTGGATCTGTGGGAAAATCAAGAATATGTGTGAAATCAGGACAGATACCCCAAGAAGGATTATCTTCAGAGTCTGAGTGGAATTCATATTCATCGGAGTCTATCTTAGAATCACAGTCATGTCCCAAATGTTCAGCTATCATGATAGGTTCACCTTCTTCTTCTTGTTTGTTTTGAGGATCAACCAATTCTTGTGTTGTGACTATCTCTTGTTCAGTAGTAGGTTCTTGTGTGTCTACTACATTGATTCTTTTAGGTTCCTTTTCATTTTCAAGAAGATCTAAGATATGTCAAGGAATACGTTCATAAGGAAAAACATCAGTTGTTTCTGAATCATCACTATCTAAGTGTTGTGTTTCTTCCCATTGCTGAATATCTATTTTTGATCTATCTGTTCTAGGACATGTGTAGTGCTTCCACTAAGATGGAAAGGTTTCTTGTGATAACCTATTCCTGTAGTATCCTTGGTTGTCCTCCCATAGTGTTTAATGGGTGTTATGATTCCTTTTCCTCTTGTTCCTAGAGGTCCTTTTCTTGTGTATCCCATTTTAGACATTAGCTTGTGACCCGACCCATATGATTTTGCAGGAATTTTAGGTATTTTAGAGTCACATTTTTAAACTATCTATGATTGAGACTAATCTTTGTATAGCCAAGGTAATATAGCCTCTTCCTCATCTGATTCTTGTTTGGAAACCTATTCAGTGATGAAACTCCCATCGAAGATAACCCGAGGTTCTTTGGTTGTAGGTCTTACTTTCTCTGAAGGTTGTCTATAAGACTTAAGTGAAAGTGGGAGGGATGTGAGAGATAGGAATGGTTTGATTGTGTATTCTCTCATGCCTATGTCTTTGATCTTGACTCCTTTTGACAGGTCTTCCATTTTAGATGTAGATGCTATGTCTATTTGTTTGGTAGAAGATTCTCTATTATGGGGAACAAGTTTATCTGCACTTTCTTTCAAAGCGTTGCAAGATGATGACATGTCTATAGGTATAGTGACCTCTACTCCATCACAGGGAAATTTCAGGCATTGATGGTATGTTGATAGAATATCTTGCATGTCATGAATCCAAAGCCTTCCTAGAAGAATGTTATAGGCCAAGGGGAGATATAGTACTTGACAGGTAATATCTCTAATGGCAGGTCCTATTCTGATAGGTAGCATAATGAGTCCTTTGGAATTCCTTTCTTGTTCATAATATGCTTTTATGGTTATCTTCTTTTTAGGATCAATAGCATCTTCTGACAAACCTAGTTGTGTAACCAATTTGTAGGAATATATATTTAGAACAACACCTCCATCTATCAACACACATTTGACATGATGCTTTTGGATTAGGACTTCAATATGCAAGAGCTGGTTATGTGGGTGACTTAGTGATTTGTCATATTCTTCTTGAAAGGATATGTACTGAGGGGATGTCAAGTGACCCACCATTGTTTGGAATCTATCAAGATCAAGATCTTTAGGAACATTAGAGCCAATTAGAGCTTTGTCCAAAATTGCATAATGAGCAGGAGAGATGCATAGCAACTAAAATATAGAGATTTTGGCATTAGTGTGTTGTAGTTGCTGGATGATGTTGTATGATACTACTTTGGACTCTTTAGAATTTGAATATTTGGAAATAGTCCTTTTTTTAGATGCAGATGCAAGATTAAATGGTAGCTTCAGGGAATTTGATGAACCCAAGTTCTATCCATGGAGAGTCACTTGAGCTTGAGATCGAGTAACTGCATTAGCTATCTTGTTATCTCTTTCCTTTTTGACAATGGTGATGACATTGAAGTGTTCAAATAGGCATGGTTCCACCATATTGATGACATCATTGTTACCAGAGTAAGTGTAATTGAATTTAGCACCCATGTTTGGTTTAGAAGATGAATCTCCTTGATTATGCTTTGGAAAAGGTTCCGTGAATGTTGTATGATCATTATTGGTTTTATGGTTGTCACTAAAAATTTCTCCAGCATCAATTTTATCTTGAATGAGATGTTTTAGATGCATGCAGTTATTGGTTTTATGACCCTTGTTTCTATGGAAATCACATAAATCAGTCTGTTTCCACCATTTAGGTTCAACTTCGGGGTCATATGGTTTGATATTAGGTAATGTGATGATATTATTTCCCAATAGAGTCTTCATGGTAGATTCCAAGGACTCACCCAAAGTAGTGAACTCACGCTTTGATTTTGTAACCCATGGTTTATAGTCAGTTGAATTTTTAGCAGGTTCAGTTGCCTTCATTTCTGAAGCTTTTATGGCTTGGGTGCCAATAGTGAGATTAAATACTGGTGCCTTAGGTGGAGCACTGATGTGATCAACAACACCATCTATGACAATATTTTTGTTCTTATTCCACATTTTCCCCTTGTCTTTGTTGTTGGAAATAGAACCTGAATCATATTTGTTTTCCTTATGAAGTGATATGTCTCCCTTAAAAACAAGCACATTTTTTATTTTTATGACATTTTCCACCATTTTATCAAAAGAGGTATGATTCTGCATTTCAAGATGATAATTGATTTCTGAAACCAGATTATTGATGAAGATTTCTAGTTTCTTGTTGTCTAGTATTGGTCGAGCATAGAGAAAAAACTTCTTCCTCTAATGTTTGAGGAAGGTCAGGAAGGGTTCTTCTGAATTTTATTTCAGATTGCAGATGTCGATCATGGTGACCAGATGTTGGATATTATAGGAGTATTGTTGATAAAATAGTTTGATTAACTCCTCAAAAGTCTTGATAGTTTGAGGCATCTTACAGAACTAGTTGATGGTTTCCCCTCCTAAAGATCATGGGAAGAGATGGATTAAGTGTGTTGGTTCATGCATAAATTCCATGGATAGAGTACATAATTCTCTGACATGATCTTGAGGATCATAATTTCCATCATATTTGTCATATTTGGGTAGTTCCACTCTTGTTGGGAATGGTGGCATGTACAAGCTTTGATCAAATGGAAATGGACACAGGGATTCCATAGAGAATTCTTTGGGTTCTTTCTCCTTTTCCAACTTGTTAAGTTTGACTTTCATGGCATGCATTTGTTTCATCATGGATGTGATGGGAGTTTCTTCCTCTTGTGTGATGATGTTTTTAACATTAAAGTCTCAAGGAAGTTTGGCTCCTTATTGAGCCAGTTGTAGGAAATATGCCTCTTTCTCTTCCTTTTAAGAAGTGTTTCATCATTCTTTTAAAGAGGTCATCATTATAGAATCATTCAACTTCTAAAGGTGTTGGTTCTTGATCTCTGCCATGATTGGATTGGTGACCCTGTGAGCCTTGTTTTTCTCCTCCTTGAGACATAGTGGCATTTTGATTATCTCCTAGGATTGATTGAGGAGGATTAGAGTAACCTTCTTTCAAATGTAGATTACCTAGGGTATCTTCTTCATAAATATTTGTGTTGTAGGGTTGATGAAAGGTCTGAACAATGAAAGATGATGAAGGTGAGACCTTCGGTTCTTCTCTAGGTTTTCTGTGTGAGGAAGCTCTAGTTTCCACCATTAACCTTGGATGAACAATTATAACTAGATATGATAATTAAGAGATAGTTTGATTTAGGAAATATCAGGTGACACAAACTTGTGAAGATTGGTGTTTGAAAAGATAGATTGGATGTAAATGAGGGATGTTGTATCTGAAATATATGGGTAGATGCCCAAGAGATGGTGGACACAAATTCACAACACTTAGTAGTTTGAAGATATTGAATCAGTGTTTGTTTTGACAAGATTTTGACACAAAATGGGACAGGATTCAGACAGATCAATTGGATGGAAAATCAAGCTCAATTGGTTACTTTAGGAAAATAAGATGAATTTGTTGTTGCTCTACTTTGTTCTTGACACAGTGAGAGTTTTGATAGAATTTGGATAATAATTGCTAGTTGGCTAAATTTCTGACAAGGTTTTGACTTTCTGGAAATTTTTGGTAAACTATCGTATGACAGTATCGAGGCTTGTACGACACAGAATGGGGCCTAAGATGAATTTTGTAAAAAATCATACGACACTTGATGCCGGGGTTCACTTTTGTTGTAGTTTTTGGACAATTCTCATACAAAATAGTAAGGTATCCTGTACAAATCTTTGAGGGTTCTGTTACAACAGTTGATGGATTGGAGCAATTGTCATATGAAAATTGCAAGCTCAGGATGACAAGTTTCATCAGAAAAGGATTTTCTTAGGATTTTTCAAGTTTTTCTAGATTTTGGTCTTAGTTGTTTTGCAAACTTTTCTGTCCAGGTTTTTGAAGATTTGTGTATTGGATTGTCAAAGTTTTTTTTATCATAGCAATAGGCTCACAATCACAAAAAAGGAAGGGAACTAACTCAATGAATCAATCACACATATCTTACCCTAGCTAGGAGAAGAGATGTATTACTTTCTCTTTGATTTAGTAACACACTCAGAGACTCCTCAGAATATACAAGTCCAATAACATGCAATGTATGTTGAAGTCCATATTAGCTGAGTTTAAGCATCAAAGAGGGCTCGATATGATGAGTGTCTTGGGGTGATTACTATTCACCTCACACAAGCATTACAAATCCTTTAGGGGTGGATCAATAGAAAACTAGCTTAGGATTTTAATCGAGGCATCCATTCACAACTATCTCCCATAGTCTTGCAAGAAGGATTTGGGCTGTTAACCCTATGAGCACTCTGATCAATTTAGTCTCGCAAGGAAGATTTAAGTGGCTTCACTCTACACAAAATCAAAGCATGTTCATGGAATTAATCCAAGGAACAAGAATCTTTATTAAATGAGCATCTTTCAAGATTTTAAACCTCAAGGAAGAATCAAATTTTATAGTGGGGTGGAAGAGTCAGCTTAAGACTTGTCCCCACTTGGGTCATTCCAGAGATTTTTTTACCTCTTCGACAGGCCCTCTAAAGGATTAAAGAAAATGTGAGGTTGGGGACCACATGATCTGGGTTTTTGATTCTCTGAATGAGAAGGGGATAATCCCCTAACCTTGTCTTTTTCCCTATCCAAAACACGTCAAGAAGAGTTAATCCAGAGACAGTATGCAAACTAGCACTAGGGAAGATACCTTCTCAATTTTTGATTCTCCTAAGAAGGAGAAGAGCATAATCCCCTCAATATCTTCCTCAATGGAAATAAGCGCACATACCTAATTAGCTAGATGCCTATAAAAAATGAGATCTAAGAAAAAAAAAAATTTCTCGTAGAAGATTTGGAAACCTACAAAACTACTCATCAGAAATCTTTGTTGAATGAGCATCTTTGACAAGCGATTATCTGTAAGGGTTTCTTGCAAACAAGGGTTTGGAAGTCAAGACAAGAAGAGGCTAAAGATTTGGTTTTTATGCTCAAGTCTTCATCTCTTCATCCTGCAAAGATGTGTTAGGCTATAAAAATGATCAATCAACAGCAAGAAGCAAATGTCAGAGTTAGCTGTTAGTTGAAATCTTAAATCAAATATCTCAAAAATAATTAAAAATTCTAATACGGCAACTGAAAACTAGAGTCAAACCTTGTATGACAATATACCAGTTCACATACGACACTCTAGACACGATACAATTTTGGGTTCCTACACACGACAATCCAAAGGTCATATGACAATACGTAACAATCGGTATGATAAAGAAAAATGTCATCTGTTGTACGACAGATAGAATATTTTGATAAGACAGTTTGCAAGTGTCGTATGAGATTGTATGGAAGAAAAATTAAAAATTGAAGCTTGAATTGTAAATTTTAGAAAAATGATAAAATAAGAATGGAAACCCATTTTTCAGGCCCCACGGTGGTCACCAAAAATGTGTGTGTGAAATTGTACCTTCCTATAGACACAACACTTTAGTAAAACATTATTGGTTAATAAATCAAAAAATCTACAATGAAGACAAATATCATTAACCAAGTGATTTACTGCCTTCTAGTAGATGCGAGTATGGTATTCTTAGAAATAACTGAGATTAGTGATGATGCAACACCTAAACAAAGGATTTAAATGATGAAAGCTATGAAAAATAGATGTAGATTTAAGCTATGTTTTTGAATTTTTCTATGCAATATAGATGAAAAACAATGTAAAAATGATATAAAACTAGATGAATTATGGATTGAAATCTAAACTAGCAATGAAATGAATGCTATGAAAATGAAGAAAATAATGTTAGCAAGAATCTCAAAAATTACAATCTCTCAATTCACCAGATCGCACGTGCAAGATTCTCCAAATTCGTGGTCATTTGTAAAGGACTGAGGCCAGTTTATGTAAAAATCCAGGGTTTTCAAGAACTCATGGAAAGCCAAAAATCTCTCCTTGATCAACTCAGATTGATTGTTGAGTTATCAGGGAATTAGAAATAGTTATCTCATAAATCATGCAAAATCATCTTTTTAACTCAAATTAGGAGTTCAAATTACTCAAATATGCTTTTCAACTCATAATCACTTGTTGAGTTAAAAAATTTAACAAATTTAATTTTAATAGTTGATTTAGAGTTTAACTATTTTTCTGAGTTGTGCATGGATAATTATGAATTATTTAATCTCCATGTGTTTTATTCTCAACTTAATTGATTTTTGAATAAAAATAACTGATTTATGGGTTAATCAATTATTTAATCAAACTTTATCCCAAAATTAAATCATCAAATTTGACAATTAGATTTAATCAATTAAATAAACATTTAATCAATTATTTTTAGAAATTTAATTTATTGTCAAATAAAAATAATACTAATTAGGAATAAATTCAATTAAATCTAATCAAATAATTAAGTGGCAAAATTAAGTTTAATTAATTAAATATTCAATATATTCAATTAATTAAGTTTAGGATAAATAAAATAATATCATTTATCACCAAATAATATTTAATTAGAAATAATTAGGATAAATTAGGAATATTTAGGAATATTCCATGATGCAAAATTAAGACAAGATCAATTAGGGTTTCAATGATTCGATGTGCAAATGTGCCTTAGGTTAGGAATTTAGAGTCGATTTCGATCGATTTATCGATATAAAAGGTCAATGGTACTAAAGCCCATTTTTGGGGTTTTACAAGTATAAGGTTGGGTTGAACATAGCTCCCCATTTTCATAATTGTAATATGCTTGTAGTGGCTATTTAGGTCTAAGGTCTAGATGAGCTTGGCTCCGCTATTTTGTAACGACAATATGTTGGTAGTGGATCTTCAAGAATTTCATATTTTCACTCTGATTATAGTGGCAGTTGTGTTGAGAATGACTCCCCTCTTTCTTTTTGGTCATGGATAGCTTTTGCAAGGTTGTTCTAGTCTCCCATTGTTCTGCTCCCATTGTTTGGTTGAGTTTTTTGGATAATCCATTCAAGTTGAGATTTTCACTCAATCTAGTACAAGGGTATGTGCAGGATCATGGTATGCCAAAAAGTGGCGATGTGAAAAAATAAAATTTTCACTCGTCCAAAAGCACACAAATGGATTTGTTGACTTTTTAATAGGCCTGGGTGTCAGTACACCTGGCTAAGCCAAAAGCCAAAGAACAGGCCTAATCGGATATCCCATTTTATATCGGATATCTAATTTTTGCCAGTAATTATATATTTGCATACCTCGGCCGCGTTCAACATTTTCACTGTGGAAACGTTGAACACAGCTAGGGATTTTAGATATCTGGTTTTATCCCCTATCTTATTTTTCTTGAATCTAAGGTAAGTTTAATCTTTAATTTTTTATTGTTTTTATTGTGTTTTAATAGAAATTTATAATTTTTTATATAAAAATTAGTCCGTTTAAATGATTTTTTGTATTGTTTTTTTAAATTCATTGTAATTATCTATTTTTTTTCTAATTGTAATTAGATATGGAATCGTAAAACCCTCCTAATGATCCCATAAACAATCCAGAACCACCTCCCAACAATTCCCTATTTCAAAACATGAACCAATCTCAAACCCTCACCGTTTAGAGGATCTCATAGGAGACAATCTAAATCAGCTTAGAGGATTTCAAACCACCTATGCCAATATCCCCATATTGCACCCCATGTTTACCACATTGAACTCCATTATTAAAAACATGGAGAAACTTATAGAGCAACATAATGTTGTACTTATTTGGCATGATACCATGCACGCCCAATTTGATGATGGGCTTAACTATGATCAAGTCATGAACCTTAACATAACAAAACATGACATATGTAATATTTTTGTGGACCTAAAACCAGTCTAAAAGTGGACCCTAAAAAACCCAAGTTATCAATTAAATGGTGCACAAATAGTGCAATCCGTGACAACTTTTGGGACTGCTAGTGGATGATTTGTGATAGACCACCTCACAACACTCTGGATGTCCCATTTTATTTTATTAAAAAATTATATGTTGAATTTTTTCTTGGTCACAAGGTCAATTATTGGAGTGTGAGACTAAACTAGGGTGTAGGTTTAGGCACTCCTCAGGATAGACCATAGGCACACTGGGTGAAATCCCGCACATATGTCCCCCCTCCTGAGATTTCACCACCTCCCACAATGCAACATCTTGACATTATTGCTAAGGCCAGCTCATAGAATATTTGATCCATTCACACCTTGAGTGATCTGCTAGTTATTTAGAGCATGATGCTATTTCCTCCTTGTCCTGATGCTTCTGGCCCTTCCACATCCTCCACGAGCTCACATGTTTGTGTGCCCCACACTTGCATTATGTGCAAGAATTTGTGCTTAGGTTCCTTGAATGATAGTGATGCATATAATTACATCTTTGAGGTGGATGATTCTACATAACAAACTATAGGCACTGAAGCACCTTATGAATATGTGCATCGGGGGCATACAGAGCCATGGACTCCTACTATTATGGTAAGGGTAAACAATTCACTTTTTACATTGTATTTAATTTTTATCATTCGTATTTTTAGTAGAATTTTCTTATAATAATTTATCACTTATGTTTTTTTATGTATTACATTTATGTTCAATTGATGATAGAGGAGGAGATGGCATAGGTGAAGGGGTCCACACTTTTGGCCATATCATCTAGTCTTGAAACTTCCACGATACATATGTTTTAATGTACTCATTGGTTTCCTTAAATTATTATAATAGTATATGTATATTGTTTTCTAATTTTTATGATCATCTTATTACATACTGATATAGTTGTCACCAATTGCTACTAGGGGGCAATGTGAGGGGGTGCAGGTGTCAGGCATTGACAAGGGAAAGGTAATTAAGTAATTTAGTCTTTTTATGCATACATGTATACTTGTCAATTGTGTGTACCCATTTTTAATTTACATGGTTTATTTGATAGAGAGTGGCATCTGATGATGTCATGAGACCCTATTGTCACAATAGAGTCACAAGCATATCAATTCGCAATGATAGCCCCATGGTACATATATTTCTAAAGTTATTTGTGTGTATTTTACTATCAAGTATATATAATATGATCAAGTTATGATAGTATGAAGTATCTGTTTGACTTTTGTAGGTCACTCCTAGTTTGAGGGAGGTAGAATGCCAAAGGTTTGTATCACTGATGACTCAGCCAACATTTCCTAAAGAAATTTCAACACAGGTAAGTTTTAATGTTAATTCAATTATCTTGTAAACATATATTTGCTACCAAGGATTTAACATTAAATAGTATAACTCGTAGATCAATATCATGTTCAAAAACATATACACATTAGAGTTGACATTGGTGGCATTGTTCCTTCGCTACCAAGGACATATTAGGTCTCCTATCCATAGGAGGAGATAGAGAGGTGAGGTATATGAGAGTTCAATTTTAGTTTAAATTTTATTTATTATTGTTGACTATGATTCTAAATTTTTATTTTTTATTTGTAGAAACTATATAAATTAAGTAATCTAACTTTGGGTTTCACTTTTTTGTTTGAATGCAAGATCCATCAGAGCCAAAGAGTACTTCAAAGAGGCTGCATTTTGATGATCCACCAATAGAATAGGACGTCCTAGAAACATTTGTAGTTGAACTTCTTATTTTGAGATCTCATGTTACACATTTTGAGATGGCTTATGCCACATTGTATCTAGATATGTTGACATGTAAATATGTACAAAATGATTGTTCATTTTGATATATATGAAACTTGATATTTGATCCACTTTGTTAATTGTGTGTTCATTTATTCATTATTAGTATGTAAATATGCTTGTGTGTATGTACTCATGTGTATGATTTATGCCTTAAGTATATTCATGTATATTCAAGCACAATATTCATAACCTAAATTCATGTGTATGGGCTATGTACATGACTTAAGTGAATTCATGTGGTATTCTTTATAATCTATGTGCTACATGTATGCTTCATGACTTAAGAAAATTTATGTGTATACTTTATGTGCTACGTGTGTTCATATGTGTAATTCATCATTTAAGTGAATTCAAAATTTATGTGCTACATTGTATTCATGTGTATCTAATGCTCTCAACCAAGCAACTCTGATGCAGAGCCCTCTACTATCCCCTCATGGAACTCAACTCAACTTGAAGATTCTATAAGCATCATGGAATCTACTCAAGGAGTTAGTCTCAACTCAAGGGTCAAATAGAGTGCTCTGACTTTAGAGAACCAACACATCTAACATTTTGAACAAGTTCACTTCCTCTAACCTCATCCCAACTTCTCTTGGCACCAACTCCATTCTAGCCCTCTTAGTTCACCTAGAGCCTCCATCTTGTCAAAAATTGAAATAGGTCTTCCACCTTGATTGTAACACCATATAACATCTTAATATGGTCCATCTACTATGTTCCACCAATCTACCAATTCTGGTCAACTCATCTTCCACCACTCCACTCCAATAGACCTTCTAGGCTTGTAGCCTTCACCAATCATAAATTAGTCTTTTCTCCATAATTCTCCAAACAAATCAAGAAAATAATGGTTGATCTAGATAAAAAGTAGTCCATTTTGTGCCAGGATGAATGATTGGTAAGAAACTCAGTGGTGCAACTTTCAACTGACCCTCACTACAAGTTTTGGCATCAAGTGAGACTGGCGTGCCAAATTCAAACAAATTCAAGTCTCCCAAAATGGAAAGAGGTTATTGTAGACCCCAAAATTGCATTCCTATAGAATCTCATAGTTCACTAATACCTCTCATGGGGTCTGAGATACGAGCCTTGAAAGATCACTCCCCAATCATGCTTAGTGCACCTTGGGGACACTTTGGTCCGGCATGGTCCAGAATGTTCTAGTGACTCAGTGGTCAAAATAGGGTTGTCACTAGTGTTTACCTACCCAAATAGAGCTAATGGTGTAGTCCATTTGGTGTCAGGAGGAATGGTTTGGAAGAAACTTAGTGGTGCAACTTTCAACTGACCCTCACTATAAGTTTTGGCATCAAGTGAGACTGGCATGCCAAATTCAAACAAATTTGAATCTCCCAGATCAGAGAGAGGTTATTATAGGCCTAAAAAACATGGTCCTGTAGCATCTCACTATTTTTGGATACCTCTCATGAGGTCTAAGATACAAGCCTCAAAAGATCGTCGCCCAATTGTGCTTAGTGCACCTTGGGGACAATTTGGTCTGGCATGGTCTGTAACATTCTAGTGACTCAGTGGTTGAAACAAGATTGTCACTAGTATTTACCCACCCAACTAGAGCTAATGGTGTAGTCCATTCAGCACTGGGATGAATGGTTTGGAAGAAACCCAGTGGTGCAACTTTTAATTGACCCTCACTGCAAGTTTTGGCATCAAGCGAGACTAGCGTGCCAAATTCAAACAAATTCAAATATCCCACATTAGATAGAGGTTATTGTAGGCCTCAAAAATGTGGTCATATAGCATCTCACTATTCATTGATACCTCTCACAGGGTCTGAGATATGAGCCTCGAAAGATAGCTACCCAATCGTGCTTAGTGCACCTTGGGGACACTTTGGTCCATCATGGTCTGGAATGTTCTAGTGAGTCAATGGTCAAAATGGGGTTGTCAGTAGCATTTAACTCCCCAACCAGAGCTAATGGTGTAGTCCATTTGGTGCTGGGACAAATGGTTTGGAAGAAACCCATAGGTGCAACTTTCAACTATTCTCACTACAAGTTTTGACATCAAGCAAGACTGGCATGCCAAATTCAAACAAATTCAAATCTCCCAGAATGGAGAGAGGTTATTTTAGGCCTCAAAAACTCAGTCCTATAGAATCTCACAGTTTTCTAATACCTCCTACAGGGTCTAAGATATGAGCCTTGAAAGATTTCTACCCAATCGTGCTTAGTGCACCTTGGGGACACTTTGGTCCAGCATGGTCCAGAATGTTCTAGTGACTCAGTGGTCAAAAAAAAGTTGTCACTAGAGTTCACCCACCCAACTGAAGCTAATGGCACATTCCATTTAGTACTAGGATGAATGGTTTGGAAGAAACACAATTGTGCAACTTTCAACTGACCCTCATTGTAAGTTTTGGCATCAAGCGAGACTGGCATGCCAAATTAAAAAAAAATTGAATCTCCCAGAATGGAGAGAGGTTATTATAGGCCTTAGAAATACAGTCTCATAGAATCTCACAATTCACCAATACATTTCACAGGGTCCAAGATACGAGCCTCGAAAGATCGCTGCCCAATCATGCTTAGTGCACCTTGGGGACACTTTTGTCCGGCATGGTCCAAAATGTTCTAGTGACTTAGTGGTCAAAATGGGGTTGTCACTAGTGTTTACCCACCCAACCAAAGCTAATGGATTAGTCCATTTGGTGCCAGGATGCAATTCTTCAACACTATACCTTCAACCCAGGGAATCACCATTTTACTTTGGACACATTTGACTAATTTTGACTCAATGACTCCAACTATTACATCATTTGACAATACAAATGTACATGGAATTAAGACAATAAAAATGTAAGGATACAAAATTAAGATGATACAAATTATATAAGGATACAACATTCATAGTAAGGAAACAAAATTTTTGCACTTTACATGGCATTAAGACGATATAAATGTGGGCTCTTAATATTTGCAAATCAACTCCATGAGCTCTTTTATATTTCAAATTTTGCATCTAATTTTACATTAAAAAATTTATATAAAAAATTTGGCATCTAAATATGCACATTACATTTTATTGTTGTTTTTATATATACAAAATTTTGCATCTAAATATGCACTAACTAGGCATTACTTGTTTAAATTTGAATATTTAAACTTTGAAAGTTAACTTATAATTTATTAAATTTGTAAAATGAAAACTTGTAAAGCTTTCAAAGACCTACGAGACTTATTCTAAGAACTACTAAACCCCTAAACTATCCCTTCACTCCCTTGGACACTAATGGCCCACTTACAAGAAATTTGGGCCTTTAGGCCATTAACCAACTCTTTACATTGCAATGTCATTTCATGACAATAAAACACATTATAGGCTTTAATATGTTGTACTTGATGTTCATAGGTTCCTTCTCTATCCTCCATACCCTTTGGCTCTCATTGAATGCCTTCAAGGTCTTCATGTTTGCATTGAATGTCTTCATGGCTTGACTGGTTGTCCTTGGTGCCCCTGCACCAATAAGGATACAAAATTAAGATGATACAAATATAAGGATACAACATTTATAGTAAGGAAACATATTTTTTATACTTTACATGGCATTAAGATGATACAAATGTGGCCTCTTAATATTTACAAATCAACTACATGGGCTCTTTTATATTTCAAATTTTGCATCTAATTTTATATCAAATTTTTTATATACAAAATTTGGCACCTAAATATGCACATTACATTCGATTGTTTTTTTTATATACAAAATTTTTCGTCTAACTATGCACATTACATTTGATTGTTGTTTTTATATACAAAATTTGGCATCTAAATATGCAAATTACATGACTATATATAAAAAATAAGTGTCCTTTCAGCTCTTAAAGTGTATAAGTTTAACACATGGTATTTGATGACATCTACATTTGAATCCCTACATTCGAAAGGTAGAAGAAAAGTTAATAGATAATATAAGAAGTTTATATAGGTTGAGAAAAAGATTATGAACATGTATAAGTAACTAAACAAACCAAAGAACATGACTAGTGAATGCATAGTGAAGTTTAACTTCATAAAAGATGGGCTAATCAAATGCACACCTTGGTCTTCTATATCTATCATATATGTATCCAACTACATTTACAATCCACATACAAAACCAAGTTTATTGGCTCAAACAAATAAAGTAAAAAACTACAATTAATTTATTAAATGTAATCGTAATAAACATGGAAAACCTTGCAACTTGAGTTGAACTTACCTACTAAAGTGTGCCTGAAGGGTCATCTCTCTACTTGAGAGTATTCAATATTGCTTCATGATCAATAGTACTAATAGTCCAAAGTTCCTTTTTCTTTGGTTTTCCTTGATGTTTCAACAACTTAACATTGGTTACTATAACAAGGTGTGAATACATGAGAATGTTTTTGTGCTTCTCATAGTCTTCAAATGTAGGAATGCCATTATTTCTAATCATATATGTGTGCAACCATGTTCCCACAACAACATGTGATCCTATTGGATATGTGAACATATCATCATCTGTAGTCAGTGGTGCAAGTTTCTTATTTCCTTGTACACAACGTGCTAACTAGTAATCTGATCTCTCATCATTCCCTTATGGTGCAACCAATGCAAAAACATGTCCTAGTTGTAGAAGATCTGAAAGATGGTCATAGTCAAGTGAAAAATCCATGTCAATCCATGTCATCATTTATTACAGAGATTGTGAGAGATAAAGGAGTAAGATAATGTGGAACCCATGTATCAACCCACTCACTTGACTCACACTAATCCTAATCACACTGAAGATAACTCAAATAATAACAAGCCAACTCTCATGTCCAAATGGTCCATGTACTAGCATTTGAGCTTCAAAATTAATGCATTTTTGAAGAATCTATCACCGTTTGACAATCCAACCTATCTCCTATTATGCCCAACTCAACCAACCAAAAGAATTTGTGCACCGCTGAGTCAGGAGTCCCCCATGTGACAATGTTGAAGTACACCAATCAACAATAGAATGAGTATCAATGATTTCTGCATCTAAAATACTCAGTTGCTCCTTAACTAGAGCTCTCTTTATGCATGCACCTACTCCATCATGCTCCCCCTTTCCATGATCGGCCTAAAAAAAACTCCAAATATGAGGTACACCTCTCTCTACATGCATTCTACATGATAACGAATAAAACATACAAGCATTTTTTAATTGACCTATGCAATTATCTGACCAAATGAGATGTCTATCCATAGCAATATTATTTTCCTGCACCCACTCAAAATAATTCTCAAAGAAATTTTGAACAAACTCAGATGAGTGCGATCTATCATTGCTCATATAAAAATGTTACTCTCTGATTATCTTTTGGTCATCTTCTGTACTATCAGGGGACTATCTATATGTTATGTGCACAAAAATAGAAACCTGAATAGAATTGTAATATTGAGCTTGTAACTCATTTTGGGGCTACAATGTATAGTTCTATGCAAAGTCAACAACCTATATAATAGTGCCAATCGGGAAAGTGTCCTTACACATCCTAAATTGTTGATCCAACCACTGAGACCTGTGATTATGCCTTGCATACTTGTAAAAAAGATTCTTCCTAAAATCTGAAATAAAATCAGCTACATTGCATTCTTTTGTAACCAACTCACATCTAGAGCCTTCACCTCCACTTTTTAATGTATATTTAATAGTTTCATATACCTTTTTGTGGATAATTGTCTTTCCAAAATCATTTTTGCATCCCTCATGAAAACATTCAACAAACTTCACTAGCCCACCACACTCTGAGCACTTGTCATTTAAGCAATCATTTCTATAAAAGAAACATCCATCATCTCTAGGACATAAAAAATGATCTAGAAAGTCTCTTGATGATTTTGGAAGAGAACTTGCACCACACTCCTCCAACATTTCACTAATATGAAAAGTAGAATGAAGGGATTGTAACAATTCATGGTGCATTGAAAACTCCGCATGATATTTGCAAAAAGAAGTATTTCAAATCTTAAGAGGCACACAAAAAAAGGCTTGAAGGCTTCAAAAGCTCTTTGTGATATTTTTAATGTTAGATGTGTCTCACAAATTTTTTTGAACAACATTGTTTGACTCACCTCCAAATAATGTTTGGGATGTGGGGTGTGGTCTCGAATGCCAATTCTCAACTTCAAGACATCCTTCACATTTGGTGACACTCTTGAGTTAGATTGCCAAAATAGTTGAATTTGATCCTTCACAACATCGGTAAGCTTCTTATCACAATGTGAAAGTCTCCCACCATAAGCCCATGTATCATTTTGAAGAGGATCATCAAGTCTTTCTCTTCTTTCAAGTGTTCTATCCAAAGTTCTATGATTTAGATTCAAGTCAACACAAGCTTGTCTCATCAAACAAGCCTTTCTCAAATGATGACTTACTAAGGAGGTTGTAATAACCCTCCTAGAAGCTCTCTTATATTTTTCCTTGGTAGTCTTTCCAATGGAATTTAGAGCACTAAAAATATTTCTCACAATAATAGCATTCCTCTCCTTTTTCTTGTTCACACTAATCTTCATTTTGACTAGTATATGTCTCATCTTCTGCATCTTTAACAATTGCACAAACATTTAACATTGCTCAACCAACGTCTTGTGGCTAAAAAATTGATCAAAAAGTTTTGAAACCCACAACCGAATGGTTCTTTCTGATCTCTTGCCATTGAAATTTCTCATTATGTTCTCATCAATTTTAAGTAACCATTTAGTTGTTCTTTAAGGTCTCAATTTTGAAGTTTGTCTTTCTTCCTCCCAAGGGACTTCATTTCTCATTAAATTTGGAGATGTGTTTCATTGATTTGGTTATTTTGTACCATTATCAAAGCCAATTCCTTCATATTCAATCGGTGGATTGTCATTGACAATGTCCACACTTCCATTGTCCACATCTACATGTTCATTTTCAAAACCTACATTTCCATCTTCAATCCCTACATTCTCATTTTCAATATTATTGTCATAAATCATTTCAAATTCATGTTCTTCACTTGAAACCACATTCAAAGGTGGGTTTATGCTGACATCTTCATTAATATTTAACATACCTTGTCTCTTGTTCCAATGGGAAACCCTATCCATTTCTCTATACACTTCAATCTCTTCATTTGTGAGTTTCCTCTTATATTTATGCTTTCGACGACTACTACTCCCCATAGTGAGACCAAAAAGGTGATCCAAAAACCTTTGGCAATAGAGAAAATCCAACCAACAAGTGCAAAAAGTGGATTTTTGTCTTCTCTAAAGACAAAACGCAATTCACTACAACTTGAGTCCCCTAATTCTGTAGAAAAGCATGCCTCTCTTGAGGGACCCAAAGAATATAGTTTTTACTTTTCACCAGTAAATAGAATTAGATATCCGAAAATATCAGATATCTGAAATCTCCTCCTAATTTTTTTTGGAAATCTCTCTCTCTCTCTCTCTCATGTAGGGGAACCTAAAGTATAAGAGAACAAGGAGGTTAAGAGTGCTTATATCAGATATTAAAATATATTTGTGTCATTTGTGATGTATTTGAGTCCATTTGTAAGGCTATGTGAAGCCATTTGTATGACATTGTTAATATTGTCATATTTGTCCTAGTAAGGTCATGAGTTTGTCAAATGGTCAAATTCTATAAAGAAGCCATGAAATTGTATGAATTTTTTTAAAAGGTCATTTGGGGATCATTTTTATATGTTAGGATAGTTTCTACAAAGTTTCAAAGTCATTGTAAAAATTTTTCAAGCAAGAAATGTTGTCAAATGCATAAATATTGCATTAAAAGTTGTAAAAGGGGGTTTAAAGGTTATGAGAGGTAGTTGTAAGGTCAAAAATGAATAAAAATCTATAAAAAGGAATTTTATGGTTGTTACAAATCAGATTTGAAAGAATGAAATATTTTGATACATTTTTGGTGCATTCTATTGTTGTTTTTTTTTATTGGTGTTTTAGTTTTAGTGTTGGTTCCAGGTCTTGTATGGTCTGGAAACCCTGTAAATATGTAATGGTTAGATATTATGATGAATTAAATTCCTTCTCCTTTTAGTTTGGAGTAATTTAATTTTGTTTTGAGAAAGTTATGGAGGATTTTCTAAAATTTTTCAATCACCAATTTGAGGATTCTCGAGAATAGTCATGTTGCAGTGTGTGGTACGAACACATGAAATTTTTAGAATGTCTAAATGGATTCCTTGGAAAGATATGTGAAGTAACTCTCTTTTTCCTTTTTTTGAGTCATTTTTATGAAGATTTGTGAATGTTATGTGTATTTGAGTGGAAACTGGTTTTTAAAGATCTCCATTGGAGTTGCAGGCAGTGATTTGTGCTTGTAAAATGATTTTGATTGGGAAAAATAAATGGCTTACATATTTTAAAACTATATTAATCAATAGTAAATGTGGAATTTGTTTGGTTTCAATTGGTTTTTTTATGTGAAAGTTATATGATGCCCTAGGTGGATTGGGAAAATGAACTTTATGTTTAATGACAGAAAATAGGTCTCGGTACAGAGATAATAACTTTTTATCTAACCATTGGATTTCCTTAATTTTTTTATATGTTTTTTTATCCTATTTTTCTATATTTTCATCGGAGGGATTGGTAAAATAATTGTCAAAAAAAAAGTTACATATCTCTAAGACCTGATCGCAAAAACTGCTTGATGATTGGGAAGATGTTTATGTTGTCCAATGATGGAATATGCCTCTTTAATAGTTATTATATGATATAATGTTGGATGGATCAGATGGATCCTAGAAGATGTAAATGGCTTACATGATGCTCTCTCTCTCTCTCAGGTATAATATTGAACATAATATAAATATTTAATAAGTTAATATCATACTATTATATAATAGATAAATAAATAATAATAATATAATACATACTAATATAAAAATTTATATTATAATACTAATGCTATGCTATTATTGTTTAATATTAATATTAAAAATAATAATTTGTAATATATAACTTAAAATTGAAAAAAATACTCAACTAAATTAATATTAACATAAAAAAAATTTAAAAAAATTAATATGGAATTTGAAATTAAAAAAAAATACATTTTAATATGTAACTTGAAATTGAAAAAACTATTCCAAATGAAATTTTGAATTAGGCGGGAAGATGGCCACATAAGAAGATGGAAGCTGAGAAGAAGAAGATGGGAGAGATGAAAAAGATGGAATCTATGAAGGAAGAGGACCCTGTGGAGGAGGAGGAGGTGCTAGAGGTGCTTGTGCTTGATCTACAAGAATCTGAGCAACCTGTGCATCCAAATCTGTAGCTATCTAAGGCCCAATTTGTTTGAACACCCACACTTTGTGCTAACCCCATCTAGCCAGTCTCTCCACCCCCACCTAATGGAGTTCTCTGAAAGGACCACCCCTCACTCTAACTCATTTGCCTCTCATTTGGAGTCTGCCTCTGATAGGAATAGAATAAGCAACTACAACAGGAATAATAGCCCTACCTCCTTATCTCACCCTACCACCCTATCATCCTCGATGACCCCATCTCCCACCACCACTTCCATCTCCACCATCATCTTCCAACTCCTCAATCCTAGGAATTGGCTTGATTGGATCTGTAAATATGGGAAAAGAGTTCTGTATGAACCACTGCACATAATCATCGGTCATGTTGGCATCAAAAATATGATCTCTCATATCCTTAGAAAGGTGGGGAAGCTATAATAACTCATCTTGAGCTATCCTATATTCAATCTATGGACCCCAAAGGGACCTCTCAACCTGTACATGAGAATAAAGGGCTAACCCCTAAGGCATCCCCTTTATCTGGCCAAAATGCTGTAGAACTTTGTGAAAGTAGAACTGCTCAATAACCAAGGGTGTATGCCCTATCATCCAACAAGGCACAAATAGGGAAGCTTTGATTAATCCTTTAGCCATGGATTGCATCCAATATATGGTCTCCAAACCACCTGATCAATATCATCAATGATGTGCCACTAGTAATCCACCTTACCTAGGTGGGCCTAGACAACCATCCCCTCATAAATCTAGGCAAAAGGCCATCCTACATCCTGATGACAAATTGATATGGGATGAGTAACGAGAATATGCTCCCAGGTCCGTAACTGAAGTAAGACTGCTCCAATAGAGAGAGTAGCCTCACGATGATATACAACATCATGAAGCTCATGGTATAACTAAGCTAACACATAGGAACCCAATCAAACCTATGAGGATGATAAATTAGGTCCTCCAAGGTCTAGCCCCAACCAACTACAAACCCATGTCCCCACTAATTAGGAATCAAGAAACCACTAATGAGTACACTAAGTACTGCTAGAAGTATTGGAAATAAAGTAAATTGAGCCCACTAGATGCTCTCATCTCCAATGGTTGGATCTGCAAAGAGGCATCTGCATATTCTTCCATCATAGACCTGGTCATAGTAGATGATCTCTCCATGAGTAGGGATCTACATCAACCTATATACGTCCTTAGGAGTGATCATCATCTCTCCCATTGGTAAATGAAAAGTATTATGGTTGGAGTGCCAATGCTCTACCATAGCAGTGAGAAGACCATGATTCACACAAAATCAAGGGAGAGAGAGTAAGAAGGAAAAACTACATCAGCCTATAACTTGATGCTTCGGTCTACTCAAATCATCAATCATATCAAAAGGTAACAAAAATAGATGTCAGACAGCTAGCTTCTGAAGCGGAAACTATGAAAGCAAGTTTAAACACATAAAATTTCACAATCATAAACTATTAGATCATCTTAAGTCAATCAAATAATCAAATCTAATCAAACCACAATCAATTTTCCTAATTCTATTCAAAGAGGATGGAAAATTTATCATCATCCATCATCTATCATGCCCCGCAAGGGAACTAGGAAAAAGAACAAAGATTCTCCTAATAAAAGAAAACCTAAGTAGAGATTTATGAAAAATTTTGAACTTTTAAAAAAAACAAATAATTACATGAACTTAAACTTAGTTTCCCCCTAAGGTTCCCTTCTATTTCAATGCATGATTCATTAAAGTACATTAATTAAACTAACAACAAGATTAACTTCTCAAGCAAATTGCATCATATCATTATAAGATTCTTTATGAAATACAAAGTACTATCATTTCAATTTTCCCTTTTAGCACCATCTATACTCCTAAGTATCCTTTATGAACATTATAACTTTTAAATCAATAGAATTTATCTAACTCATTTGATACATTACAAATATACTACATTTGATTTTTCAATAGCTTCACTTAAACCACAATAAGAAAAATGTACTACATAACTTGGAATTTTACAAAATCCTTTTTCTTTTCCAACATACATCTTAAACATAAAGTTCACATTTCCCTTTTCCCTTTTTCCTAAATCTACCCATTCCAAATACATCATTTTAAACTACATCAATGATTACATTACATTCATCTCCGCTCGGGAGGTAACAATAACTTTACATCATGAAAGATAATTACAAAGCCTTCATCCTTCAAAAACTGGTACATAAGCAAGCATGAATCTTCAAACACTGCATCTACAAAAGATACCTTGATAAAAAAAATATTTACCACCCAACCACATGGATACCTAAAAGGCCCACTCCCCTATGCTAGGAGATAAACACCAAGGTCCACAAAGAAGGAATAGCTAGGCCAAACCTAGGGTTGGGTAACCTTTCCCAAATAGCAATTAAAAGATAATCAAAGTATAAATCCTTCCCCCAAAAGGTTCTAAGGCTTGGTAGAAACTCTAAGAAACAACCTAAGTGAGTGTCATCGCATACCCCTCACCCCTTGGGTTGTCCTAGTACTAGCCACTCCGGGCCCCGGGCCCCAAGTAGGCACATGCGGGATTGAATGCCTTTCATATAGACAAGTGCCATTCGATTGCACCTACACATAGGTACCTTCTCCCACTCCCATCCATAGCCTTGAATAGCACTAATGGCATGGGCGAGGCACATTTAATCTTTTTAATGTTTTAACCCATTCCCAAAAGTTTAATTAAGTTTTCACTTGTTAAATAACTCTTCAGTTGGTTATCCTGGTTCTAGCCACTTAGGGCCCTGACCCCACACTGAGAGCCACTCACTAGGTGTCATTAGGTTTTCTACCCTTAACCCACATATCATAATCACATCATACATGTAGTAAAAACACATTATAAATACATTTGAGAACTGCTACAAAGAATATAAAATAATAAGATAGTTTATGGATGTTTTAGGGAAAATTAGGAACATTTAAGGATGTTTAGAATGGTCATGATCCTCTTAGACAACCCTAAACTGCTTCCTACACACCTCCTAACCCTATTAAGGCATCTAAATGCACTGAACATAACCTCCACCAAACAAGAAATGGACAAAATTAAGGTTTACACAAAATTTCATATACTAAAAGATAATGCTCCCTAAGTTTCATTCTAAACCTGAAATTTGACTAAGCCTGAAATTGACTAAGTCTGATTTTATTAAAATCTAAAATCTAGAAGTTGCAGCTTAACTCCTAGGAAGTCGAAACCTATTCCAATCAATTCAAAAGGTACCTAATCCCTTTATACAAGTATAACTTAAAGTATAAGAAATTAAAGTACGTAAACTTATACTTGCATAAAGCGAAAACCTTAGTATTATACTTGCATAAATCCTACCTAAATCCTGATCTAGGATTATACTTCTATAAAGCAAAAGCCTTAATATTATACTTGCATAAATCCTGCCTAAATCTTGATCTGAGATTAAACTGTGCATTGGTTTAATTTAACTACGCATTTGTTAAGGTTCCTGCACATTTGTTTTAGAAACCTGCGCATATGTTCAAAATCCCTGTGCATTTGTGCAGAATGACAGAAAATAAAAAAAATGACTGATAGATCCATCTTGCGTGAGAAACTGGGCACTATGGGGACTGCGGATACCAAATGTGGGAAAGACCCATTTGAGATCTCCCAGTTTTCATACAAGAACAACCCTTCAACAAGGATTACTAGCCATCTAAGTCTACTTTAGAATTGGAAAAAGAACTAAGTTCCTATGAAAGACTTAAACTATGAGGGTCACTAGAACAATCTCAAGATTTGGTAGTTCCTAGAGACCCCTGAGACATATGGGAGAATGTCACAAGGATCTTAGGAAGTTCTCAGACTTCATCCAATTCCAAAATGAAAATCAACAAGACTCCTAATTGATTAAACATTCTTTTGATTACAATAATGCTTCTATAAACATTCAAATCCCAACTATTCCATTATACAAATGATAACAGCATAATCCAACTCTAATTTGCCTTTCTACCTTCATCCAGCAAGAAAATAACAAAAGAAAATCAACTCACACACGGATTACATATTTATTTATGCAACACAATATCAATATTATCCTCTATCCTAATGTTATTTCACAATAATACAAACTTAGTATAATAGCAAGCCATTCACTATCTTGTAGATTCACACAAGAAAATAAGTAGATAAACACATTAGCACTTAAACAAGACAATACTCAAATGGAGGATCATCTTTTGGGATAGATCCTACCTAGAGTCCTATGGAGATACTGTTGATGAAGGTGAATCCAACTATCTCAGCCTTCCTCACGCACTTCTCCAGACTCCTTCCAAAAAAAACTATGATATAAATCCTCTGAGGAAAATCTCCAGTCACCTAAAAATCTCAATCTGATATTTTAAAACTATAATAAAACCTTTCTGAGAAATTATTCCTGCCAACACCTTTCTCACAGGGATTTTTCCTATTAATAAACTAAGGAAATGGTTGCACGGGAAAAATCCAACCGATGCAACCATTCAAAACTAATGGCTGGTTAATAGTTTAGAATTAATTTATCTAGTAACAATAACCATTCCTGGAAAGATATATTTATAATAATACTAATAATTTCTTCTCTTATATCCTTTATTTAAGGAAGACCAATAGTAATTTCTACTTTTAAACATAATTACTATTTATTTAATTTCTATTCCGTATAGAGAATATTACTTATTATTTATTGATGCAATAATTTATTATCCACAAACCAATCTATATATAAATATAATTTAATATAATAATTCATATTTCACAATTAATTATAAATATATGTATCCATATGCATATGTGTACACCCATATGCCTATGTGTATGTATACCATCGCATGTATTATACAACAAGCATATTATTATTATTATTATTAATATCACCATCACATTATTATCAATGTTATAGAACATATGACTATTATTGACATATAAATACATTTATTTAATCAAGCACTAGATCATACTTCATAAAAGATACGATAATCCATATAAGATAACTTCTAACAAATGATAGAATATTCTATACAAAGGAACTAGAGTTACCATTCACAACATCACCTAATCTATAAATGCATGAAGAAATCAACAAGCTAACATAATAGCATATCATCAACACAAGGACTAACTCAGGAACTCCCCATCCTAAGGAATAGAAAAGGATCAGAGGTAGAGTTCCTTCATGTGAAACCTGGTGATATCTCTGTAACAACAACAATGATCGAGGATTTTCAGGGATCGCTCAGACCTATGAAGCCAGGTGGAGATGATACCTGATACCTACAATCCTGCATCACCAAGAAGAGATACATATACATACCTATGGATATACAAATTAGATATATGCAAGTAGATGACCATGATCGATACCTCGTGTGGACCTCAACTAAGTGAGTAACTATGACTTCATCTGAGTCATGAAAACACATCAGACACATGTCCATGAAACATAAAATATCATGATAATGGTTAGATTCAAATCCTTGGGTTAGATCCATAAAACATATAAAAATAGATGGTTTTCTAATCTCATAAACATATAAATAGTAACCATAAATGAGCACATCCATCATATCATCATCCACAGAACATAAATGTAAAAGTATAGTTCTGACCATCATAATAAAAATGTCCAAATCAACAAAGTCTAAGTATCACCATAGGAGAGGTATTACATCATCTAAGTCAAGTTTGATAGTCAATCATTCAATATCAAATGACTTAAACTAACATCACATGACTTGATATAAGAACTAAAAAACCTAAGCCAATCGATAAATTGACGACATCAGATGGATCAGAAAATTGACTGAAAGGCTCACAATTTTTTCCAAATAGGGTGTACACGCTATTTCATTTCTTAAAGATGCTAAAAATCAAATGTGTTTTTTAAAAAGTCAAAAGCGCAGCAAAAAATATTGTACACACTACAAAAAAGTGTACGCATTGCAGGATATAGTACGCACTATAGGAAACTCCTATACGCGCTACTAAAAAACTTAAAAGCACAATCAAATGTGAAAGTGAAATGTGCCCTAGCTTTAGCATTTGTAAGCACTACTAAAAATATTAAAAGCACTGCAGAAAACCGCGGATGTGTAGTAGGAATTGTATACGCATTGTTAAAATGATTAAAAGTGCTACTAAATATAAAAAAATTTTAAAAAGGTTTTTGATCCATAAATCTAAAATTTTCAAAATTAAATGCTGAAACCAGACAAAAGAAGTTGTCAGGGTACATACCAAAGGTCCGTAATAGGGTGGATGCTAATATCAGCGGCCTTGCTTGAACCTATATTCTTGAATCAGGATCACTATCATGAAATAGCTCAAAGGGTCAGAGAGGAAAAGTCAAAAGAGAAGGTAAAAATGAATAGTGAAAAAGACCTTTTACCCCTTTATACAGTCCATTTTGACCTAAAAGGGGCATTTTTTACCAGAAAGTGACTTGGGACCCAAATTTAAACACCTATTCAGCTAAATCAGGGATATACATGTTAGGAATAGTCCCAAGAGATAAATGAGAGTGGGGGGTGAATCAATTATCTACAAGTTTCAATTCTTTACCCAATTAAGTATACTTAAACATAAAGCATAAACACAATGAAAGAACACTTGATCACAACACCAATATTTTGGTTACGGGGAAACCCAAATAGGTGAAAACCCCGATGGGAATTGACACCCACTAATAATCTGCACTAGTGTTTTATGATCGTTCTCACAAGATCCTTAACCCTATTAGGAGTTTCTTTACAATATATTTAGTACAATAGACCTTGTCAAGGGTCAGACCCTATTAGGATTCTTTTACAATTAACCCTATTAGGGGTGAGGATGCACTATCCAAGAGAACACTGCTCAAAGGGGTGAAGGCTACAACCTTCTAAATAATATATATACACACTATATCTAGATCTTGGTGAACTGCACTTTGACCTACTCTCTAGATTAGTTCCAATGTATAGCACAAACACTTTACTTAGTCACATAGACCTTCTGCTAATGGCTCAACACTTCACACACTCTGCTCTACTCTTCACAATCAACTATGAACCACGCTTTAACAATCACAAATGACTGCCTATAAATATCTTTCCTCTAAATGATATAATAAAGTTAGCCTATTAGAACCACCTTGAAAACATATTAGAGAAACCATAAAATACTCCAATAATAATTATGTCGGCTCTACTAAGCACGCAACACAATCTAGGACCTGTCCAATAATAATAAGTGTAGACTCGAGCTACACACTGTCATCTCTACCAAAGTAACTAAAACTTTCTCCACAAGCTGAATTGCATCATGCACTCTAACTGAACATTAATAAATATTATACAAGGACTAATCCAAGGGTGCATACTGAAATGATAGGCGCAACTCCATCACCAATATAATCTCTATCGACTCTTCTGAATAAACACAAGAAACTGCTACTGCTGAATAGCGGCTGCATAACTTTACTTCTACTAATCATCAGACTTTGCATCCAAGAATGTAACATCACTAACATGTCTTCATCTCATATCCAAATGCATAAGGCTCCATGATGACTGTACATACAATCACCCACAGAACACTGCATGTAACTCTGTCAAGAACACTGCTGACACAAGTTACTATATAAATGCCTATACTAAGAGTTAACCTCTACGTCCATGATATCATACTGATAACATGTCCATGCAACATATACTCAAAGCTTACTGCATAAGTCTTCAACACACGCTACTTACCATATGTTGTCATCAATGACAAACATAAAGTTGTAGACATCAAAAACTGGGCAAGTGCTTAAAATCATTCAAATTGTAAAATCTCATCAAAATGCTCGAATTCTCATCAAGATGGATCAAATCAATTTTAAATGGACATTTATTAATCAAAATTGGACAAAATCAATTAAATCAAAGGAAAAATCAAATCATGACTTTAAATAATTAAATACGAACTTAAAGGGGTGAAAAACATTATATAATTGATTTTAATCAATTAATTGTATAGTTGTTAAATCAAAAATCAAATTGAACATATTCCCTTACATGGCTAATTTAATTAACTAATGGAATTTAATTAATCCTAATATCTTTCAACAACAATTTGAGCAACCAATGAGAATTGAGAACAAAAGCACATGGATCACTCCAAAATAGGTGAATCTCAATCACACATTTCAATTTTGAATCTCAACCACTCAATTTTGTCTTTTTGTCCAAACCTTTGAGACAAACATTTAAATTGTCCCCCCATTTAAAAACATTGCAAATTTTTTGACTCAACCAAGGCTAAATCATGATTAAATAACTCTACCCCCTACCTTTGGGAATTTACTATAAATAAGAGGCATTTTGAGAGCAATAATCATCTTAGAAATTCATTTGCAAAGAATCACCATTATAGGCAATTTCATAGCAATTGAGAGCATATTTGAGAGCATTTGAATTATCTTTATATCAATTTGAGAGTTTGAGAGCTAGATTAGGCATTGTACTATCATATTTCTCATTCTAGGATTGTCACTAGTGGAGAATAGGCTAAGAGCTTCACTTACCAAACTTAGATAGAGAATCATGGGATGTCATGGATGTTAATTTCAATTCTTAGCTTAAATTTGCATTCTATTTTTCTAGAATTGTAGTGGATTATCCTAATTTCATGAAGATGTTAAACATACACACACAAATGACGCCCACCGTGGGGCTTTGAGCCTCATTTCTAACATTTTTATCAAATTTTGTGTGTTTTTGTCTTCACTTTTCCATGAATTTTTGTAGAAAATAGGAGAAATGACACCTATGAAGGATTTAATGACACCTGTGAGCATTATGGTGATGCCTGACAGTACTTGACTAATGCCTAAGTGATTCTTTCTCTTCTATCTTTTATTCTTCTGACGCTTGTGAGATAAAGTGTTATGCCTGGGAGCGTAAAGCAACGCTTGTGATCTGAGAACTAACGCCTATCAGTTGAACTTTTCTACCTGTGATAACTTCTATTGCACAATTTATTATGATCTGTCATGCCTTGTATTCTTTAATTTACACTTAGTAGTTTTTATTTGCCACTTTGAATACTTTATCATACACAATTTTCAATACTTTTAACGCCTATCAATTAAAGTGTCACGCTTACTAATCTTTAAAAATTGCTTGTCACTGGAAAGTACTGCTTGTGAATTTCAAATTCATGCCTACTAGAATTTAAATGATGTGTACCAGCATTTAAATGACGCATACCAAAATTTAAATGACACCTACTAGCATATAAATGACGCCTACTAACTTTTAACTAACGCTTATTAGCTAATAAATGACGCCTAACACTTTTTTCTTAAATTTGTTGTCAGATTATTAAATTCATTTTTCTAACTCTCTATTTGTGTTTTTCCCACAGATGAGAAAACACAGGAAAGTTCAAAAACCAGAGAGCAGAATCACTCAAGAAAGCAAAGAGGAAAGAATCCAAATAAAATGTCAAAAAGAGATTCATACTGCTATGATTTTAGATAGACTGAAATTTGAAGAAGATCTTTACAAACATTACATTAAAGTGTTGGATGCATACAAGATAAAATTCACTACTTTGAGTTAAATTTTCTTACATTAAGTTGTAGAAATTTCTTTAAAAAATCTTGTCAAAAACACTTAATTTGCAATTTCAATTGTTCCTTTGGTTTCCTTCATTTTGTATGGCTGTATTGGACTAATCTATTGGAGGAGGGAGCGGGAATGATTTCCACTAGGTGAGTGAGCAAATTAAAAAGCCAAAAACCTCATAAAAGTGCCTAGCCTTTGCTAGCTACAAAAAGAGGTATTCATCAAATCAAGCTTGCTTCGCTTAAATTATGGATATTCATTGAATCTAGATTAATAGAAAAACCTTACTATTTGTCAAATTGAACAAGCATTAGGCATATGCTCTCCATTTTTTGAAGTGGATCAAAAAGCCAAACATGTTAGTTCAATTTGGTAGAAAGGAAGGAAGGAATTAACCAAATACTTCATTTATAAGAATCTCCTTGTTAAGAGGTTGAAAAAGAACAAAATCTGATTGGAGTGTTTTGAAGAAGGAGCAACAATATGGATATGCTCTCCAATTTCCAAGTGAACCAAATTCCCAAACTTGTTGAACTAAGTTCAATTTCTTGTTTTCTATACATGCTAGTTAATCTAGATCTTTAAAGGGCCTGCCTCCTAAGATTTTCCTTATGAGGATGGTAAGAGGGAATGACCCAAGTGGGAGACAATCTCTTTAGCCACTATACTATCCGACCCACTATAAACAAATACATTCTTCCTTAATAGGAGGGTGACTAGGTTGTGTGCAAGTGTTCTTCACTTCCTCTAGTAGTCCTTTTGGATTGTGCCAAATCATGCTTTTGTGCATGTGGGAAGCTCACAAGTGGGTAAAAGAGCTTGACATGATCTAGAATGGAGGTGTTCATTAAAAACCTGCTAAGTAGTAATCTTCCTTTTAGAGCCAAACATGTTTAAAAGCCAAATCTAACTCTAGGTAGATTGATTGGAAGATATTCTTGTTTATACTTGTGAAAAAATGATCGAGAACATACACTTTTAGTGTGGTTTTAGGGATATGGTGCAAATTTGATGTGTGTGTTGCATTTGTACTTCATTTTCAAGCAAGAATATTCTACAAACCTGATCTTACAACTTTTAAATTTTGAAATTTACAACTTGATCTGCAAAGTACCGCCTGCACACAAAGAAAAACCACTTATAAACAGTAAAGTCACGCTTGTGACTATTCAAGAAATGCCTGTCAATAAGGAAGTCACACTGGTGACATTTTAAGAAATGCCTATCAATAAAGAAAAGTGATTTGCTGGCCTACAGAGGGCCTAAGAATATTCCAGTAACCGCATATCAGTTGTTAAGTCATGCCTACACACTGGCAAGTGACACCCAAAAACAAAGAAGGGCAAACCGTGGACATTTCTCGAGGATTTGGAAAGATTTTGAAATCATTTTTGGATACCCTTTTCGGAGATATTCAATATCAGTGCAACAAGTAGATCATATTCCTAAAAAAACATTTATAATGATGAATCTATTTGAGAAATGAATCAATCCTATTATGGAGCATAATTATCGAAATCAAGACCAAAATCTCCATTGGAATCAAAATGATGAAGTGTCTGAAGATGAAGTTTTAGAAGCAATCCAATATCCCATATTTATGGAAACAATGGGATTAATTTTGAAGAGGGATAAAGAAGAATACTTCATAAAGTTAGCTCAATCAAGAGCTAAGCTTCCTCATAATTTTGAGACATCAACCTTGAGGGAGAATAAGGAAAAACAAAAAGATACATCATCTAAAAATCCATCATTAAGATCAATTTGGCCTTTTCTTTATGATGATGGGCCATCTGTATCTTCATCTTCCTCACAAAAAGAAGCATTTAAGAGAAACAAACCTATCTTGGATCAAGGGAAATTTCATGATGATCCTATTTGTGATCAAGATAATAAAGAGTATGAAGAGAAAAGCACCACTCTCAAGCAAGATCTAATGCACAAACCTCCATCTAGCAAGGTCTCTCCCATAACTTGTACTCCTTTCATCCTTCGTCCATCTCACAAACCTCCATCTAGCAAGGTCTCTCCCATAGCTTGTACTCCTTTCATCCTTCATCTATCTCACAAAGCTTCACAACTATCCAAAATTCCTCCATCAAAGAGTGAGCCTAATGATGACACTTTTCACGTTGACTATATCTACCCTCAAGGGCTACCTCTAAAAGAAACCCAAGCTAGTTTACATCTTGTTGCAGATCATTTCCATGCTTTAAAGATCTTGGACCCAAAAGCTTCATGTGCTTCAATGCCTATTATACCCATCCAAAATGATCCTACATCATTTCTCCAAACATCCCCCACACATATCCAAACATCTACCTTGTCCATAGAAGTGGCTCCATGTTAAGAGGATAATCCAAAGAGAAAATAAACAAATATAGATCAAGATCAAGATCAAGATTATATAAAATTCCCTCCCATATTTGATGAAGATCCTGTTGGAAACAATTGTCTGAAGGAAATTGCTACTCAAATTATGTATTGTCTTTGATGTCACACAATGTCATAGTCCGTAGCAATCAGTTCCTACCGAGCTCAGTCGGTCTGCCAGACAGGGAAATTCAGCATTTACCGAGTCCACTCGGTTATCAAAGGAAATTCAGCATTTACCGAGTCCACTCAGTTATCAAAGGAAATTCAACATTTACCGAGTTCAGTCGGTTATCAAAGGAAATTCAACATTTACCGAGTTCAGTCGGTTATCAAAGGAAATTTAGCATTTACCGAGTTCAGTCAGTTATCAAAGGAAATTCAGTGTTTACCGAGTTCAGTCAGTTATCGAAGGATTGTCGATGTTTACCAAGTTCCCTCAGTCTCCGAAAGATTGTAGAAAGTTATGGTCACCGAGCACTATCGGCCCTTGAAGGATTTTTGCAAAAAGAGTTTGCTTAATTCAGCTGACTGTTATACTAAATAATGTCGATTTGACAAATCTAAAATCATATAAATAAAAGGTCAAATGTGAAAAATAAAAAGGGATATACAGCAAGAAGATTTACAGAAGAAAAGACAGGAAAGGTGTGTGCGAATTTGTGAAGGATGTTCAGATATCCTTAAGGTGCAGCAGATATTTATTCGATCAAGAAGGATCACACATATGTAGAATAGAGATCTGTAATCAGCAAGGCAGTTGCATTATTATACAAGTCATTTTTCATTGTTACCTTCTTATCATTGTAATAGTGAATTCTAAATCTCTTAACCGAGTTGGTTTAACAACCATATTGTAAATTCTCTAACAAGGTGACAATTCCATTGAATTGTTTTCAAGACGTCTTACCAGGCCACTCCTAGCAGGGTGATTAAATCCTCTAACAAGGTCACACCTAACAGTGTGTTTTGTAACCTTTTACCGGGTTGGCTTCTAACTGGGCATCACTTCAGAAAAGTGAAAATCAGTATCTAGATACATTGGTGGTTTTTCCCATATTGGGTTTCCATGTTAAATCTTGTGTCTATTGTGTTCTTAATTGCTATCTTAATCATACATCAGTGCTGATGAACATCTAAAAGATAATTTTGTTAATACTTTCTGCATCTTCAAAGTTACTGCAATCTATTTACCGAGTGCTAAAACAGATAACATTTTTAAGATATCATAAGGGATCTGGAAAGAATTAATTGTGAAGTGTTTTATGGTTGACTGATTCACCCCCCCCCCTCTCAGTCACTTCATCCATATTCCATCAATTGGTATCAGAGCTTTTGGTGCTTGTAGGAAGGGTTTCAAGGACCTAAGCTAAAGATCAGGATGTCTTACAAGAGGGAAATTCCAAAGCTCAACAGAGATAACTTTTCAGCATGGCAAGGTCTCATGCGACTTCATCTGGCTTCCATTGGTGATTTAGGATGCAAATACATTGATGAAGAATACACAATTCCTAATGGCGCATTAACTGTTGAAGACATTGCAGATAAAAAGACTCATAACACCATGATGATAGACATTGCATCTGCTCTCAGCTATGAAGAATTTGATGATATTAAAGAATGCACTACTACATATGAAATGTGGATGGCACTGAAGAAAATATATGGTGGTGATGCAAATGTGAAAAGAGCCAAAGCAGAAAGCCTAAGAGGACAGTTTGACAAGATGAATATGAAGGAAGATGAAAACATTGCAAAATATGTTGAAAGAATCAAAGCAAGTGTAAGTGCAATTAGAGCTTTTGGAGGAACAATCTCAGATGAAACTGTTATAAGTAAGGTACTCAAAACATTACTCCCTATCTATGCAATAAGAGTATCAGCTATTCAAGAAAGAAGATGTGAAACAAACCACAATATAACTTTGGATGCTTTAGTTGGAAGATTGACAGCCTTTGAATTAGACAACTATGACAACTATGTTCCTAGTTCCAAAAATATTGAATCAGCATTTGAGGCCAAGGTTTCACTAAAGAAGAACAAGAAAATTAAAGAAGTTCAGTCAGAAAGTGAAGAAGTATCAGAAGAAAGTTCTGATAGTGATCTTGAAATTGTAGAAGCATTACTTGCAAAGAAGTACTCTAGAGGGAAAGGTAATTATAAAGGTAAAACTCCTTTAATCTATTTTTCATGTGAAGAAATTGGACATATTGCAGCTAGGTTCCCAAACAAGCAAGTCAAGGAAGAGAAGAGAAGTCACAAGTACTATGGCAAAAAGAATTTCAAATCATTCAAGGATAAAGGTAAGAAAACATGTTTTATGGCTAAAGATTCTGATGATAGTGAAGAAGAAATTGTCTTTATTGCTATAAAAGATGAATCTGATGATGATGAAGATAAGATGGCACTTATTTCTCATATAAGCAAAGATGATATATGGATAATAGATAGTGGATGTTCACACCACATGACTGGTGACAAGACAAAATTTGAATATCTAGAAGACTGTGATAGTGGTAATGTAAGATTTGGAAACAATGAACCTTGTTGTATAAAAGGAAAAGGAAGAATCTCATTAACCAAAGAACTCATATGTGATAATGCTTATTGGGTTGAAGGACTAAAACATAATCTTCTAAGTGTAGCACAGCTAATCAACACTGGTTTCAAGGTTGAATTCATGAATGGTCAAGCAAGACTGCTGGATGAAAAAGGAAAACTCATTGGATCAGGCAAACAAACAAAAGGTAACTTATTTTATCTTGATCTCAGTGAATATTCATGCTTTATTGCTCAAATAGAAGAAAGTTGGCTATGGCACAAAAGGTTATGTCATGTGAATTTTGATAACATGATAAAAATAAGCAAATTCAAGATGGTTAGAGGCATTCCCACTTTGAAGAAACCTGATACTGGTCTATGTAAGAATTGTCAGATTGGCAAAATGAGTAAAACTAGTTTCAAGAGTAAGAACTATCAGTCTAAAGAAATTTTGGAAATTGTGCATACTGATTTATGTGGACCTATTGGAATACAAAGCTATACTGGAGATAAATTCTTTATTCTTTTCGTTGATGATTATTCTAGAATGATGACTGTCATGTATTTAAGAGAAAAATCAGAAGCATTTGAAAAGTTCAAATGGTACTTAGCAAGAGTGGAAAAGGAAACAGGGAAAAGATTGAAGTGCTTAAGATCAGACAGAGGTGGTGAATTCATCTCCCATGATTTTAACAACTTTTGCATTGAAAGAGGAATCAAAAGACGGGTATCAGCTCCTAGAACTCCTGAGCAGAATGGAATAGCAGAAAGAAGAAACAGATCTATTATGGATTGTGCAAGGACTCTAATGATAGAAAAGAACATCGCTATAAAGTACTGGAAGGAAGCTATCAGCACTGCAGTTCATACCTTGAACCAAGTACAATTGAAGAAAGACACATTCAAAACTCCTTATGAATTATGGTATGGCTATAAACCCAATGTAAGTTACATGAAAATATTTGGTAGCAAGTGTTATATCTTAAAAGAATCCAGAAGAAATAAATTTGATGTGAAAAGTGATGAAGGAATATTCCTAGGATATTCTAGCAAAAGCAAGGCATACAAATGTCTGAACTTATCTACTCACAAAGTCATAGAAAGTATACATGTAAAATTTGATGAGTTTGCAAAAAAGACTAAAGAAGAAAGCAAAAGGGAACCTGAGAACTACAGAAGATTCATTTACATTGAACCTGAAACATTGGCAGACACAACTATCAATAAGGAAACTATATCTACCGAGCCGAGCACAGTTACCGAGTCACAAACCGAGTCACAGGAAGAAGTTCAAACCAAGTCACAGGAAGAAATTCAGACTGAGTCTCAGCCTGAAGTTACCAAGCAAATATCTACCGAGCCCAAGCAACTTGAAGAAGAGATCCTAGAAGACAACAGCATGAATCATTCAAAAGGCAAGGAACCTATACTAACCAAATATGTCAGAAGACATCATACACCAGATCAAATTATTGGAAACAAATCAGATGGTACTATGACAAGAAGCAAGCTAAAAGGTACATGTCTACTTACTGACTTTGAGCCTAGAAATATCAAAGATGCATTGGAAAATGAAAGTTGGATTGAAGCAATGAATGAAGAATTAGAACAAATACAAAAGAACAAAACATGGACTCTTGTACCTAGACCTAAAGATAAGAATGTAATTGGAACAAAATGGGTATTCAGGAATAAGCTGAATGAAGATGGTCAAGTATCTAGAAACAAAGCTAGACTGGTATGTAAAGGTTATTCTCAAGAAGAAGGTATAGATTATGGAGAAACTTTTGCTCCTGTTGCAAGATTAGAAGGTGTAAGAAATCTACTTGCTTATGCAGCACACAAAGGATTTAAGGTATATCAGATGGATATAAAATCTGCATTTCTCAATGGAATTCTTGATGAAGAGGTCTACATTGAACAACCTGAAGGTTTTGTTGATCCAGATAAAAAGGACATGGTCTGCAGGTTACACAAAGCATTGTATGGTTTGAAACAAGCTCCTAGAGCATGGTATGAAAGACTCCATAACTATTTGATTTAGATTAATTTCAAAAGAGCCAATGATAACAGCAATCTATATATTAAAGAAGGACCGGATGACAAAATTGTATTGGCAGAAATATTTGTAGATGATACTATATTTACAGGGAATGAGGATCAGTGCAAAGAATTTTTAGAGCAAATGAACAAAGAATTTGAAATGTCTATGTTTGGTTTAATAAAATTCTTTGTTGGTCTTCAAATTCAGCAAAGCAAGAATGGTATATACATTACTCAATCTAAATACATTAAGGAAATACTTAAGAAGTTTGGTATGGAAGATTCAAAATCAGTTGGTACACCCATGTGTACTAGACTAAAACTTACCAAAAATAATGATTCAAAATAAGTTGATCAGACCCTATACCGATCTATGATTGGAAAATTGCAGTATGTAGTACATACAAGACCTGATATTGCCTTAGCAGTCGGTATAGTAGCTAGATTCTCAGCAAAACCTAAGGAAAATCATATGATGGCAATCAAAAGAATCTTAAGATACTTAAGAGGAACTGAAGAATATGGTTTGTGGTATAAATTTGGAGGCAACCTAGACTTAAAAGTGTTTACTGATGCTGATTGGGCAGGAAACATTGATGACAGAAAAAGCACAAGTGGTGGAGCATTTTTTCTTGGAAAAAGACTGGTATCCTGGACTAGTAAAAAGAAAAATTGCACATCTCAATCCACAGCTGAAGCAGAATATGTTGCTACTGTAGTAAACTGTTCAAATATTGTTTGGTTTAAACAGTTATTAGAAGGTATGAAGGTTGAAATCAAAGAACCAGTTGTTATATTTTGTGACAATACCAGTGCAATAAACATTTTGAAGAATCCAGTGATGTATTCCAAAACCAAGCACATTGCTATTAAATATCACTTTGTCAGAGAATTGGTGCAGGACAAGGAAATCAGATTAGAATATATTCATACAAAAGAACAGATTGCAGACATTTTTACCAAACCATTACCTAAGGATGCATTTATGTATCTAAGAGGTAAGTTAGGGGTCATTCCCCTATATGAGGCTCACTAAATATAGTTTAGGTGATGCATCAACTAGAACATGATTGAAAATCAACCAGTTGATGTAGCATATTCAAGGAATCATTGCATATGAATCAGTACTTGAGGTACATTAATTTACACCGGTAATATGTGAATTGTCTTTGGCATGTGTTGTCAAAGAGGGAGTGTTTGCTATGTCTTTTCTATTACTTCAAGAAATTTTCAATAGTCAGAAGGAAGAATTTTCAGGATAAAGGAAGTTTGCTGATAGAGGGAGATTTAAATCTGAACCGAGCTAACTCTTTCAAATTTCTTATGCTATGACATATTGTGTTGCCATCAATGCCAAAGAGGGAGATTGTTGGAAACAATTGTCTGAAGGAAATTGCTACTCAAATTATGTATTGTCTTTGATGTCACACAATGTCATAGTCCGCAGTAATCAGTTCCTACTGAGCTCAGTCGGTCTGCCAAACAGGGAAATTCAGCATTTACCGAGTCCACTCGGTTATCAAAGGAAATTCAGCATTTACCGAGTCCACTCGGTTATCAAAGGAAATTCAACATTTACCGAGTTCAGTCGGTTATCAAAGGAAATTCAACATTTACCAAGTTCAGTCGATTATCAAAGGAAATTCAGCATTTACCGAGTTTAGTTGGTTATCAAAGGAAATTCAGTGTTTACCGAGTTCAGTCAATTATCGAAGGATTGTCAATGTTTACTGAGTTCCCTCGGTCTCCGAAAGATTCTAGAAAGTTATGGTCACCGAGCACTGTCAGCCCTTGAAGGATTTTTGCAAAAAGAGTTTTCTTAATTCAGCTGACTGTTATACTAAATAATGTCGATTTGACAAATCTAAAATCATATAAATAAAAGGTCAAATGTGAAAAATAAAAATGGATATACAGCAAGAAGATTTACAGAAGAAAAGACAGGAAAGGTGTGTGCAAATTTTTGAAGGATGTTCAGATATCCTTAAGGTGCAGCAGAGATTTATTCGATCAGGAAGGATCACACATATGCAGAACAGAGATCTGTAATCAGTAAGGCAGTTGCATTATTATACAGGTCATTTTTCATTGTTACCTTCTTATCATTGTAACAGTGAATTCTAAATCTCTTAACCGAGTTGGTTTAACAACCATATTGTAAATCCTCTAACAAGGTGACAATTCCATTGAATTGTTTTCAAGACCTCTTACCAGGCCACTCCTAGCAGGGTGATTAAATCCTCTAACAAGGTCACACCTAGCAGTGTGTTTTGTAACCTTTTACAGGGTTGGCTTCTAACCAGGCATCACTTCAAAAAAGTGAAAATCAATATCTAGATACATTGGTGGTTTTTCCCATATTGGGTTTCCACGTTAAATCTTGTGTCTCTTGTGTTCTTAATTGCTATCTTAATCATACACCAGTGCTAATGAATATCTAAAAGATAATTTTGCTAATACTTTTTGCATCTTCAAAGTTACTGCAATCTATTTACCGAGTGCTAAAACAGATAACATTTTTAAGATATCCTAAGGGATTTGGAAAGAATTAATTGTGAAGTGTTTTATGGTTGACTGATTCACCCACCCCCCTCTCAGTCACTTCATCCATATTCCATCAGGTCCAATATCCATAGAACCTTGTGATGATCCCCTTGCATCTTTTTATGTCTTCCAAGATGATATCCTTCCATTCCAAGAACCAAATATCCTTCCAAGTTCCATATTTTATCCACTTCCCAAGCAAGATCAAGCTATCCCTTCCACAATTTCCAATGAGCATATTGAAAATCAAGAGAAAAATACCCTCTCTACACCATTTTAAGATCCTTGTCAAGATCAAAGTATTCTATCATTTCCTTGTCATATTCCTCCATGTTCACCTCAAGAAACCATCATTCTTCCAAATCCCTTGCATGATAATAAATCCCTTCAAGCTTCAGTTGATCCTATCAAGTGTGTTCCTATCAAATCTATTCATGAGCCTATTGGCATAAAGATAAATCTTAAATATGAGAACCTGGGAAATGTAACTCTTTCCAAAGATATTGATATCCCTTTCACATCTTATATCCCTCCATTCAAATGAAACCATATGCCTTCACTATCCTCCAAATCCATTTTGGGTTCCTATGTCCCAAAAAAAAAGTCTTCATCCCTTCCATCCATATTAGGTCCATATATTCCTCCATCAACTATTCCTTTCATCCCTAGCTCTCCATTCACTTACCCTGCCATGTATCAAGATCAATGAAGGCACACATACTTGAAGAATGTCCAAAAACCAATCCATATAAACCCTCCATATTATTCATATTCATCCACAATTCTTAAGTCTTTTGGAAGCAATGTTGATGTGCAACATAAAAATCATAAATCCAAGAATCCATATGTATAAAAATCACAATGTCCCATCTAATTGACATGTGAATGAAAAGAAAAATGAAATATCCAAAAGGCTGCAAAGGTCCACCAAGCAAAAATAAAAAAATAAAACGTGGGTTCCTAAATCCCTCATTGAAGAAATGCATTCAAAAGCATCACAAAAGAAAGGAAAATCAAAGACTATGTGGATTCCCAAGTCACTGTTGAAAGACTTGCACCCAAAAGAAAAATCAAAATTGACATTCAAGCTTCCAAAGGCTTCCATTCCATCCCTTCTAAACATCTTCCACTTTCCAAGTCTGATTTGGGTTCCTATATCCCAAAATTCACTACCTCAAAAAGATCCTTACCTCCTTCATCTATTGTTCCTCCATCATTCCACCACTCTTCAAAGTGTGTGTCAAAGTTGATCTTGCCAACATTTTCATCTACAACATACCTTCTTCTTATCCTCACATTCATTTTCCAATACTTACTTTCCATACTTCCATCCCTCTTATCAATGTGTGTGTGAATTTTGTACCTAGCTATAGACACAACACTTCAATAAAACATTAGAGGTTAGCAAAAATCAAAATATGCAAATAAGAACAATATAGCTAACCAGGCGATTTACAGCCTTCTAGTAGGTGCAAGTATGGTATTCTCAGATTAGACCAAGATCAGTGACAATGCAACACCTAAATGAAGGATTTGAATGCAAAGAATGAAAGATTGTATGAATGCAGATTATTCTATATTTTTTTATTTTCTATGCAATTATAATGAAAAACTGTATAAATCTAAGCTATATGAATGAAATTGAATGCAGATTTAATCTAAGAAATGATATGAATGAATATAAAAATCTATGATATGAAACTATGAATGATCAAAACAATAAATGAAAATCTCACAATAGTCTTGATTCACAAAAGATTGATTCTTCAGTCACAAATTCACTAGAGTGAGGATGCAATTTCGAGGTCTTAATTGTCAGATAAAAATTGTGGAGACCTTTGTGAATAGCCAAGCCTTGATTTTATAGAAATCCAAGGCTTGAGGATGCATTGAGAAAAGCCATAAATCACTCTTGATAAACTCAGGTTGATTTTTGAGTAACAAGAAATTAAGAATATTTAATTCATAAAATCATGCAAAAGCAGTTTTTATCTCAACATAGAGCTTTTGTTTTTTTTGTTTTTTTTCAACTCATCATCAAATGTTGAGTTTCAATTTTAAAATTGATTTTTAATTTTTAGTTGCCTGCATTTCTAATTGTGCATGATTTATTTGTAAGTTAATTTAAAAATAAAGTAATTTATTCTCAACTTAACTGATTTTGAATTAAAACAATTGATTTATGGGTTAATCAATTATTAAATCAAACTTTATTCCAATTAAATCATTAAATTTGACAGCTTTGATTTTAAATCAATTAAATAAATATCCAATTGATTGTTTGTAGGAATTTTGATTTATTGTCAAAATAAAAACAATATTAATTAGGAATAAATGCAATTAAATCTAATTAAATAATTAAGTGGCAGAATTAAACTTAATTAATTAAATATTCATCATATTCAATTAATCAACTTTAGGATAAATAATAATATTTATCGCCAAATAATATTTAATTAAAGATAATTAGATAAATTAGGAATATTTAGGAAATATTCCCTGATGCAGAATTAAGATAAAATCAATTAGGATTTCGATGTGAAGATGTGCCTTAGGTTAGGACTTTTGTATCAATTTCATTTGATTTGAAGATGTAGGAGGTTAATGAACCTATAGCCCATTTTTGGGGTATTACATTTTGCCCCTCTTTGAATAACTGTGCAAAGCGTTGTGGTTCAAAGAATAGTCTGTGTCTAATATATATGTATGAGACTGATTTGATTTGAAAGATTAACTGATTTTGAGACAGAAACCGATTGAAAGATTGGAAAAAAGAAATACCAACCCAGGCCTATAATAACCAAGAGTCAAGATAATGCTAGCTATATCAACAATGAAGCAGTGATTACGAAAAAAAGTGTCAAAACACCTGATTCTGAACCTTATGATTGAGAAAAGTGAGTGACTAATTCCAGACCTGAATGTCCTTGTATGAATCATATTGGTATCACATCCTGAACCCATTAGTTATGAAGAAACAAGGAAATGATGCTAATGAACCAATAGTTATGAAAACTTGATACATTTTACAAGATAGATTTGGATACTAGATGAATCTGATATGCCCCAAGAGATGATAGATTTGCCCCAAGCGATGAGGACTTTAGATGAATCAACAACTAGATGTGGTTGTTGTCTTGATTATTGAGGAAAGATTGATTGATAGAATTGAATTACAGACTTTAAATGATGTGCAATGCCATGCTCCCTTCGGGATTAAAATTGAAATCTGACAAGAAAAGTTAGTGTTTATAGTTTAGAAGCATGTTAATTGATTTGAGAAGTGGTTGTACACATTCGGGAATGTGTTCTGCATCATTTAGAGGTCTTGGAGACATAGTTTGACTAGATTAAACCATGAGTTGACCATGGTTAACCAAGTTGAAATTTTGATAGTTTTATGTAAGATAATCAGTTAAGTTGAATTCTAGATTTCTTTGATGATTGAAGGTTGGTTATGCAAGTAGTGAATAATATAAATGATCTCAGATTTTGATTTTGATCTTGAAAAAGGATTCTACTTTCTTTTTCATGGGAGGAACCTTCATGTGGGATTCAACTCTTATGATATGTTTTTAGCATTTTTGAAGAATCGTTTAAGCATTTAAGTTTAATTCAATAATTTGTGAGATCATGCAATCATGCAAAGTGCAAAATGAAATGCAAACCTAGGACCTAGGACCTAGTCACTAATCATGTGTCAATTTTTTATCATCATTGAACTTTTTAGGTAATCGGATAAATCAATACAATGCCCATTAGTTATGAAACCATAGACATATGAATATTGATTTGTATGCACGGGAATCAATACAACACCCACTAGTTAGGCAACCATGGACATATGAATATTGATTTTATTTTTGGAATGTCAGATTAGATATAAGCACCAAGGCACAAACGTCAAGATGACCTGAATATCATGTCCATTTTGATATAGAAATTTGTATAAGCATCAAAACATAGATGTCGCGATGACCAGAATACACCTTGCATTACAAACACATCAAGCAGTCAAGAGATCATTCTAAATCCAATGTGAATTACCCTTAGTGACCATTTATCCATCCTTACATAAGATCACGTTTCACAATAGGAGAAAGAACGTACTCAAAAAGACAATAGTTAGATCAAACTTCCTTGAATTTTCTAGGTATCAATGGTCGAGGTACTCATGGCCATCCAATTCGAGATAGAGGCTCTTACAGACGGACACCATTTCAATCTAGAATTTCCAAACTTGTTAGATTTTCACATACAAGAAGAAAACAAAGAAAAGATTATGTCCCCATTCATCACTCTCTAAATCCTATAAAGGACATCATCGAAGAGCTCGAGGGAACATAATATGCAAAAATCTCAATGTGAATCAGTAAGAATACAAGAAGATAAAGGCATGTGAAGCATAGATTTTTTTCATTTTGTGTTGATGTTTGTGTTTGATCATGTTGTTGTAGATGCAAAATCCTTTCTGGAGAGGAGATAGACTGACTGACTTAGATAAAGATTGAAAGGACCTTGACTGGATATGACTCATCTGAGGTATATTGGAGACCATAGGATGTGGCATTAATTTCCCCCAAGTGTTAAGCATTGATAGGATACAGACGTTTGAACTTGATTGGTGTACAGACCAACTTTATTGAAAATAAGAAAGCACAAACAAATCAAGAGATATGTACAAACTAAAGAAAGACTGAAAGCTCGGAAAGACCAAGATTGCACTGATAGTTGGAGCATTTTGAACAAGTGGCACCCATTTGCCGGGTTTTCACCATCTTGGTAGAGATTCTATTTTTTCTACTAGGGCGCTTGTTTCCAAGTTTTCACCAAGGCACTTTTTCTTTTTCTTCTTTTTTTGTATTTTTCATTTTTCTAAATTTTTTTTTGTACTTTTGATATTTTTTACTTTTTTTGTGAATCATCAAGGCACCTATTGCTAGGTTTTCACCAAGATATTCATTTTTTTAAAGACTTTTTCCAAATTTTAAGATTTTTTCAGGATATTTTACCATAGACTGAATGTCCTAGGCGTAGAATTTCTTCAGATGCAGAACATTGATTGGTTCTCAGAGCTATTCTCCTTCAGTCATTGAGAGTTGATAGGCACCAGAGCCAAAAGTAGCAGTGATAATAAAGGGACCCAACCGGTTGGGTTCAAACTTCCCCTTGCGCTCTCTATGTGATTGATTTTTAGGATTCTCTCTCAAGACTAGATTGCCAACCTGAAATTATCTATGTCTAACTTTCTTGTTTTAGCCTCTAGACATTCCCTTCTAATATACTCTGAGATGATCATATGTTGCTTGTTTACACTCATCTAGTAGTTCAATTTCTTGCAATCTAGACACTCTGTAGTCATCATCAGATACTAGACCATGCATTTTGATTCTTAGTGATGAGATTTCAACCTCAATAGGCAGTACTGCTTCAGACCCATAAACTAAAGTGAAAGGTGTAGCCCCAGTGGGTGTTATGATACTTGTTCTGTAGGCCCAGAGAGATGGATTGATCATGAGATGCCAGTCCCTTCCTATTTTATTAATTGTACGGTGCAAGATTTTCAATAGATTCTTGTTAGAAGCCTCTGCTTGTCTATTCCCTTGAGGATAGTAGATAGATGACCAATGTTGTGTAATCTTGAATTTGGCACATAAATCATCCAAGTCTTTGTTCTTAAATTGTCCACCATTATCTGTGACTATGGAATGTGGAATACCATACCGGCATATGATGTAGTTCAAGATGAACATAGATATTTTTTTTCCAGTTGCTTGTGTCAAAGGGACTACTTCTACCCATTTTGTAAAATAATTTGTACCTGTGATTATATGAGTATGTCCATTAGAATAATGAGGATGTATAGATCCTATAAGATCAAAGGCCCATTGATGAAAAATCCATTGTGTAGTGAAAGGAATTAGATCTCTCCCTGGAGCATGAATTAAGTTGCCATGTACTTGGCACTTTTGGCAGTTCTTAGCAAACTTGATAGACTCTTTCTCCATTGTTGGCCAATAGTACCCAGCCCTAATAATTTTTTGAGCTAGTGTTAAACCATTCGAGTGTGACCCACATATACCCTCATGGACTTCCCCTAATGCACGTTGAGACTCTTCCCATTCTAAACATCTAAGGAGCGTACCATTTAGATCTCATTTGTAAAGATCATGACAAATGATGACATACCGAGAGGTATGGATGATAAGGTATCTCTTTTCATGATGGTTCAAGGTATCAGGGATGATTTGGTCTTTGAGATAGGAGAATAGGTTTTTATATCTAGATGACTCATGACCTACAATAGTGAAAATCATGTGGGTTTCAGGGGAGTCATATGCAAGATAAGATAGTGCTTCCACCAGGAACTCATAGCGTAGCTCATGTTCAGGCTACTGTAATAAAGTAGATAATGTTGCCATTGCATCGTCAACCTTATTCTCTATTCTAGGTATTTTCTCAAATGTGATAAATATGAAATACTTCTTTAGATCATCTACCATTCTCTTGTATGGAATGAGCTTTTCATCTTTAGTTTGGTACACATCATTGACTTGATGGATTACAAGTTGTGAGTCTCCATGAATGTGTAATTTTGTTAGTCTCCACTCAATTGCCATTTTCATGCCATTAAGAAGGGCTTCATATTCAACAATATTTTTTGTGCAAGGAAACTTGATTCTAAATTCTTTTTGGATTGAGTATCCTTGAGGATTTATGAACAATATGCCTACTCTAGATCCATTCTGTGTATAGGAGCCGTTAAAGAATAATTGCCATTCTCTAGAAGAAAGATTCATGATAGAGGAATCTAGGAATTCCATTTGCATTGGTGTATCATCAAATAAATGTGCATCTTCTAATTGATCAAAAATAACTTGGCCTTTAATATCTTTTCTTTCAACATATTCAATGTCAAATTCACTTAAGAGCATGACCCATTTGGCTAATCTACCTGTGAGGGCAGCTTTGCTTAGTAGGTACCTTAGTGGATCAATCTTAGATACTAAATGTGTAGTATGAGCCAACATATAATGTCTCAATTTCTATGATGTAAAGACCACATCTAGACAAGCTTTCTCAATCATTGAATAGTTTTTTTTGTATGCCAACAATGTTCTACTGATATAGTATATAGCTCTTTCCTTCTTGTTCTCATCATGTTGTGCAAGCAATGCCCCCAATGATGTATCTATAGTGGAGACATATAAGATAAAAGGCTTCCCTTGAATGGGAGGCATCAAGATAGGAGGATTTGATAGATATTTCTTGATATGATTAAAGTTATTTTCACATTCCTTAGTCCATGCAAAGGTCACACCTTTATGTAATGCCTTTGTAAAAGGTTGTGATATGTCTGCTAGCTGAGATATGAAGCATCTGATAGATTGAAATCTACCTTGCAATGTCCTCATTTGATTGATGTTCTTGGGAGGTTACATCTCCATTATATCCTTTACTTTAGCTGGATCAACTTCAATGCCCTTCTTTGAAACTATGTATCCTAAGAGCTTTCCAGAAGTGACACCAAAAGCACACTTCTTAGGATTTAGTCTGAGACTAAATTTTTCCATTCTGTCTAGTATCTTGCTCAAGTCATTTAGATGTTCATCTCTAATCATAGATTTTTCTAAAGTATCATCAACATAATCCTCCATAGTCCTATGCATCATGTCATGAAAAATAGAAGTCATAGCTCTCTAATATGTAGCACCGGCATTCTTAAGCCCAAATGGCATGACATTTCAGCATAAGGTACCCCATGCACATGTAAAAGTAGTTTTCTCTTGATCCTCTGGAGAAATTTTTATTTGATTATATCTAGAAAAACCATCCATTAAAGAATACATCTCAAAGCCCGCAGTCATGTCTACTATCATATCAATGTTAGGTAATGGAAAATCATCCTTAGGGCATTCTTTGTTTACATCTCTGAAAATGGTGCACACTCTTATTGATTTGTCTGGTTTAGAAAAATGTACAATATTAGAGATCCATTCCACATAATCAATAATTCAGATAAATCCAACTTTTAGGAGCTTCTCTAATTCATCTTTTACCAAGAGTGCAACATGTGGATGCATCTTTCTCAATTTTTGCTTAACAGGTTTAACGTTTGGAGCTATAGATAAATGGTGCATTATAAGATCAGGATCCAACCCTGGCATATCTGAATATTTCTATGCAAAGTTGATCTTCTTCTCTATTAGGAATGTTGTAAATTTTTTCTTTTCTTCCTCTAATAAAGATTGTGCTACATAGATCAACTGTGGTTCTTCTATTGTTCCCAAATTGATAGATTGAGTGGGCTCAATTAGAACTGGAGATCTATCCTATAAATAACTCAAAAGGACATCAAGTATCTCATTCTTAGGCACCTCAGAGAGGTTTTCACCTTTGGATACATGTTTTATTTTTACTTTTGTAGGTTCTAAGACTGCCACAAAGTGGTTTTCACCCTCAGAACTTTTCTTTTTATTCTTATTCTTATTTTTCTGACTAAGATACTTGATGTCCAACTCCATCATGCTAATTCTTGGTTCATTGATGGAAGTCCTCATAGGCTCAACTACATTTAGGTAGAAAGCAAGGGCATAGTCATTGGGAAAGGTTTAAATACCTTGGTTCAAGTTGGTGGATGTTATGTCAAGAAGGTTAGGGCATTGGATAGTCAAAGTGGTGAAAGATTGGGAAAGAGTGTTTACGGATATGGATCTGTCATCATTGGTCCTAACCCGACACTCAAGTTCAAAGGTGATATTACAACTTAAGATATTCAATTCATGAATAGGCTCAATGTCATTGTGGAAATCTACTTTAGCCATCGGTGGATCAGATCTGATAAGTTCATCATTTCACTCTAGACTTACATTAGGTTGAGGTGCATATTGGTGAATAACATAAACATTCTTTTCTGTAACAAGTTCATCTGGTTCTAGAATGACTCCCCATTCATAGTCATTTGATTCATCTTCTATTTCTTCATCAAGACCTCTAGGAAATCTAAGAACATGAGTAAAGTCAGGATGAATACCCCAAAAAGGGTTACCCTTAGATTCTGATTTGAATTCATACTCATAGGAATCTATCTCAGAATAACTACCACCTTCCTCTTTTTGATTACCTTTGAGATTAGCTAGTTCTTGTGTTGCAACTATCTCTTGCTCTATAGTAGCTTCTTGTATTTCTACTACATTAATTCTTTTTATTGGATCATCTTCAGCTTCAAGGAGGTCTTTTATTTCTTTAGGAAAATGCTCATAAGGAATGAGCTCATCAGTGGTGTCTGAATCATCACTATCAGATTGTTCAGTTATTTCCCCCTTTAGTTGATTTGCTACAGAAGGCTCAATTTGTTCTAGAACATGCGGGGAGTTCTTGCTAAGACAGAAAGGCTTCTTCATGTATCGTAGACCTATTGTATTCTTGTTTTCTCAGCCACAATGATCAAGAGGTGATAGAAGACCTTTACCTTGTAGTCCTAGAGGTCCTTTTCCTTTATATCCCATCTTTGTAATCAATTTATCCCCTAGGCCATATGACTTAGATAGGATATTCGATATTTTAGCATCACATTTTTGGACAACTTGAGATTTAGGTTCATCTTTGTATAGCCATGCAAGAATAGATTCATCCTCTTCAAACTCCTATTTAGATACTTCTTCTACAACAAAAATTCCTTTATATGCTTCAAGAGGTTCTTTAAATTCGAGCTTGACTATTTTAGAGTTTGTCCATAAGACTTAGGAGAGATAGGGAGAGATGTCAAAGATAAGACTGGCTCTATAGTATATTCTCCCATACCATTTTCTTTGATTTTAACCTCTTTAGCAATGTCTTCCATCTTGGAGGTTAAAGTAACGTCTAGCTGCTTAGTGGAAGATTCTCTATTATTTAGAAAAAGTTTATCTGCACTCTCTTTCAAGGTATTGCAAGTTGTATATAGATTAGTTGGAATCATCACCTCAACTCCTTCATAAGGAAATTTCAAACACTGATGGAATGTAGAGGGAATGGCTTTCATGTCATGTATCCAGGGTCTTCCTAGGAGGATATTGTAAGCCAAAGGTAGATCAAGAACTTGACATATAGTATCTCTGATGATAGGACCTGCTCTGACAGGTAGGAAAATAGTTCCCTTAGAAGATCTTTCTTGCTCATCATATGCCTTGATAGTTATCTCCTTCCTGGGCTCAATGGCCATTTCTAAAAATCCCAATTGTGTAATCAAGCTAAAAGAACAAATGGTTAGGCTAGCGCCTCCATCTATCAACACATGTTTGACACGACAGTTTTGGATCAAGACTTCAATATATAAAGGATGGTTATGCGGATGACTCAAGGAGTTATCATCTTCCTTTGAAAAGGAAATGTATTGTGGAGATGTAAGATGACCAACCATAGTCTGGAATCTATCTAAATCAAGGTCATTAGGAACATTGGATCCGAGTAGAGCTTTGTCTAGAATGGCTCTATGAGTTGGAGATATCTGAAGCAACTCAAACATGGAGATTTTAGCATTTGTGTGCTAGAGTTGTTGGAAAATACTGTATGAAGTAGGCCTTGTGTCTTTAGGATTTGAAGATTTAGATGTAGCCTTCTATTTAGAAGCAGATGAAAGATTGAAAGGTACCTTAGGGACATTTAATGAATCTGGTATTTGTCCTTGTAGGTGTACCTAAGCTTGAGATCAAGTAACTGCATTAGCTGATTGATTATCTCTATCTCTTATTACAATTGTGATGACATTGCAATGCTCAGATAGGCATGGTTCAACCATATTGATAACAACATTGTTTCTTAAGTAGGCATAATTGACTTTAGCACCCATATTAGGTTGAGAAGAAGAATCTTCTTTACCATGTTTAGGAAATGGTTTTGTGAATGATGTATGATTGTTATTGCTCTTATGATTGTCAATCGTGATGTTGCCATTATCAATTTTGTCTTATATAATGTGCTTCAAGCGAGTACAGTTATTAGTCTTATGACCTTTATTGTGATGGAATTCACAAAAATCATTCTCTCTTCACCATTTCAATTTAGGTTTTGGATCAAAGACTTTCATCTCAAGAAAGTAGATGATTTTTTTTGCCAAAAGAGTTTTCATGGCTGATTCCAAGGATTCTCCAAGAGGAGTGAATTTTTGATTAGGATCTGTAGCCCAAGGTTTGTAATCAAATGACTTTTTGTTGGACTTTGTGGCTTTGGCTTCGCAAGCTTTGATGGCTTGGGTACCAACAGTGAGATTGAAAGTAGGTGCCTTAGATGGGGCATGAATATTATCAACAACGCCATCTATGATGATGCCTTTATTCTTGTTCCAATTTTTGTTCTTGTCCTTAGAACTAGATCCAGATTCATACTTGTCTTTTTGAAGTGTGATGTCTTTTTTTTTCACAAGTACTTTCTCAATTTTGATCGCATTATCTACCATCTTGTCAAAAGATGTATGATTTTGCATTTGTAAAGGGTAGTTGATTTCTGGAACAAGATTATTGATGAAGATTTCCAGCTTCTCAATTTCTGGAATAGGTCTAGCATATAGAGAAAATTTCTTCCTCCACCTCTTGAGAAATGTCAAGAATGGTTCTCTTGGATATTGTTTCAGATTTCAGATGTCGATCATGGTGACCGGATGTTGAATATTGTAGGAGTATTGTTGATAGAATAGTTTTATTAACTCCTCAAAATTTTTGATAGTAGGGGGCATTCTAGAGAACCAATGAATGGCTGCTGCTCCTAGAGATTGAGGGAAAAGATGCATTAAGTAGGTTGGTTCATGCATAAACTCCATAGATTGAGTGTAGAATTCTCTGACATGATCTTGAGGGTTAGAGTTTCCATCATACTTATCATATTTAGGCATCTCCACTCTTTTAAGGAATGGTGGCATGTACAAGTCTTTATCAAATAGAAAAGGACATAGAGCCTCCATGGAGAACTCTTTAGGTTCCTTTTTCAAGTTTGTTAAGTTTGACTTGCATGGCATGCATCTGTTTCATCATAGTCATGATAGGAGTTTCTTCCTCATGTGTAATGATATATTCCACATTAAAGTTTGGAGGAATTTTAGCTCCTTGATGAGATAACTCTAGAAAGTATGCTTCTCTATCTTCCTTCAAGAAATGTTTCATCATTCTTTTGAAGTCATCATCATTTTGATATCGAACAATTTTAGAAGGTGTAGGTTCTCGATCCATACTATGTTGAGATTGGTGTCCTTAAGACCCATGATGTGTCCCTCTATGAGACATGTTAGGATTTTTACGGCTCCCTGGATTAGATTGAGGTGGGGTTTGTTGATTACCTCCGTGAGTTGATGGAGGGGGTATGTAACCAGTTTTCAATAAAAAATTGCCAAGACTGTTGTCTTCATAAAGACCAGAATTGTAGAGTTGTTCAAGAGTTGGGGCCTGGAGAGTATTCAGAGGTATTATATGAGATACCTCTCCATATTTCTTGTGTGACAAAGCTCTGGTTTCCACCATTAACCTTGGGTGAAGCCAAAGAATAAGATGAAGACAACTAAAGAATGAATTGATTCTAGAAGATCAAATGACACAACCTTGTCAAAATTGAAGTGATTAAAGAATAGATCAGATGTAAATGAAGGATACTATGCCATAGTAGTGTGGGTAGATGCCCAATAGATGGCAGGCATGAGCTCACAACATTTAGCCGTTTAGTAAAAAGATTGAATTTTGAAGATAATTTTGACAAGGTTTTGACACAAGATGAAAAAGACTCGAATTGATAAATCAGAAAGCTAAATCAGACTCAAGTGACCACTTTAGGAAAATGAATGTATTCATTATAGGTTCTGCTCTATTCTTGACACAATAATTTATTTGACAGATTCTAGAAATAGGTTGTAAAATTGGATTTCTAACAAATTTGACCAATCTCTGACAACTTTGACTTTGGCTTTGATACAAGTTTTGAAATTTTAGGATGACTTTTGACACCAGAAAGGATTTTTGCTTCAGATTTGTAATTTTTTAGTTTTCAGTACCAGTTTGTTTGCAAATTTTTCTATCTAGTGTTTGAAGATCTATGTAAAAGTTTGACTCAAGTAACCAAGAAGATATCAAGCACGCAAAATAGCAAGCAAAGGAATCAAGAAATCATCTGAAAACAATGAATAAGGGAAAAAGCAACCTTGCACATGAACAAGAAATAGTGACTTATTATGCTAATCCCTAGAAGTGCTAATTGTGTACGTTCCAAAAAAAATTTCAATAACGCACATATTCCTAGAAAAATAAAAAAATTGGTTTCACTAGGGTTTGTAGTAATGGTCTGACTCTGCAACTTTGTGATCTCAAGAGGGTGAACTCCAATCCAAGCACATCGGGGTTTTGACACAGTCTGAGAAATTAATCAACCAGGAGCTGCTAGGGAGATCTGACAGCCCAACAAGAGACCACACCTGTGAAGATTTCCTCCACAATGACATTTATATAGCGGCTGCTACTACCACGGCAAAAATGGCTATTACCGCTTGAGGTTCTATCCACGTGGTTGACCCAATTAAGGGAATGTCCACTATGGTTAACCCTCTCTAAAGGTGACTCAAAAAAGATACCATAGGGTGACTAGATCAGATTCAAGGATCTGGGTTTCTGGTACTATCCAAAAAGGAAGTAGAGCATAATCCCCTAACCTCTTCACTTCACCAAGACAAAGAAGACAGATTAATCTGACAAGCTAAAACCAAGATTATCTCACAAAGATCTATGACGTCAACCACTTATGATCTATCAACCTCTCCAGAGAGAGAATGTATCAATCAAAAGTTGAAGACACACGAATCTAGTAGAACGTGAGACTTTCTCAGTACCTTTCCTACCTACAAGGGGATCCTTCATCAAGAGGAGCTTCACATGAATAAATAAGAAAAAGAAGCTCAATCTCTCAAGATCATCCCCAAATAGTGTTCATAGGGCCTATTTACTATGTGTAACAGATATACAAAAAGAAAATCTATGTTCATTTTATAGCCCAAAAATTGAAATCTGATTTATGAAAGCAAGAAAGGCACTCAAGCTAGACACGTGAGATATTCATTTTATGTCTAAAATGAAATTTTTTTAGATGTAGTAGAATACCTAAATTCCCTCACAACATGCTTAGTAGATTTTACTTGATTTTTAGCTTTGTTAAGCAATCCCGCGCAAGCAAGCCACAAACTCTCTGACAAGAAAATAAGCAAACAAGATATGCAACGTATATTCAATTTATGAAAACCCTAGGGTTAGATCAGAAAATCAATTATTAGGAGCAATAATAACTAGCAACTAATCCAAATGACAACTCATATCATTCTTTGAACCATGTGAAAAATAAGTGCATACCCATCACAAAATTTTATTTTTTTGTTGCATTTGACCTAGTCAACAAGATCTAATTTTTTTGATATGATTTCGACCATAAAAATAGAAATGAAAAAAAAATACCGCTTCTAAAAAATAGAGAGCTTTTTAAAAATGTAAAAATTTAAGAAAAATCTCTTCATTTGTGCACTAGAGACCCATTTTACCAAAATAGACCAGTTTTTGTAAATTGACTATTTGAGCTATTATATTGCATCAAAATTTAAAACACAAAGAATGGACCCCCCATATAATTTAAAGAGCTTTCCAAAAATGTAAATTTTTTTGAAAAATATGCTAATTTTCATCAAAAATTAATTTTTTCTGAAAAATCAAGAAAAAATTATTAAAAATTTGAAACATCTCAGAAAATTATGAATTTTTTATTGAAGCTTCCTAGTATGTCTCCAACTTGCAAAACAAATTTCAGACCAAAAATCCAAGCCGTTTGGGAGATAAAATTAAATCTTTGAAACTTTAGGGTTTTAGCTCCAAAAAAAAAAATCAAAACCAGCATGTAAAGGTGGGTTGCCCCACGGTGGGCACTAGAAATGTGTGTGTGAATTTTGTACCTAAATGGAGACACAACACTTCAGTAAAACATTAGAGGTTAGCAAAAATCAAAATATGCAAATAAGAACAATATAGCTAACCATGCAATTTACTGCCTTCTAGTAGGTGCGAGTATGGTATTCTTAGATTAGACCGAGATCAGTGACAATGCAACACCTAAATGAAGGATTTGAATGCAAAGAATGAAAGATTGTATGAATGCAGATTATTCTATATTTTTGTATTTTCTATGCAATTATAATGAAAAACTATATGAATCTAAGCTATATGAATGAATTTGAATGCATATTTAATCTAAGAAATGCTATGAATGAATATAAAAATCTATGATATGAAACTATGAATGCTCAAAACAATAAATGAAAATCTCACAATAACCTTGATTTGCAAAAGATTGATTCTTTAGTCACAAATTCACTAGAGTGAGGATGCAATTTCGAGGTCTTGATTGTCAAATAAAAATTGTGGAGACCTTTGTGAAGAGCTGAGTCTTGATTTTATAGAAATCTAGGGCTTGAAGGTGCATTGAGAAAAGCCTTAAATCACTCTTGATAAACTCATGTTGATTTTTGAGTTAACAAAAAATTAAGAATATTTAATTTATAAAATCATGCAAAAGCAGTTTTTATCTCAAAATAGAGCTTTAGTTTTATTTTTTGTTTTTTTCAACTCATCATCAGATGTTGAGTTTCAATTTTAAAATTGATTGTTAATTTTTAGTTGTCTGCTTTTCTGATTGTGCATGATTTATTTATAAATTAATTTAAAAATAAAGTGATTTATTCTCAACTTAACTGATTTTGAATTAAAACAATTGATTTATGGATTAATCAATTATTAAATCAAACTTTATTCCAATTAAATCATTAAATTTGACAACTTTGATTTTAAATCAATTAAATAAATATCCAATTGATTGTTTGTAGGAATTTTGATTTATTGTCAAAATAAAAATAATATTAATTAGGAATAAATGCAATTAAATCTAATTAAATAATTAAGTGGCAGAATTAAACTTAATTAATTAAATATTCATTATATTCAATTAATCAACTTTACGATAAATAATAACATTTATCACCAAATAATATTTAATTAAAGATAATTAGATAAATTAGAAATATTTAGGAAATATTCCCTAATGCAAAATTAAGATAAAATCAATGAGAATTTCGATGTGAAGATGTGCCTTAGGTTAGGACTTTTGTATCAATTTCATTCGATTTGAAGATGTAGGAGGTTAATGAACCTATAGCCCATTTTTGGGGTATTACAATCAATATCTTTGAGCATCCTAGCCATACCCATGGTTTATTATAACATATCTTTCAAAAGAGCATTATCCAAAGATCCCGATGTTGGGAAAATTTTGAAAAAAGGAAAAATAAAATAAAATTTAAAAAAAGAGGAAAAAGTGCCTTGGGGAAAACCTAGCAATAGACACTTTGGTGGAAAAAGTAAAGAGAAATAAATCTGTCCCATGGTAAAAACCACTTCTTGTGGAACCTTAGACAAATACCATGATGAAAACCTGGTAAACAAGCATCATCCATAATTCCTCCTTGCACTCTACACTTGGGGGAAAGTTTCATCCATGTTATCCTCCATCTTCCTATCATTTATCTCACTTACATCCATATTCCCTCTCTCACATTTAATCTTGACAAGGTTGAACACATCCATGAGCATTAAGTATCTTGACATCCATTATCCTTTCCATCAGCTTATTTTACTTGTTGCATCCATGTTACCCTATCATGATCTTGCTTATCCCAAATTCACCTTCATTATTCCTTGACAGTCTTTCCATAATCCCAAAACATCCCTTCATAACCTTGTCACCCCTTTATCCTAATTGTGTTATCTTATCCACATCTTACCCAAATTTTGTGTGTGTTAATTTTGTACCTAGCTATAGACACAACACTTCAGTAAAACATTAGAGGTTAGCAAAAATCAAAATCTGAAAGTAATTGAAACTATGCTAACTAGGTGATTTACTACCTTCTAGTAGGTGTGAGTATGATGTTCTCAGATTGAAATCGAGATCAGTGACAATGCAACACTTAAACAAAGGATTTAAAATGATAAAAGCAATGAAATATGAATGCAAATTAATCTATTTTTTTGGATTTTTGATGCAATAGGATGAAAAACTGTATGAAATTAATCTAGAATGAAATTGAAATGATATGCAAATTAATCTAAGAATTATATGAATTGATATGCCAAGCTATGAAAAACTATGAATTGATCTCACAAAATTGCCTACAGCAAAATCTTTGTTCCTCAATTGTAAATTCGCCTGAGTAATTGTGCAAATTCGAGAGATATGCGATTGAAAGCTTGACGGATTTAGAGAGCTTGAAAGGTTGAGAGATTTTTAAGAGATTGAAAGGTTGAGAGATTTTTTATGAAGAGCTGAGCCTTATTTTTATAGAAATCTAGGGCTTGAGGATGCATTGAGAAAACCCATAAATCACTCTTGATAAACTTAGGTTGATTTTTGAGTTAACAAGAAATTAAGAATAAATAAACTCATAAAATCATACAAAAGCAGTTTTTATCTCAAAATAGAGTTTAGTTTTTTTCTCAACTCATCATCAGATGTTGAGATTAGAAAGTTAACAAATTGAAATTGAAAATTGATTTAAAGTTAACTGCTTTTCTGATTGTGCATGATTTAATATGAATTAATTTAATAAATAAAGTGATTTATTTTCCACTTAATTGATTTTGAATTAAAACAATGGATTTATGGGTTAATCAATTATTAAATCAAACTTTATTCCAATTAAATCATTAAATTTGACAACTTTGATTTTAATCAATTAAATAAATATTCAATTGATTGTTTGTAGGAATTTTAATTTATTATCAAAATAAAAATAATATTAATTAGGAATAAATGTAATTAAATCTAATTAAATAATTAAGTGGGAAAATTAAATTAATTAATTAAATATTCAGAATATTCAATTAATCAACTTTAGGATAAATATGATTTATTGCCAAATAATATTTAATTAAAGATAATTAGATAAATTAAAAATATTCAAAGAATATTCCTCAATGCAGAATTAAGATAATCAATTAGGATTTTGATAATGTGCAAATGTGCTTTAGGTTAGGACTTTGATATCAATTTCATTCGAATTGTTGATGTAGGAGGTTAATGAACCTATAGCCCATTTTTGGAGTATTACATATTGCCCCTCTTTGAATCATTGTGCAAAGCGTAGTAGTTCAAAAATAGTCTCTATATGATAAAGATGTATGAGATTGAAACTGATTTGAAAGATGAACTGATTCTGAGATAGAAATTGATTAAAAGATTGGAAAAAGATGTCGACCTAGGTCCAGGATGACCAAGAATCAAGATGATGCTAGCTACATCAACAATGAACCGGTGATTACAAAAAAGTGCCAAAACACCTGATTTTGAACCTTATGATTGCGAAGAAGTGAGTGACTAATTCCAGACCTGAATGTCCTTGTATGAATCATATTGGTATCATATCCTAAACCCATCAGTTATGAAGAACCAAGGAAATAATACTAATGAATCGATGGTTACGAAAAGCTAATACAGTTTACAAGATAGATTTAAGATACCAGATTGATATGGATCTCAATGAATCTGATATGCCCCAAGCGATGATAGATTTACCCCAAGCGACAAGGACTTTTGATGAGTCAGCAACTAGACGTGGTTGTTGTCTTGATTACTGAGGAAAGATTGATTACAAATTTAGATTTACAGACTTGAATGATGTGCAATACCATGCCCCCTTCGGGATGGAAATTGAAATCTGACAAGAAAAGTTAGTGTTATAGTTTAGAAGCATGTTAATTGATTTGAGAAGTGGTTGTGCACATCTGAGAATGTGTTCTACATCATTTAGAGGTCCTAGAGACCAAGTTTGACTTTGTTAAACCATGAGTTGACCATGGGTGACCAAGTTGAAATTTTGATAGTTTGATGTGAGATAATCAATTAAGTTGAAAAATGGATTTCTTTGATGTTTGAATGTCGATTATGCAAGTAGTTAATAATATGAATGATATTGGATTTTGATTTTGATCCCGAAAAAGGATTCTACTTGTTGTTTCATTGGAGGAACCTTCATACAATGCTCAGTCCTTGTGTCATGTTTAGCATTTTTGGTTTTGAAGAATCGTTTAAGTGTTGAAGCAATTTATGAGATCATGCAAAGTGCAAAATGAAATGCAAACCTAGGACCTAGTCACTGATCATGTGTTGATTTGTTGTCATCATTGAACTTTTAGGTAACTAGATAAATCAATACAATGACCACTAGTTATGAAACCATAGACATATGAATATTGATTTGTATGTGTAGGAATCAATATAGCACCCACTGGTTAGGCAACCATGGACATATGAATATTGATTTTATTTTTGGAATGTTGGATTAGATATAAGCACCAAGGCACAAATGCCAAGATGACCTTAATATCATGTCCATTTTGATATAGCAATTTGTATAAGCATCAGAACATAAACGTCATGATGACCTGAATATGCCTTGTGTTCAAACACATCAAACAGTCAAGAGATCATTCTAAATCCAATGTGAATTACCCGTAGTGACCCTTTATCATTCACATCCTTAGGCAAGATCGTGTTTCATAGTAGGAGAAAGAACTCACTCAAAAAGACAATAGTTAGATCAAAATTCTTTAAATTTTTTGGGTATCAATGGTCGAGGTACGCATAACCATCCAATTCGAGATAGAGGCTCTTACAGATGGACACCATTTCAATCTAGAATTTCCAAAGTTGTTAGATTTTCACATACAAGCAGAAGACAAAGAAAAGATTATGCCCCTAGTCGTCACTCTCTAAATCCTATAAAGGACATCATCGAAGAGCTCAAAGGACACAATATGCAAAAATCTCAATGCGAATCAGTAAGCATACAAGAAAATAAAAGCATGTAAAAAGCATAGATTGTTTTCAGTTTGTGTTTGATTGCATTGTTGTAGATGCAAAATCCTTTCTAGAGAGGAGACTGACTAACTAACTCAGATGAAGCTTCAAAGGACTCTGACTAGATATGACTTATCTAAGATGTACTGGAGGTCATAGGATATGACATTGATTACCCCCAAGTGTTTAGCATTGATAGGATACAGATGCCTGAGCTAATTGGTGTACAGACTGACTTATTGAAAATAGGAATGTGGGAACAAACCAAGAGATATGTCCAAACTAAGGCAAGACTGAAGGCTGGAAAAGACCAAGATTGTGCTAATAGATGGAGCGTTTTGAACAAGTGGTGCCCGTTTGCTAGGTTTTCACCATCTCGGCAGAGATTCTTATTTTGCTACCAAGGTGCCTGTTTCCAGGTTTTCACCAAGGCACTTTTTTTTTTCTCATTTTTTTGTATTTTTCATTTTTCTAATTTTTTTGATATTTTTGGTATTTTTTTAATATTTTTTTGTGAATCATCAAGGCGCCCATTGCTAGGTTTTCACCAAGATGTTCATTTTCTCAGGACTTTTTCCAATTTTTAATATTTTTTCAGGATATTTTACCATACACTGAATGCCTTAGGCGTAGAATTTCTTTAGATGGAGGATGTTGATTGGTTCTCAGAGTTGTTCTCCTTAATTCATTGAGATTTGATAGGCTTCAAAGCCAAAAGTAGCAATGATAACAAAGGGACCCAGCCAGTTGAGTTCAAACTTCCCTTTGCACTCTCTATGTGATTGATTTTTAGGATTCTCTCTCAAGACTAGATCGCCAACCTGAAATTCTTTGTGTCTGACTTTCTTGTTGTAGCTTCTAGACATTCTCTTCTGATATACTCTAAGATGATCATATGTTGTTTGTCTATGCTCATCTAGTAGTTCAAGTTCTTGCAACCTAGACACTCTGTAGTCATCATCAGTTACTAGACCATACATTCTAATTTTTAATGATAGGATTTCAACCTCAATAGGTAGTACTAATCAATATGTACAAAGGATGCACCCAAATAGAATGGGCATCAAACTCCCAAGCAAGATCACATCTTGTAGTCCCAATTTCTAGCAAGGTGGAGAACAAGAGGGATTAGCAAGCTAGTGGAAGAGATGGAAGACAAGAGAATAAAGGAGAATGAAGGGAAGAAATCCTCAAGGGAAAACTCCTCAAGGGTACCCAAGCTAGGGAAAAATTGTCATGTAAAGCACATTTGGACAAGCAATGAAAGGCCAGCATAAGATAAGTCACAAAAGTGTAATGTCAAAGAAGGAAAGGATGTAGTCCAAAGGAGTAGACATGTCAAGAGGTTTCAAATCATCGTGTTCTACTCTTTTTTTTATTAGATCAAGACCAAAGGGGAAAATGATAGCGAAAGGCTAGAATGAATGGAGAAAAATAAATATGAAGGCTAAACAAGAAGGGAATGAAAGCAAGATCATCGTAAGATAGCTCACAAGATAGCCAAATGTTCATGTATAGATCAACATTGTCAAGATCAAAGAGAGAAGATGGAATGGATGAAATATATAGAAGAACTATGCATGATGCATGATTGCCAGGTTTTCATCATGGTACTTATCCAAGGTGCCACAAGGGAGTGGTTTTCACCATAGAAAGAATTTAGTTATCTTTAATTTTTCTACCAAGGCACCTGTTTCTAGATTTTCATCAAGGCACATTTTCAAAAAAAAATTCATTTTTATTTTTATTTTTTTTTATTTTTTATTTTTTTGGAAGAAGGCAAGCTCTTTAGATAATGCTCCTTGAAAGGAAAAACCATGATATGCCAAGGATTCAAAATGATATGCTCAAAGATGCTAATAGGGAAAGGGAGATGGAAGAGAAAAATGGAGGATAAGATTTTATGTAAAGTGAGTGAGGTTGAAAGATAGGAGGAATAGGCAAATGAGAAAAAAAGATAGAAGGTAGGAGGATAATGAATGGAAGGATTGTGAAAGGGTAGATGGAAAGGAAGGCAAGATCAACATCAACACACACCTTGAAGGGTGGCAAGAGGATGGAGAAAATGTGAATGAAGGAATACGTGAAGAAATATGGCGAATGGATAGCAGAAGTTGTAGTTTAGGCACATAGAATGGAAGAATGTTTTTGGAAGAAGATGAAGTGGAAGTCTTTGGAAGCTTGAATGTCAACTTCACTTGTTTCTCAACACCAAACTCTTTCAAGAGAGATTTTGGAATCAATATAGTCATAGGCTTTTCATTTCTTTTTGATGATTTAGAGAGAATATCCTCAATAATGGATTTTGGAATCCATACTTGTCTTGTAGTATTTTTTTTAGATATCTCTTTTGACTTTATGACTCCATGTCGATTAGAGGAGACATGGTGATCTTCCTTTTTTGATAGATTCTTGTATTGTTTCTTTTTCTTATATTGAACATTCAAGTTACTTCCAAAAGACTTGGGACTTGTGGAAGAAGAGGGAGGATATGACGGGTTTAGATGGGTAAGTGGATGAAAAGGATTCAAGGGTATGAATCTATATTGATCTTGAGAAAAGATAGGAGATGGAGGGACGTAAGGACCCAAGATGGATGAAAAATTAGGAGAGTTAGGAGGGGAAAGTGAAGGGACATAAGGGCCCAAGATGGAAGGAAGATGTGAAGCTCTTAGTATTGGTGGAGGAGGTCCAAGGATGGATGTGGAAGATACAAAAGGAAAATCAAAAAGTTCATCAACATCTATATGACAACCAAGGACATCAACATCTTTAGAGTGAGCATTAGAATTTGCAATAGTATCGTGAACATCTAGAATAGGAATAGGAGCAACTTCTTTGATAGGATTGTTCGGAGCTTGAAAAGATTTAGGAAGAGTAGAAAGTGGAAGCGAACATGGAGTGATAGAACAAGAAGATGGAAGACTTTGATCTTGACAAGGATCTTTGGATAGCACAAGCATACAATTTTTTTCTTGATTTTCAATAAGCTTAACATTGGAAGAAACAACATTAGTTTTAATAACCTTAATGGAAGTATCATCTTTGGAAAGCGGAAGTGTAGTAAAGTTATTTTGATTATTAATAAGCTCAATGGTCTAAGTGGTAGCTGGATCTTGCTTAGGAGAAGACTTAAGATATGGTGTGATGAATGAGAAAGGGTGTACAGGATCAAAAGAACCATGGAATGGATAAGAGACATCATGAAAAAGATTGGATGACATGGAAGTTTCTTGATCTTGATCTTTATTTATGTTATTTTCTTTATCATTTTTGGAGTCCTCTTGACATGGAGCCACTTCTAAGGACAAGGAAGCATGTTGGGATTGTATGGAAGACTTTGGAAGAGATGGTGGAGGGCTAGCTAAAGTAGGAATTATAGCATATAAAGGATTAGGCTCTTTACGTTTAGCATTATTGAAAGTATTTGCAGCCAAGTAAAGGTTAGCTCTAGTTTCTTTAAGAGGTAGCCCTTGGGGATAATTATAGGAACCACATGAAAAGTATTAGGACCTTTGGTGGATGAAAGATTTGTGAAAGATTTGAAAGACTGGGAAGCTTTAGGAAATGACTGGGTATTGGAGGAAGTAGGGGATGGAAGGGAACCACCACAAGATAAATGTTCAACATTGACATGATCTTTCTTGAGAGTATAATCTTTATTTTCAGCATGAGAGTTCTTAGAGGAGAGATCCTTATAGTATTGACATTTATAATTAGCGCAAAAAGCTTTCTCTTCTTCAAGTGAAATAGATGGATCATCTAGGTATTGTGCATAGAAATCATCAAAGTCTCTTTCAAAATTAGAATCTTATGGATCACCATCATGATCTTTCCAATGTGACGTCCCATTTCTAGTAAGCACGAGCACATAGTGAGGATGACTCTTAGGAACATAGGTTTCATAGGTATCATTATATTGTCCATCATCATAGTCATCATAGTCTTCAAAGATGGGTGTGTCACTCTCTGTGTAAGAGGTATCATAAGGGTTATCACGTTGCTCAACATGGTATGTCTTGAGAAGAGAAGCAAGACTCTTGGGAGAAGTAGAAGAGGAACAAGAACGTGGAGAAGAGGAAGGTGAAGACTCAATGGAGGAAGAAGATGAGGAAGATGAGGAAGAATGAAAAGACTTAGAAGATGAAAGACATTTGGAAGAAGGAGGTCATGACATGATCATGCATATGATCCTTAAAAAGGTGTCTGATTTAATCAATTTTTTTTTTATTTTCATCATAAATTTATCACTCATGGGCTTTTTGGAATAATACTCTTCGAATTGAGAAATGAGTTCAAGATCATCCATTTTCAAGAGAGCTTCCATAACAAGATAGCTAAAATTCATGGTTCTGGAAGAGGAGGAATCAAGCATGGAAGTGACAAAAGAGATGAATAGAAGAAAGAAGACTAGATAATAAGAGGAAAAGAATCAAGAAGACGTGAAGAGTTTAGGAAGAAGAGAAAGGATGGAAATGGGAGACTAGGAAAACATGAGAGATGTGGAAGAAAGAAGACCAAGAGTCATTTTGTGCAATGTGATACCATTTAAGTACATTTGGATGCTGAGCAATAGTGGGGGAAGTGACCTACTATAATCTGGATCAATCGAGGAAGACTGGAAGCAATAGGAATCAGCTCACTATTTTGAAAATTTTAAGACAGGTTCGCATGAGAGAATGCTACTTCGCCTGAGGAAGTACTAGGCTAGGTGCAAGAATGTACTGTCTCGTGTGAAAGAATGCTTAGAAAGTGAAATTTTGCATGATAAAAGGACACAGTTTGACAGTTCTGGCATAGATTTCAAGACACATATTTTGAGACACAGCACTAGCTATTCTCTGATAGAATATTTAGTTCTCACTCTAGGAAAGGATTTTTTCTCAGATTTTGCAATTTTTGAGTGTTTCAATATCAGATTGTTTGCAAATTTTGAAGATCTGTGTAACAGTTCATTTCAAGTAACCAAGGAGATATCAAGCACGCAAAACATCAAGCAAGGGATTTCAAGCATGTCTGAAAACAATGAGCAAGGGACAAAGCAACCTTGCACATAAACAATCAAGTGACTTTAATGTTTTAATCCCTAGAAATACTACTTGTGAATGTTCCAAAAAGTTTTTCAATAACGCACATATTCCTAGAAAATGAAAAATTTGGCCTCACTAGGGTTTGTAGTAATGGTCTAACTCTGCAAATTTTGTGATCTCAAGAGTGTGAACTCCAATCTAGATGCACTGGGGTTTTGACATAGTCCGAGAATTTAATCAATCAGGAGCTGCTAGGGAGATTTGACAACCCAACAAGAGACCACACCTATGAAGATTTCCTCCACAAGGACATTTATATAGCAGTTGTTGCTACCATGGAAAAAATGGCTATTACCACTTGAGGTTCCATCCATGTGGTTGACCCAATTAAGGGAATGTCCACTATGGTTAACCCTCTCTAAAGATGACTCACAAAAGATACCACATGGGGACTAGATTGGATTCAAGGATCTAGGTTTTTGGTACTATCCAAAAAGGAAGTAGAGCATAATCCCCTAGCCTCTTCACTTCACAAAAACAAAGAAGATAGATTAATCCGACATGATAAAACTAAAATTATCTCACAAATATCTATGATGTCAACCGCTTATGATCTATCAACCTCTCCGAAGAGAGAATGTATCAATCAAAAGTTGAAGATGCACAAATCTAGTAGAACGCAAGACAATCTCAACAACCTCCCTACCTACAAGGGGATCTTTCATCAAGAAGAGCTTCACATGCATGAACAAGAGAAAGAAGCCCACTCTCTCAAGATCATTTGCAAATAGTGTTCATAGGGCCTAATTACTATGTGTAACAGATATGCAAAAAGCCAATCTATGTTCATTTTAGAGCCCAAAACTGAAGTGTGAATTATGAAAGTTGTAAAGGCACTCAAGCTTCACACAAGAGAGTTTGTTTTATGTCCCAAAATGAAGCGTTATTAGATGTAACAAAATACCTAAGTTCCTCACAACGCGCTTAGTAGATTTTACCTATTTTAGCAATTTTTGAGCATTTGTCTTCTATCTTTTGTACACATGGGATGTACCTGCACCTGCACCTACAAACCACTGTTATGAAAAACTTACCTATTCTTGTACATAAAACCAAGTTTTATAAAAATACATAAAAAAAGAAATGCAACTTGTCAACCCCACGTGGTAGAAATTTAGGTTAGTCAAAGATAATATGTCATTTCATAATCGAAAAACCCGTTGTCATAAAAAATTAGATTCTGACCAGTCTGTACTAAATCAATAATAACTTTTGCAAATCAAAATTAAATTAATCCAAACTAATGGAAAATGAAAGCTAACTCAAATACCTTTCCATAAATATAAATTTTGGATCTGTATCATGTCATATGTGTATGTACCAATAAAAGCATCAATCAGATTTCTGGAAGAACAACCTAGAAATTTATCACAAAACTCACAAAAATTAACCTTGTGGTCATGGGTTTGAGAAAAATGATAGAAATTTGATAGAATAGAATGGAAACCCATTTTAGGGCCCCACTATGGGCACTAGAAATGTGTGTGTGAATTTTATACCTAGTTGTAGACACAACACTTCAGTAAAACATTAGAGGTTAGCAAAAATTGAAATTTGCAAGTAATTGAAACTATGCTAACTAGGTGATTTACTGCCTTCTAGTAGGTGCAAGTATGATGTTCTCAAATTGAAATCAAGATCAATGACAATGCAACACCTAAACGAAGGATTTAAAATGATGAAAGCAATGAAATATGAATGCAAATTAATCTATTTTTTTAGATTTTTGATGCAATAGGATGAAAAACTATATGAAATTAATCTAGAATGAAATTGAAATGATATGAAAATTAATCTAAGAATTATATGAATTGATATGCCAAGCTATGAAAAACTATGAATTGATCTCACAAAATTGCCTGCCACAAAATCTTTGTTCTTCAGTTGTAAATTCGCCAGAGTAATTGTGCAAATTCGAGAGATATGCGATTGAAAGCTTGATGGATTTAGAGAGCTTGAAAGCTTGAGAGATTTTTAAGAGATTGAAAGGTTGAGTGATTTTTTATGAAGAGCTGAGCCTTATTTTTATAGAAATCCAAGGCTTGAGGATGCATTGAGAAAAGCCATAAATCACTCTTGATAAACTCAGGTTGATTTTTGAGTTAACAAGAAATTAAGAATAAATAAACTCATAAAATCATACAAAAGTAGTTTTTATCTCAAAATAGAGTTTAGTTTTTTTCTCAACTCATCATCAAATGTTGCGATTAGAAAGTTAACAAATTGAAATTGAAACTTGATTTAAAGTTAACTGCTTTTCTTATTGTGCATGATTTAATATGAATTAATTTAATAAATAAAGTGATTTATTTTCCACTTAACTGATTTTGAATTAAAACAATTGATTTATGGGTTAATCAATTATTAAATCAAATTTTATTCCAATTAAATCATTAAATTTGACAACTTTGATTTTAAATCAATTAAATAAATATTCAATTGATTGTTTGTAGGAATTTTGATTTATTGTCAAAATAAAAACAATATTAATTAGGAATAAATGTAATTAAATCTAATTAAATAATTATGTGGTAGAATTAAATTAATTAATTAAATATTTAGAATATTCAATTAATCAACTTTAGGATAAATATGATTTATCGCCAAATAATATTTAATTAAAGATAATTAGATAAATTAAGAATATTCCCCGATGCAGAATTAAGATAATCAATTAAGATTTTGATAATGTGCAGATGTGCCTTAGCTTAGGACTTTGATGTCAATTTTGTTCGAATTGTTGATGTAGGAGGTTAATGAACCTATAGCCCATTTTTGGGGTATTACAAATTTATCCTTTGGTCTTAATCAAAATGTAGAACTTAAAGTACAAAAATTGTTATCAAAAACTTCTTGACATGTCCATTCTTTTGGATCCCTCATTTTCATGATAGTAGATCGTTATCCTATAGGCTATCTAGCACTACATCATTGGCTTCCATGGCTTATCCAAAAACATGCTTCACATTGCTATATCATTTTTCCTTAGCTTGGGTACTCTTGAGGAGATGGTCCTACAGGTCGCATTCATATCCTTCATCCATCATGGTCTTTCCATCTCTAATCCATCAGCTTGCAAATCCATTATTCATGTCCTATATCTTGCTAGACATTGGGGGAAAATCAATGTGATCTTCTTCAAGAGTTGGTAATTTCTTGCATAAAGTGCTTTGAGCTACATCTTGCATAAACCGAGCTTTTGTAATATTTTGGAAGTTTGCCCAAGTCCAACATTTTTCCTATCCAACTAGGGGCATTTGATCTTAATCAACGGATTTCAACAAACAAGCATCAATTCACATGACACAATGCATTAAACTCAATCAGATTCAATAGTGCTACTTTCAGTCACATATCAGAGAGACTTATTAGAGCTTCAGAAGAGAGGTTTTTGTTGAACCTTTGATGGATATCATTGTTCACAACCAAGTATTTTGATCCTACAACTTGATCCTTGAGACTTCATTAACTTTATTATTCAGGATTGAAAATTGACATCACTTAAATGATCAAAATGGTTGGAAATTCTTTTTGAAAATCTTAATACATTGCAAAACACTTGAAGTTTTTTTTTTTGATAATCTTTATTGACTTTTATCACATCTTTTTAGCTAATCGATGATGTTTCGACTAGATTGGCGATGATGGAGACATGATATTTTTCTTGCCTTTGAGTGATTGTCTTGAGGGAGATCCAACAACTTATGTGAATTCATCCAATGACATGGTCATCAAAGAATCATCGAGGAATTTCATATAGGGTGGATGGTTGACCTTTGTTTGCAACATCGAATCCATTGAAACCGGTATTCATACTCCCATAGTTGGTCATTCAACTAATGAGGGTTATACTAGTTTCCTAAAGAGGGTTACCAAAAAGTGATATAAAATGGTATTCATATCATCATGATGTGGTCAGTGATGGTTGTACATGCTTTCTGGTCCCACAATGCTCAATGATGAAAATATTTCTCTATGGCATTTCTATGCTAAAAGGTAGTGACAATTAGTTGCATTGCATTGCATTTTCATGATAGATTACTTACATGTTTATGGGATTTTCCTTAATCAAGGGGGTAGAAGTTAAAAATGAGTACATCATCAATGTCCTAATCAATGTCTTCAAATATTACCATTATCATAATTATCATTACTATGCATCTTCTCACCTAGGGGGAACCTCGTCATCTAATCAATTAAGGGCAACCTAATTCTCTTCATTACCTGTATCTACATTTGCACCTGATTCATATCAAATGACCCTATCTATCATCCTCCCACCATTAATCTTCTCATATAATCATATCATGTATCAAATATCAATTAGTCAAATCATCCAATTGATCATCTAACTTCAATCAAGTTATCTTATCATCTGTTTGCTCTTCTTGAGCGTATCAAATCTCCTAACTCTAGATCGTGAGGAAGGGAAATCAATCCATTTGTTTGTGTCTCTATGTCTTGAGAATGAATTATCAATATCAATCCTATCAGTATCAATCCTATCTGTGTTCTACTATCAACATACCTGTCCTATCCTATTGACATCAATACAACATCAACCAAGTGATTCTGACTGATATCAAGTGATATCCAAACATCGTCAACTTATCTCAAACATCAACAACATTTTCTCAATCATAGTTTTTCTCATCAACTTATTTCAATCAAACCAAGGCATTTTTTGAACTAGGCATATCATCAATGTTTTTCAGAAATGAAAATAGATTGAATTAACTATCAATCAATATCATCAAAAGTTTTCTAAACAAGCAATCAATCTATTTTCATATCTGAGGGGGCATCATAAGAGTATAAAATTGGCATCAAAACATCATTGAACCTGGGGCATCAAAATTTTTGAACTATTATTAGTGGGGCATATCACATCAAATGTTAAATCATATCAGGTAGTATCCTTAATCATATCAGGTATCAAATCAGGACCTAAAAGTGATCATGACTTAAAAATTTCTTTGAATCAATGCACTATGCACATTAATCCAAAGAGGGGCATTTGTAGACATAAAAAACTGGGCAAGTGCTTAAAATCATTCAAATTGTAAAATCTCATCAAAATGCTCTAATTCTCATCAAGATGGATCAAATCAATTTTAAATAGACATTTATTAATCAAAATTGGACAAAATCAATTAAATCAAAGGAAAAATCAAATCATGACATTAAATAATTAAATACAAGCTTAAAGGGGTGAAAAACATTATATAATTGATTTTAATCAATTAATTGTATAGTTGTTAAATCAAAAATCAAATTGAACCTATTCCCTTACATGGATAATTTAATTAATTAATGGAATTTAATTAATCCTAATATCTTTCAACAACAATTTGAGAAACCAATGAGAATTGAGAACAAAAGCACATGGATCACTCCAAAATAGGTGAATCTCAATCACACATTTTAATTTTGAATCTCAACCACTCAATTTTGTCTTTTTTGTCCAAACCTTTGAGACAAACATTTAAATTGTCCCCCCATTTAAAAGCATTGCAAAGGTTTTGACTCAACCAAGGCTAAATCATGATTAAATAACTCTACCCCCTACCCTTGGGAATTTACTATAAATAAGAGGCATTTTGAGAGAAATAATCATCTTAGAAATTCATTTGCAAAGCATCACCATTATAGGAAATTTCATAGCAATTGAGAGCATATTTGAGAGCATTTGAATTATATTTATATCAATTTGAGAGTTTGAGAGCTAGATTAAGCATTGTACTATCATATTTCTCATTCTAGGATTGTCACTAGTGGAGAATAGGCTGAGAGCTTCACTTACCAAACTTAGATAGAGAAACATGGGATGTCATGGATGTTAATTTCAATTCTTAGCTTAAATTTGCATTGTATTTTTCTAGAATTCTAGGTGATTATCCTAATTTCATGAAGGTGTTAAACATACATACACAACAGTCAGTATTGGCTTGCTAAAAAATCTCCAACAATCTCCCCCTTTGGCATTGATGGAAACATATGGAATGAAAAACACCACCAACCCAAATGAACATTTATTTTATAACATTCTCCATTTCCTCTTCAAAACTCCCCCAAGGATGAATCCTCCATCTTCTGCAATATTCTTCTACATTCTCCATTTCCTCAACTGAACCACTTCCATAACTCAATACTACTCCCCCTTAGTATATTACTCCTTTTACTTCTATTTTTCATGATTATATATTACTCCCCCTTTGACATCAATGGAAAAGGGCACCAAATAGTTTAAGCACTAGTACTACTCCTGAGGTAGAGTAGTCAACCATCCATTAGTCCCTAAGGACTGATGCTCTTTCTTCTTTCTTCTATGCAAAATTAGGGGAGGGAATTCCTCCCAACTTCTCCCTGAGATACTCAAAAGTATCCTTTGGCAAGGGCTTTGTGAATATGTTTGCTAGCTGATCTTTAGTACTCACATAGTCCAACTTAACTTCTTTTTCTACTACTTTTTCTCTTAGGAAGTGATACTTGATCTCAATGTGTTTTGTCTTTGCATGCATCATAGGGTTCTTTGACATATTGATAGTGTTGGTGTTATCACAATGTATAACAATAGGATAGTCAATCTGAATTCTAAAATCCTTTATCATTTTCTTGATCCAAATAATTCTAGAACAATTCAAGGCTGCTGCAAAATACTCTTCTTCTATCATTGACTGGGAGATACAATTTTGCTTCTTTCTTGTCTAAGTGACAATTCTGTCACCAAGAAACACTACTCCTCCTGATGTACTATTCTATTATCAACTCATCCTGCCCAATCTGCATCAGTATATACATCAAGCTCAACATTTTTTGAATTGGGATACCATAGACCATAGACTATAGTGCCTTGCAAGTATCTAAATATTCTTTTTACTGCCATGAGGTGACTTTGTTTAGGCTCTATTGTGAATCTTCCAACAATGCCAGATGCATTGGAAATATCTAGTCTGGTCTGAGTAAGATAAATAATTTTTCCAATCATAGACTTGTACAATGCTATATCTATTGTTGGTGAATCATCTTCTTTTGTAATCATGCATCTAGTTATCATAGGTGTCCCTATTGGCTTGCAATCATCCATATTGAATTTCTTTAATATCTCTTTCACATACTTGGACTGATTAATGAAAATACCTTTCTCTGTCTACTACACATTCAATCCCAAAAAGTGTTTGATAGGTCCAATCATACTCATCTCAAATTCATTTTGCATCTCTTTAGAAAATTCAGCACTAAGTTTGTCATTACCTCCAAAGATAATGTCATCAACAAATATAGCTTCAAGTAGTAAACCTTTAGATGTCTCTCTTATGAATAGATTACAGTCTGCTACTCCTTTCTTGAATCCAATCTTTGTAAGATAGTCATCCAGTCTCTCATACCATGCTCTACGGACTTGCTTAAGTCCATAGAGAGCTTTCTTCAATGTGCATACCATATCAGGTCTATCTGATAAGGTGAATCCTTTTGGCTGCTCAATGTATACTTTTTCTTTTAGCTCTCCATTCAAGAATGCTAACTTGACATCCATTTGATGGACTTTGAAGTTTTTTACTGTTGCATAAGCTAGAAACAACTTAATAGCTTCTAATCTTCTCATAGGTGTAAATGTGTCTGAATAATCAATGCCTTCTCTTTGCACATATCCCTTACATACTAACCTTGCTTTATTTCTTACTACTGTACCATCCTCATTCATCTTGTTTCTAAATATCCATTTTGTCCCAATCACATTCTTATCACTAGGTCTTGGGACCAGTTCCCAAGTATCATTCTTGATAATCTGATCTAGTTCTTCTTTCATAGCATCATGCCAATCTGAATCATTGCATACATCTTCAACACTTAAGGGTTCAATCTGAGATAGTAAACATACTACCTCATTGCTAGCTGAATTCTTTGCTTGTGATCTTGTTAAGATTTTTCTACTCTGATCTCCAATGATATCATTCTTGGAATGATTTCTAGATGTAAACTTTGGAACTTTAGATGATATTGTCTCATCTCCCTTCTGAGTTTCTTCTTCAGTTGATTCGGGGTCATTGAACAATACATTGATACTTTCAAACATCTCTTCAACAACTGTCTCACTAGTGGAGGGTCTAGGTTCTTCTTCAATCATAGGTGAGTAATCATGATATCTTTCTTGAACCATAAAATTCTCATCACTCTTAACATGAGCACTTTCAATGATCTTCTTCAATCTTAAGTTAAAACATCTATAAGCTTTACTTTTAGTAGAGTAACCAAGAAAAATATCTTCATCACTTCTTGCATCAAACATGCCTACTACTTCATCCCTCTTGATGTAGCACTTGCTTCCAAAGATTCTGAAGTATTTCAATGTGGGAACATTACCAAACCATATCTCATAAGGTATCTTGTTAGTGCTAGGCCTTAATTGTATTATATTGATTGTATAGACTAGTGTATTGACCGCATCTCTCCAATAGGTATGTGCAACTTTTCCTTCAATCATGATGGTGCGCATTGTGTCAAGGATAATCCTATTTCTTCTCTCTGCAATCCCATTCCACTGAGGTGTTCTATGTGCACTTAACTATCTCTTTATGCCATGTTCTTCATAGTACTCATAGAATCTATCAGAGGCGAATTCTCCTCCTCTATCCAACCTTAGACATTTTATCTTGAGTCCAGATTCATTCTCAACCTTATCTTTGAATATTTTGAACTTCTCAAATGATTCTGACTTATCTTTCAAGAACGTGACCCACATCATTCTAAAATAATCGTCTACAAACAAAATGAAATACCTTTCACCATAGTATGATCTTGTTTGAGTTGGTCGACATAGGTCTGTATGAATCAAATCCAGCTTGTTTTCTATTGAATCATGCTTGCTCCTAAATAAATTCCTCACATGCTTTCCCATTACACATTCCCTACATATAGTATCAACTGGCTTTGCTATGCTAGGTAGGTCTCTTACTGCATTAACATTACTTATCTTTACTATGTTATCAAAATTCATGTGACATACTCTTTTGTGCCATAGCCAACTATCATCTACTTTAGAAATAAAACAGCTTACTTCTGATTAAGCTAAAAAAATTACCTTTAGCCTTTGATCCTGATGCAATTGTTTCTCCTTCCTTGTTGTTAATGATACACTTGTTTCTATTGAACTCCAATCTATAGCCTTTGTCAAGCAACTACCCAACACTTCGTAGGTTATGTTTCAAACCATCAACATAAAGAAAATCATCAGTGTTATTCTTTCCATCCAGGGTGATGGCTCCTCTACCAATGATAGGTTTAGGAGTGTTATATCCAAATCTGACCATGCCTCCTTTGTATCTATCTAAATGAACAAATCTATCTTTATCACCTATCATGTGATGTGAGCAACCACTGTCAATGATCCAATCCGTTCCGATGTATGCTTGTGAAATCAATACTAACTCTTGTGAATTCTTTTTATCTTCAAGAGAAATGAATCCAATCTCCTCTTCTCCTGATTCTTCATATGATACTCCTTCTCCAACATAGTAACATTCCTTTGTATACTTAGGCTTGTAGTTATTGTTGAAATTTTTAACTCTTGTAGGACACTTAGATGCAAAGTAACCACTCTTATTACATGAAAAACATTTGAATGGTAATTGACCTTCATATATTCCTTTTTCTTTCTTTTCTCTTTTAGCAATCATAGCAATGAAATCATCTAGTGTTTTCTCTTCATCATCAAAATTACCATAGGTGTTTGTATTTCTTACTATGGACCGAAGCTGTGAAGGCTATTTCACTTTTAGGTTCTATCTTCAATCTTGAAATCTCAAAAGCTGAAATTTTGTTGATCAAAGTTTCTCTTTTGAAATTTGATGTAAGTTGCATGGTCTCAACAAGTATGTTTATTTTATTTTCATACTCTGCTGTGAGAGTGGTCATCAATTTATCCATAATGTCTTCTTCCAAGATCTCTCCACAATTGTTCCTGATTCCTGCATCTGCTTCATTAATCATTTGGTTGTAAGCTTTGATGTTCTCTTAAGGTAGCATCTCTAATGCATTGTATCTTTTCTTCCAAGTTTTTTTGTGTGCATCATTTTCTTGTTTGTCTCCTTCAAATATGTCTTCTAGGTACTTCCATATTTTGTGGGCTGTATCTACTTTCTTTATTTCTGAAAACTCACTATCAGATAGGGTGCTGCTAAGGGCTTTATTGGCTATTGCATTATGATGAAACAATTTCTTTTTCTTTTTAGTAGCATCATCCTTTGCAAGGTATTCTAAATTAGGGATCTTGACTTCTTTGATAGTTACATCAAAAACTTCAAAGGCAATGCATTACAAATGTGTCACCATCTTGTTCTTCTAGTTAAGATAATTCTCTCCATAAAACTTAGGACTTTCTTTTCTAAAGAATGCCATCTGATCAACCTCAAGCTGTTAAAATTTCTCTCTGAGGTACTTGGCTCTAATACTAATTGTTAGGAATAGTCCCAAGAGATAACTGAGAGGGGGGGTGAATCAGTTATCTACAAGTTTAAATTATTTATCCAATTAAGTATACTTAAATATAAAGCATAAACACAATGAAATAACACTTGAACACAACACCAATATTTTGGTTACAGGGAAATCCAAAAAGGTAAAAACCTCAGTGGGAATTGACACCCACTAATAATCTGCACTAGTGTTTTATGATCCTTGTTAGAAGATCCTTAACCCTGTTAGGAGGTTCTTTACAATATATTTAGTACAGTAGACCATGTCAATGGTTAGAACCTATTAGGAGTCTTTTACAATTAACCCTGTTAGGGGTGAGGACACACTATCTGAGAGCACACTGCTCAAAGGGGTGAAGGCTACAACCTTCTGAATAATAGATACACACTATATCTGGATCTTGGTGAACTGCACTTTGACCTACTATTTGGATCAGTTCCAATATATAGCACAAACACTTTACTTGGTCACATAGACCTTCTTCTAATGGCTCAACACTTCACACACTCTTCTCTACTCTTCATAATCAACTATAAACCACACTTTAACAATCACAAATGACTGCCTATAAATATCTTTCCTCTAAATGATATAATCAAGTCGGCCTATTAGAACCACCTTGAAAACATTATAGAGAAACCATAACATACTCCAATAATAATTTTGTCTCTCTACTAAGCACGCAACACAATCTGGGACCTGTCCAGTAATAATAAGTGTAGATGCACGCTACACACTGTTGGCTCTACCAAAGTAACTAAAACTTTCTCCACAAGCTGAATTACATCATGCACTCTTAACAAAACATTAATAACTCTTTTGAAAGGACTAATCCAAGGGCACATAATTAAATGATAGGTGCAACTCCAGAACCAATATAATTGTAGAAGTTGAGAAATCCAACTTCATAGATCGCCAAGAACACGTGCATGCAAATAACCTATTGCTGAAAGGAGACCAAAGAGACAAAAAGAAACGGCTTGGAAAATATCAGTAGTGTGAGAGAAAATTGTATACCAAGATAATGAAAAAATAATTACAAGAGTTCAACCTATAAGGTGAACAAAAACCCTTAAAGCAAAAAAGCTAGGTTGCACAATATAATTAATATAAAATATTAATTATATGCACCTAAGAGATAGCTTAAGTAAACTAGAGTAATAGACAACTTAATTAATTAAATCAAAGTGATCTAATTAATGAGTGACTAGATAAATACTCTAACACCCCCCCTTAAGTGAAGCTCAGGAGGTAAGCTAACCTAGCATAGCTATGAAAGAAGGAAATGGGTCCCGGCAACAAGGCCTGATCAAGTACCCAATATAAGGAAATCTCTGTAAACTAGAGACAAAGGAGAAAACCCAGTGGGAAAAACTTCTCTCCAAAAAAAGATATAAAAAAAAGCAAAGGACCAAAAAAATGACTTCAAGAGACTCTCTCAAGGCCATAAGTACAATGCATGCTGCCAACCCCCCCCCCTGTGAGAGAGGGTCAAGGCTCCAAAGCCCCCTTGAAATGAAAGAACCCCTAGATCAATGAACAAACCACCATGACTCCAATACAAAGGAGTGAAAGGCAGTGAACACTGAAGAGGTAACCTCAAAGGATGAGGTTTCATTGGAATGCTAATTTGATGCTCAAAGGAGTAGACATGGGGATCCTAAAAGGGAATCCCCAAAGTAGGTGGTATGACAGGTGTGCTGACACTGTCAGGAGAGAGGAGATGAATGTCCTCTATAGAATCCTCAACAATTGGACCTGGTGGCTTGATGAATGGAGCTGGAGGGTCTGGCAGTGGTGAAAAAGAGTCCTATTGAAGAGAGGAAACCTCAACAAGATGTGATGAGGAAGTCATAGAAGTGGTCTTAGGAACAACATAGAGGTTCAAGTGACCTGCCTGCCCCACATGATGCTCTCATAGAAGATGAGAGTTGTGCTTCGATAATGGAGATGGTAGACCAAAGTGTGAAAAGGTGTAGAGATAGGTGGAATGATCAACTATCCCTATAGCAATAATGCCTCCTGTCGCAAAATCCTAGATGAAGACTGAATCTTTCTTGAACTCAACTGTCTTCCCTAACCCACTGAGTGTAATCTGATAAATTGAGAGAAGGTTTCTAGACAAAGATGGAACATAAAATACATCATTGAATGTGTCATCTTGAATTCCTATAGAACCTTTCCCACAGACTGTCATAACAGTGTTATTCCCCATGAGAATGTGAGGAATAGGAGAACCCTCAAAAGAAGAGAAGATCTTCAGAGAAGATGCCATATGGTGAGAAGCACCTGAATCCAGTATCCAAGGGACCTGAAGGGGATGCAATGGAAGCCTGTAATGCATGACCCTTTCCAAAATCCTATCCAGATGTCAAAGATGTGGAAGAAGACTGAAAAGAAGACCCCTATGAGGTAGAAGAGGATGGAGAAGAAATATTGCTCTTTTGAAGGAGAGCTTGCAAATCTACAATCTATTTCTCGTAGCCATCAAATCTCTTTTGAAAAAAATGTGAGTCATCATGAGGTCCCTTTTGACAATAGGAACATGTAGGGATCTCAGTCTTCTATTTCTCCTTCTTAGAAGAAGATGGTGGGCTAGTAGAGTGCTGAGAAGAGGATTCAAATATCTGCTTCGGCTTCTGCTTCTATGTATCCTAAGGTTTCTTGACAAGCAATGCCTATGACTATGAACCTTTAAGTGAATCCATTTGACTGAGCTTGGACTACTCACGAGTCAACCTATCACAAAAAGTCTTAAAAGAGGACATAACATGTCATGCATCTAGTTTATCCATAGTGGAGTAGAAGGTAGAAGTGAAAATCTGATAAGGGCCATGAAGCTTTGAGAATATCAAAAAGATACACTCATCATTTGACTTCATCTTTCTAGCAACCTGTAAAATAGATTGAAGAGACTTGAACTTCATCAAGAAGTCCTCAATGCTAGTGTATGATTCAGGTACCAAGGAGGTGAACTTTGCATCTATCTAGAGAACCCTAAACTGATTCATTGTGCCAAACAAGGTGGAAAAATTATTCCACATATCCCTGGGTGTGGTCAAACCATCCAGGTGGAACAACAACCCATCTAAAATATTCATTGCTATGAGGCCCATTGCCCCATCCATCTGATTTCTCTACATAAGAGCCTCATAAGGCCATTGTAGAACTGGCTAAGCCTCATGAGGCATGACCATAACCCTTTTTCCATAAGCAATCTGGTCATTTGTCCTTTCCAAGTGTGATAGTTGTGAGGTGTAAGGAGGGTGACATAAGAGTCTGCCATTGAGAGAAAGTAGATAGAAGTAGAAGGGTCTCTTTGAAATAAATGACAAAAAGCTAATTTAAACCCCCCATAAAATATTATACTATCTCCCATACAATTCAAATAAGAAAGTAAACACAAAAGAAACAAGGAAAAAACCTAATTTTGAGATGTAGAGAGGAAAAAATGAAGCCTCCCCTTTGACACCAAAAATAGCTAATCAAATGGAAAAAATAGGAAATGAAACCTATATGAGAGTGATGGGCTTGGAAAGACCTTTTTGACGATATATCATATGTCAAATTTTGAGTTTGTATGAGCCTTCTAGGACCAAAAAAGTGCAGGTACCCCAAAAATGCAAGCTCCCTGGAAAGAACCAGTCACGGCAAAAAATTTGATGGCTGTATGACCGTCAAATTACAGCTGGCCAGAAAAAAATTCGGTCGCTAGAAAATTTTAAAAAGTTGCTTGAAAATTTTGAAAAAATGGTCGAAAAATAAATTCTAGCTAGTGACGTCGCCAATGACATCACCACTGTGAGCACGGTGACAGACCACCAGCGGAGGTGGCAGCCGGGCGATGCTGTGCTAGCGCAGCGGGGACTGAGTGCGGGCTGAGTTGCAGTGGTAGGTAGGCTGTGCGTTGATGGTGTGCTAGTTGTGCCCAAGAGAAGCCCTAATTGGTGTGATTTTCAAGAATTTAAAAAAAAAAATTTCAATTTGCGTGTCGTATGACCTAGGAGAGAGAAAAATTCTTCTAGAGGTCACAGTGGCCAAAAACAATAAATTTTATATGATTTTTGACTCTCCTGGGCCTTTTGAGCGCAATGGTGGAGTCCATTTTGGCTTAGAGTGCTCCAAAAAATAGCGCCTCCTCCAAAATGAAGAAAAAAACCCAGAGAAACTGTGGCTTTCATCTTTAAATCACGGCTCCAAAAACTCAAACCAGGCAATAGTAGGAAAGCTCTAATACCATGTAGAAGTTGAGAAATCTAACTTCTCAGATCACCAAGAACACCTACATTCAAATAACCTATTGCTGAAAGGAGACCAAAGAGACAAAAAGAAAAGGCTTGGAAAATCTCAGTGGTTTGAGAGAAAATTGTATTCCAAGATAATGAAAAAATAATTACAAGAGTTCAACCTATAAGGTGAACAAAAACCCTAAAAGGAAAAAAGCTAGGTTGCGCAATATAATTAATATAAAATATTAATTATATGCACCTAAGAGACAACTTAAGTAAACTAGAGTAATAGACAACTTAATTAATTAAATCAAAGTGATCTAATTAATAAGTGAATAGATAAATACTCTAACAATAATCTCTATCGGCTTTTCTGAACAAACATAAGAAACTGCTACTGCTGAATAGCGACTACATAACTTTACGTCTACTGATCATCAGACTCTACATCCATGAATGTAATATCACTAACATGTCTTCATCTCATATCCAAAGGTGCAAGGCTCCATGATGACTATATAGACAATCACCCATAGAATACTGCTTGTAACTCTGTCAGGAACAATGCTGACACAAGCTGCTATATAGCTGTATGTATTAATAGTTAACCTCTACACCCATGATATCATACTGATAACATGTCCATGCAACATATACTCAAATCTTACTGCATAAGTCTTCAATGCATGCTACTTACCATATGTTTTCATCAATGACAACCATACAGTCAGTACTGGCTTACTGGCAAATCTCCAACATTTCATTATCACAACATTGCAAATGCATTATCGAAAATGAAATCAAAATTTACTCATAATTAAATATTTTTCAACACAAATTGATCAAAAATATAATATCTTTCACTTGGATCAAATTTCATTTCATTTCCAAGGGGGCATACAATCATAAAATCAGGTCTGACATCATTATCATCAAATCAGGAGTATAACATTAAATCAAAGCTTAATCTTTCATCAAAAAAAAAATCGCTTATCAGTCAAGTAGGGCATCAAACATCAAATCAGATTGAATCAAACATCATATCAGTGACCTATCATTAGAATGACCATCAAGGACTTCAAATCAATCAAAACTGCATCAACCTTATCATCAAGATCTACATCTTTTATCGAATATCAAATCAAGCATCAATCTAATCAAGACTTCACATCAAAACGATTAGGGAATTCTTTGAACCAATACATCAATTCAAAGATGGGCATTTGTAATTTCCTAAAAATGGACAAGATTACATCAAGTGAGCAACCAAGGCAAAATAAAAGAAATCAAATCAAATCAAGCTAAAATTAAATCAAAATTGCAACTAAGCCATAATCCAAATTTAATTGAAAATCAAAAGTCATTAAATCAATTTAAATCCAATAAATCAATTAATTGTGAAATTAATCTAATTAATTGGATAGTTCAATTTAAATCAAATCAACCCATTTAAAGGGTACACATGGCTAAACAAATTAAATAAATTTAATTATTAAATCCCTATTTTCCCTCAACACCAAATGGGAGAAAAATGCATCAACCAATGGGAAATGAGGATTGGACTCACATTGATCAAGCTTAGAATCAATCTCAATCACACATAAGGTGAGAGAATCTTGTGTTGGAAATATTCAGGGATTAACCAAGTTACTGAGAGGGGAGGGGTGAATCAGTAACTTCAAATTTTCTTACAATTACAGATGTATTAACATATAGTTCACTTTTTCTTTATGCATATAGAAAGCATGAAACTTAAAAGCATTCACAACAATGACACATAGATTTGGTTACCCAGAAACCTTCCAAAAAGAAAGTAAAACTGGGGTGGGGATGAAACCCACAAAGCTTTAGTACTGTAGAATAAAGTTGGCCGGTTAAGGCTTACAATTTGATCACTTCTGATGATCTGCCCTATTAGGAGCAATAAGGATTGCTAAATCCACCTTGTTAAAGGATTTACAAACATACAATGAAGTATGCACTCGGTAAAGAGATTTTACAACAGACTGTTAAGTCTACCTGGTTAAAGGGTTTTAGTACTGATTCACCTGTTAGGATGAAATAGTAGATCTCTTGCTTTGCAACTGGATTGCTGATTGAGATTCGCTGAATGTACTGATCACCTTTTGTGATGAATTTGTCTTTGTTGTTCCCTATACTGTTGTAGCCCTTTGTAATTTTCTTATCTTTGCTTTTCCCTTTTATTCACATATATACTCATATAATTACATCTTGACATCTTTTCAACATTGTTTATATACAAGTCTAAACAATTAATTACAATTACAAAGTCGGCTTGACAAATAAACATAAGTGCCACTAAGTCAGCCCAAGTATGGTTACACGGTTCCTACAAACTAACTCAGTGACTTTCTGATACTCGGCGTCCACTGCATTACTCGACATCATCATGCACTCAGTAGAAGTGAAGGCACGGTTCATACTAACCACTCGGTAGGTTTTGAACTCAGTAAATACTGGTGACTCGGTAGACATAATGTTACTTGGTTTACACTGTCCTGCTCGGTTTGCATTATCTTGATCAGTTTGCACTGTCTTGCTCAGTTTGCACTGTTCTGCTCGGTTTGCACTGTTCTGCTCGGTTTGCACTGTTCTTCTCGGTTTGCACTGTTCTGCTCGGTTTGCACTGTTTTGCTCAATTTGCACTCAGAATGCAAATAAGTGTTGTCACTAGTGGCAATTCTGCTTAATGCCAACAATCTCCCCCTTTGGCATTAGTGACAAAAACACTTATTGCTCAAAACTTATATACACTTATTGATTTTTTATTATTTTTTTATTATTTTTTTAATTTTTTTTAAATTTGTCTTTGTCATAGGGCTTTATACATTATCTCCCCCTTTCAATGTGCTAACTTTTTCTATATACAAATCTCCTTCTATACATATCTCCCCCTTTTTGACAATAATGCCAAAGGTGTATATACAAGTGATTTACAGAGAGAATCCAAAATTTGATAGAAAATCAGAATGTACCTTCATGATTAGTGCCAGGGTTCTATCCCAATTTTCTTGCAGAATCTTGCATGTTTGGATTGCAATTTGGACTTCTGCAGAGAGTTCAATCATGTGATCTGCTATAGAGAACTGATTGTCATGAATCAATGTTTTGGAATGTTCAATGTGCTTATACATTGTATTCATGATGGGAAGGATCATATTCTGGATGTCTAGCAGTGCGGACCGGATCCTTGTGTCTTTTTTTAGTAGATCTGACTACATATTTGATAGGTATGAGACTTTCATGTGATGAGCAGAGCTTGAACTTGGTTCAAGTTGCAGCTTCTGTATGCTAATCTTCATATCCTCATCCATTTTATTCATTTTATCCTTAACATCCTTTGTGAACTCGGCAATATTGCACAGTCTGGCCAAAAGAGAGGTGACATTCGAATAGGTAGATTCAATATTTGACAAATCTGAAGACAATTCCACTTGATTAATAGCTATGTGCTGAGCAATGTGCTCAAGCACTTTATTGTTGAATCTCTTCTCAGCTCTTTCAACTAACTTTTATGTCCCAGATGAATCCTCATTGTATTTATTTACTGCTTCAACTAATTGTAGCAAAACATGTTGAGAGGAGTCTACTTTAATACCTAATGCATTAGACAAAATGTCTTTAGCATCCTTAATGATTTGATATTCCTTGTCTCTCTCCTCTTTAAGCTTCTTTTGCTTTGCTTTCCTTTCTAGGATTTCACCTATATTTTGCATTTGGTCCGCTGATAGATTTGCAAAATCTAATGTTGGAATCTCTATTTCTTCATCTAGGTCTATATCCTCTACTATATTCTTACCCAAAAATTTTATACTCGGTAGAGCCTTAGGCTTATCTGTACTTAATGACTTAGTAGTAGTGACAATAGACATAGTAGGACTGACTATAGAGACTGGCACACTGTCTACTGGAGAACTTAAAATATTTACACTTGTAGAATCAAAAACTGGAATACTTACTACTGGAAAACTTGATGAAGTGGGAGACTGCAACTCGGTAGAAGAAATGGTGGTTGCTTCTGTTGTTGCTATAAGTGATTGGACAAAAGTTGATGTTGTCACAACCATGCTTGAAGGTGTCTCCGGGCTAGATGTAGAAACTTTTACTGGAGAGGTAGGAAGTGATGCAATGACTTCTGCTGCTATCCTCACAGTATCATCTACCTCAGTGGCTTCTTCTTGTTCATCACTGTCATCTTCAATATCTTTTATTATTACTGTTTCAATACTCGGTTGGTGAAGATGGTATATGTTCTTCCATGTGGCATTTGCAGCCTTCACAACCGATTCAATATTGTTGATCAGAATCAAACAAGTATTGAACCTTAGTGTCATCTTACTTTCATTTTCCTTTAATGCCTTCTTTACTTCATCATTTTTCAAGCTCGGCATTAACTGTCTCAGGGTTTGATCAAATATGTCTATCACAGTTTGCTTTGCATTGCTCCATCTCATTTTTATTGGATTTAATAAGACTGCTGGAACCTGTGGGGCTATTTCATCAGGAGAGTATTTCCACTGTCCCATCTTTTCAATAACAACATCTTCTATTTCCTTCTATTCTATTTCTGATCTGGTTTCATATTTAAAAGATTTTATGTTACTTACTCCAGATCCTGATCCGTCTCTAAAAAGTTTAATCCTCTCTTGAAAGTTTAGAGGAGGCCTTTGGAATACTATGTCTTTGTTTGCCTTGTCTGCCTTATCTTTATCTGCCTTACCTCTTGCATTTCTCCTTGTAAATACAGCAGTGGGAGGCTTAGGTGCCTTAGTGATAAAAACCTTTCCTTTCTTCTTTGCAGGTTCTGGTTCCTCTGTTTTCTCATCCTTTTCTTCTTCTTCTTCATCGTTATCTCCTTTGTCCTCGGTTAGCATTTGCATTTTGGCTATCCTCTTCTTTCCTTTGTTTACCGCCTGTGGAAGTTTTATGCTTAATTCAATTCTCACCTTTGCTTCATCATATGTTCCAAAATATGGAGCTTTGGGATTAACAGGCTGATTAAGAAGGGCTTCAATGATATTCTTGGTTTCATCAATATTTACCTCATAAGGAAGAGGTTTTACATATACAATCCTTGGTTTAGCTGCTTGAATATATACATTGTCACAGTCTACCATGAAACAAATGTCATCCTTGTAATCCTCCACCAACTTCTGTGGAATCCAGAATTTGTCATTCATTTTCTCTTTGAAAGACTCAAAATAACTATCCATGATGCTTTCAAAATTTTCACCCATTTCTGAGATGTATTCATTTATCTCATAAAGGACTGGCACATCTTTTCTCCATACAACTTTTCCTTTGGAAGGGAAGAATTTTTTAACATAGAAGAATAAACAGACCAGTAGGGATCCAAACTTACATGGATTGTTTTTGGAAGTTTGAATGCTTTCCATGTTCTTGCTAAACTGTTTTAACAATAAATCTGCAAGGTCAAATGATAAGTTATTCTTGACCACTTTGTATGCTAGGTCAATAGCTTCACAGGAGACACTTATTCTGTCGACTTGAACTGTATATTTTATGGGCAATTATGTGTGTACCAAACTTTAGTTCAGCATCGGTAATGCTGCTAACTTTCATGCCTCTACCGTCCCACTCGGCTAGGGTTTTCTTTTCCAGTTCCAACCGACCTAGGGTTTTGGTAGTTTTTGCTTTGTTCAACATGGGAAGACTGGTGATTTGATGAATCATCTTCTTGGTGATCTCTATGGGTTGTTCAAGCCAAATCTTTCCATCATGTATACGGCTGAGAATGTATCTAACCCATTTTTCTCAAAAGTTTCGAGGTAAATGTGCAATGTGAACTAATCCCTTATCTTCCAGACGTTTGTGCTCGGGTTTCAGAATACCATTCACACACAGTTCTTCAGGCACAATATCTAGTTCTAGGTTTCCCATTTCATGAATTGCACAGTTGAAATGATTGTGAATATCATTAATAAGTAGTACCTTAGGAGGAATCTGAGATTGAGCTCCGTTCAGGTCTAGGGCTGCTGCAATTGCGGGCACGATCTTGAAATCTGGTGCTTTCCATTCCCCTTGGACTAACATATCAGATCCTTTCTTCGCTGAAGTGCTGGCTGATGCCATGGTAGCTCATAGAAAATTCTTTTCGCAAAAGGTATTTGAGTCGCTGGATTGCTCTTGAAGTTTTCTGCTCTCAAAGTGCTAAAATTCACGGTGAGAAATGAGTTCAATTTCTTGCCTTTTGTTTACAACTCTGTCATTAATGCTCAGTACAAATTAGGGTATGAATTCTGACAGACTATCACCCACTAAGAATTAATTGCTTGGTGAAGACTTCGCAACTCGGTGAACTTGAGAATTCATATTGCTCCAACCTCGCTCGGTAAAGACTAATACCGACCTTGTTCGGTTAAGACTGGTACCAACCTTCCTATGATCTTACTGCATCTTGTATGCTGATTTAGATCTTTCTTTTAATTCTGTTCTAGAACTGCTTGAAGTTTTTCTATGAGAATACAGTTCCAGTGCTTTCTTGGAAATTTAGTTTGAGTTGGTAGAGCCACCCATTCCATTACTTGGACTGGTTTGCTTGGTAGATTTAGGAATCCACTTTTGTCTCACCTGTTTCCTGACCTTAGTTGCTTCATTCTTCTTTCCATCTTCAACTTCACTAGCATTCATGCAATTTCTGGCTATGTGACCGAGTTTAGTGCATTTGAAGCATCTTACGGTAGTGTCTCTTTTCCTTAGATGATGTTTTATGCAGTTCATGCCAATGTGTCCATATTCTCCACAGTAATGACATCTACACCAGGTGTTGTAGTCCCATCCAAACATTGCTTTCATAATTTGTTCTGCTGGATTGAATGTCTTGGATCTACACTCGAATGCTTTGTGACCTTGTTTGTTGCACTTGTGACAATTACCTTTGAATCTTGGTTTTTCCCTGCATTCATTTGCTTTGTGACCATGTTGATTGCAGTTGTAGCATTTTCCATTGAATTTTGCTTTTTCATTGTTCCAACATTTATTTGAAGTATGTCCTATTTTACCACAATGATTACAAGTAGGTTTTTGATTTCTTTGAGTACCTTGCTTAGAAGATTCACCTTCTCCTTTGTATCCAAGTCCTGCTTTTCCTTTCTGCCTATGCAAATTTCGCTCATACAGCTGATTCAAGTCTTCTTGGCTTTTCAGCATTCCTTCATTGATTTGTTTTTTGGCATTTAGGTCATCCACCAATCTTAGATTGATTTCCTTTTCAGATCTTAGTTCTTCTCTTGTGTTTTCTATTTCTGATCTTAGATTCAGAATTTTCTCATTTGTATGGGAGATCTGATCAATTAGGTTTTCTAGCTAAAGGGTTTTATTTTGAACTTAATTGTTCCTTCCATCTAATTCATCTTTCAACTTGTTTCTTTGTTCTAAGATCTCACAAAATCTTGTTGAGTGTAGCTCTTGTTCTCTTTTTAATTTTCTCACTTCTTCCTGCAGAGACCCATTCTTTTCTAGGAGTTCTTTGACAGCATTGTTTGCTTCATCTGAGCTATTTGAGGGAAAAAGATCTTCAACCTTTTCTTCAATGTAATTCTGATCATTCATCTGATTTGCAAGTTCCTTTCTTCTTCTTAGGGATTGGGAAAGATGTTCTTTTGCTTCCTTTAGTTTAGCTATGGCCATTTCCAGATCTTGCTTTTCATTTTCAATCACCTTGTTCAGTTTGAATACCTCCATTGTCCTAGATCTTTGCTCAAGCTAGTTAAGCTTTATCTTGAGAACCAACAATGCTCTGATACCAATTGTTGGAAATATTCAGGGATTAACCAAGTTACTGAGAGGGGAGGGGTGAATCAGTAACTTCAAATTTTCTTACAATTACAGATGTATTAACATATAGTTCACTTTTTCTTTATGCATATAGAAAGCATGAAACTTAAAAGCATTCACAACAATGACACATAGATTTGGTTACCTAGAAACCTTCCAAAAAGAAAGTAAAACTGGGGTGGGGATGAAACCCACAAAGCTTTAGTACTGTAGAATAAAGTTGGTCGGTTAAGGCTTACAATTTGATCACTTCTGATGATCTGCCCTGTTAGGAGCAATAAGGATTGCTAAATCCACCTTGTTAAAGGATTTACAAACATACAATGAAGTATGCACTCGGTAAAGAGATTTTACAACAGACTGTTAAGTCTACCTGGTTAAAGGGTTTTAGTACTGATTCACCTGTTAGGATGAAATAGTAGATCTCTTGCTTTGCAACTGGATTGCTGATTGAGATTCGCTGAATGTACTGATCACCTTCTGTGATGAATTTGTCTTTGCTGTTCCCTATACTGTTGTAGCCCTTTGTAATTTTCTTATCTCTGCTTTTCCCTTTTATTCACATATATACTCATATAATTACATCTTGACATCTTTTCAACATTGTTTATATACAAGTCTAAACAATTAATTACAATTACAAAGTCGGCTTGACAAATAAACATAAGTGCCACTAAGTCGGCCCAAGTATGGTTACACGGTTCCTGCAAACTAACTCAGTGACTTTCTGATACTCGGCGTCCACTGCATTACTCGACATCGTCATGCACTCGGTAGAAGTGAAGGCACGGTTCATACTAACCACTTGGTAGGTTTTGAACTCGGTAAATACTGGTGACTCGGTAGACATAATGTTACTCGGTTTACACTGTCCTGCTCGGTTTGCATTATCTTGATCGGTTTGCACTATCTTGCTCGGTTTGCACTGTTCTGCTCGGTTTGCACTGTTCTACTCGGTTTGCACTGTTCTACTCAGTTTGCACTATTCTACTCGGTTTGCACTGTTCTGCTCGGTTTGCACTCAGAATGCAAATAAGTGTTGTCACTAGTGGCAATTCTGCTTAATGCCAACATCTTGGCCACCCATTTTGTCTCTTTGTTCCTGTTGGAGCTCTAAATTTTGTGCAAAATTTGGAGTCCTATACAGTGATAAACCTTAAAAAATGGCCTCTTAAACTCCATGCCCAATAATTAATGATGGATTACATGAAATGGGATGAAAAAATTATATTAATTTTCAATTCAAAGTTGAGAGATTAAGAAAGGAAGCTATGTGATAGGAACAATCAAAATTCTGTGATCAAAGCCTTCAAAAAATGCTGAAATTTCAACCTACTTCAAAGATGATGCGGACATAGGAGGAAGATGGTCAAATTTTAAAAATCTAAAAATGACCCAGTTCGGGAAATCAAATTTCCTATCTCTATAAAATAATTTTAGCTTTCCACGAGGTGTTTTGGTTTTTTGAGTAGACCCAAATCTGAAAGTTAGGTAGTTATTTTTTAGTTAGTTTATTATTTTTTCAAAATGATTTGTAATAAGGGTTGTGTCTTTTCACCTTTAAGAGGTGTGAAAGCCACTCAAACACATATATATACATAATGTAAAAGATAGAAGACAATACAAGATATATTTTTATACAATAGAATTTCATAAACAACTGCAACTATGAACTCTTATGTACCAATTTTTCAACATCAATAAAGATAAGTTCTCTTCTTTTTATTGGTGGTTGTAAGTTATATGTTTTCAATTAATCTTTTGGATATTCTATTAAATAGAGTGTTTCATTGTGTTGAATTCCCTGAATATCATAATTCAAAATTAATATATACAACTTGAATATCAATTGTATGGTTTGTGAACCTACCATTATTCTTATCAGTCTCTTAATTTGAGTTAAACTTGATAGGATTAGTTGTGTAAATTGATCTAAATTGTGAATCAAGCGGAAGCCTCTGAAACGATGGTCTTTTCTTATTAAAGCAAGTTTTTTAAAACCATCTCTGATCGTACATAGGATTGAAAGTTTTTTGACTCTATAGCCAAAGTATTTAGAAGGAACTGATCTAATCATTATTTGGAAATTTTCATTTGGTTCATACTTTGTAGTTTATAGATCATCAAATCATTATTTCAAAAGCTTTACTTTGTAGTCCTTAGTATAATCCATTTTAGTCAAGTTTTATAGAATAGAGATTATTAAGAGATTTGTGATTTCCTCAAAGGATCATTCACCACCTTTGGAGGAGCTTTGTTTTGTGTATGAAGTTGAGCAACACAGAGAATTTGATAGTTCAAAAGAGAATTTAGGCCTACTAGGCTTGGCTTGATTAAGCTAGAATTGTAGAGGTATCATTATACCTGTCAGTTGGCCAAAAGAAAATCCATCATTTTTGGGCACCAACAAATTGGCGACTCTACTGGAGAGTTGCTCACAATATATATTGTGAAATTACCTAAAATTTTAAATTTCGTAGATTAGAATAAAAAAGTAGTTATATTAGTTTGTTTGGAAGTACACTCTACATGAAGAAAGAACCTATAAGTAAGACATTCCTCAAATAAGGTGGCAACTCTATTCAATAAAGAATTTCAATCAGTGACTCTACTGAGGAAGAAGACCTAGAAGGAGATAACTAAAGTTTCCTCTTTGAAAGAGGTGGCGACTCTATTGTCAAGAACCTAATGTATAAAGAAACAAGTTACTACCAATTCAGATATTCAAAATGTATCAAAATAAACAACTATTTCAGAGAAAACCATTTATTCTAGATGGTATCAAGTCATTGGATCTTAGGGGATTTCATTGTATTCCTTTTAAGTTGCTCCCTAAGTTTTTGTAGCTCGTACCAAAGTTCCATGGAGAATGGGATGAATTAGTAGTTGAACATTTGGATGCATTTTATGCATTTATAGAGAACTATGAGATTTGTCCAAAGGATCAGGCAATGAAACTATTTGTTAGGACATTAGAAGATAATGCAAGAGAGAAATATGAATCATTACCCACTCAGTCCATTTCATCATGGAGGCAATTTGAGTAGTGGTTTCTTGATATGTTTCATTATACCAATGATGAAGAAGATAACATGTATTATGAGCATAATGGAGATCAAAATTGCACTATGGAAACAGAATCTTACATTTCTCCCTTAGATGCATTTTTCAATATAGAAAGACAAAAGGGTGAGTCTGTAGCCCATTTGTTCATAAGAATGATAGATTTTTATTTGGAGATACCATTAGATATCGTACCTTCAAGAAGGGAATTTTGAAGAAAAATTGATGATTTAAGAGTCTCTTTAGATGACCCTGATTTGAAGCTTCTTTTTTGGAAAGTAAAATAATATAATGAAATAAAAGGAAAACATATAGAGGTGGAACAAAAATTTGATAATATTTTTGAAGAGGAATCCGACCATGATGAGAATTGCATGAAATAAGAAAGTGAAGAAGAAAACAAATTGTGCTATGAGCGGGAAGAAAATCAAAGTTGTAATATGGATTTAGAGCCTAGTTCAGATTTTTCTTTCAAAAGATACGAAGAAGGTGATAATTTTAACCAAGTTTACCTACCTCTAAGAATCAAGCATTTACTTTGTGGCACATTCGTCAAAGAAGAAAATATGAAATATAGTGAGCCAATAATTGATTTATATGTAGCTAAATCTTCTGGAAATGGGGTACATAAAGTAGATGCAGACAATAAAGACAATGAGGAAGAATCCTTTCTTAGTGTAGAACAAATTTCAGATTTGTTGGATAAGGAATATCAAAGGCATGTACACAAAAATGACTCAAAATATTTTCCAATTCACAAGGATAAGAAAAATTGATGAAACTGTTGGAGATTTGCCAGCAGGCCAATGTTGACTATATGTTTGTCATTGATGACAACATATGGCAAGTAGCATGCATGGAAGACTTATGCAGTAAGATTTAAGTATATTTTCTATGAACATGTTATAAGCATCATATCATGGGCGCAAAGGTTAACTATTAGTACAGATAGTTATCTAGTAGCTTGTGTCAGCAGTGTTCCTAACAGAGTAACAAGAAATGATTCTGTGAATGGTTGTCCGTACAGTTATCATCGAGCCTTGCACATTTGGATATGTGATGGAGACATGTTAGTGATATTACATTCATGGACATAGAGTTTGATGATTAGTAGAAGTGAAGTTATGAATTCATTATTCACCAGTAGTAGTTTCCTTTGTTTGTTCAGAAGAGCCGACAGAGATTATATTGGTTTAGGAGTTGTGCCTATCATTTTGGTATGCACCCTTGGATTAGAGATTCGAGAAGAGTTAGTAATGTTTTCTTAAGAGCACATGATGTAATTCAGCCTAAGGAGAAAGATTGAGTTGTTTTGGTAGAGCCGATAGTGTGTAGCATGTGTCTACAATTATCTTATTGGATAAGTCCTAGAATGTGTTGTGTGCTCAGTAGAGCTGACTCAATTATTATTGGAGTTTGTTATGACTTCTCTAATATGATTTCAAGGTGGTTCTAATAGGCCAAATTGATTTATCATTTAGAGGAAAGATATTTATAGGCAATCATTTGTAATTACTAGAGTGTGGTTTAGAGTTGATTGTGAAGAGCAAAAGAGAGTATGCGAAGTGTTGAGCCATTAGAAGAAGGTCTATGAGACCAAGTAAAGTATTTGTGCTATACATTGGAACTGATCTAGATAGTAGGTCTAAGTACAGTTCACCAAGATCTAGATATAGTGTGTATCTATTATTCAAAAGGTTGTAGCCTTCACCCATTTGAGCAGTGTGCTCTCGGATAGTGCGTCCTCACCCCTAACAAGGTGAATTGTAAAAGACTCCTAATAGGGTCTGAACCCTGACCAGGTCTACTGTACTAAATATATTTTAAAGAAACTCTTAATATGGTTAAGGATCTTCTAACAAGGATCATAATACACTAGTGCAGAATATTAGTGGGTGTCGATTCCCACCAGAGTTTTTACCTATTTGGGTTTCCCCATAACCAAAATATTGGTGTTGTGTTCAAGTGTTCTTTCATTGTGTTTATGCTTTATGTTTAAATATACTTAATTGGATAAAGAATTGAAACTAGTAGATAATTGATTCACCTCCCCCCCCCTCTTAGTTATCTCTTGGGACTATTCCTAACAATTGGTATCAGAGCCAAGTGCCTCGAATAGAAATTTTAATAGCTTGAGGTTGATCAGATGGCATTCTTTAGAAAAGAAAGTCCTAAGTTTGATGGAGAGAATTATCTTGATTGGAAGAACAAGATGGTGACTCATTTGCAATGCATTGCTTTTGAAGTTTTTGATGTAACTATCAAAGCAGTCAAGATCCCTACTTTAGAAGACCTTGCAAGGATGATGCTACTAAAAAGAAAAAGGAATTGTTTCATTAGAATGAAATAGCCAAAGCAGCCCTTATCAGTGCCTTATCTGATAGTGAGTTTTCAAAAATAAATAAAGTAGATACAGCCCACAAAATATGGAAGTACCTAGAAGACATATTTGAAGGAGACAAACAAGAAAAGGATGCATGCAGAAAAACATGGAAGAAAAGATACAATACATTAGAGATGATACCTAAAGAAAACATTAGAGCTTACAATCAAAGGATCAATGAAGCAGTTGCTAGAATCAAGAACAATGGTGGAGAGATCTTAGAGGAAGACATTATGGACAAATTGATGACTACTCTCACTCTAGAATATGAAAACAAGATCAACATCCTTAATGAGACCATCCAGCTTACATCAAATTTCAAGAGAGAGACCTTGATCAGCAAAATCTCATCTTTTGAGATTTCAAGATTGAAGACAGAACCCAAAAGTGAGATAGCCTTCAAAGCAATAGTCCATGGTAAGAAATCTGCAAATAATTATGGTAATTTTTATGATTATGATGAAGAGAAAACACTAGATGATTTCATTTCTATGATTTCCAAAAGAGAAAAGAAAGGAAAAGGAAAATATGAAGGTCAATTTCCATTTAAATTTTTTTCATGTAATAAGATTGGTCACTTTGCATCCAAGTGTCCTACAAGAGCTAGAAAGTTCAAAAATGACTATAAGCCCAAATACTCTAAGGAATGCTACTATGTTGGAGATGGAGTTTAAGATGATGACTCGGCTAAAGAAGAAATTGGATTCATTGCCATTATAGAGAAAATGAATAATAAGATAGACCATGAAGATGAGAAAGAGGAACAAGAGCTAGCATTGATTTCACAAGCTAATATAAGGACAGACTGGATTATAGATAGTGGTTGCTCACATCACATGACAAGTGATAAAGATAGATTTGTTCATCTAGAAAAATACAATGGTGGCATGGTTAGATTTGAAGATAACAATCCTAAACCCATCATTGGTAGAGGATTCATCACCTTGGATGGAAAGAATAGTACTGAAGATGTTCTTTATGTCGATGGTTTGAAACATAACCTATTAAGTGTTGGGTAGTTACTTGACAAAGGTTACAGATTGGAATTAAATGGAAACAAGTGTATCATTAAAAACAAAGAAGGAGAAATCATTGCATTGGGATCAAAGACTAAAGGTAATGTTTTTTAGCTTAATCTAGAAGCAAGTTGTTTTGCTGCTAAAGTAGATGACAGTTGTTTGTGGCATAAAAGACTATGTCATATCAATTTTGATAACATAGTAAAGATAAGTAATGTAAAAGTAGTAAGAGATCTACCGAGCATAGCAAAGCTAGTTGATACTATATGCAGGGAATGTGTGATGGTAAATCATGTGAGAAACACATTCAGGAGAAAGAACAATTTAGTAGAGAACAAGCTGGATCTAATTCATACAGACCTATGTGGTCCAACTCAAACAAGATCATACTATGGTGAAAGAGAAGGAGAATTCACCTTTGACAAATTCTACGAGTTCTATGAAGAACATGGCATCAAGAGGTAGTTTAGTACACCTAGAACCCCTCAGTAGAATGTAATTGTAGAGAGAAGAAATAGGATCATCCTTGATACAGTGTGCACCATCATGATTGAAGGAAAAGTTGCACACACCTATTGGAGAGATGTTGTCAATACAACAATCTATACCATCAATAGAATTCAATTGAGGCTTGGCATGGACAAAACACCTTATGATCTATGGTTTGGTAATGTTCCCACATTAAAATACTTCAGAATATTTGGAAGCAAGTGCTACATCAAGAGAGATGAAGCAGTAGGAAAGTTTGATGCAAGAAGTGATGAAGGTATTTTCCTTGGTTACTCTACTAAAAGTAAATCTTATAGATGTTTCAATTTAAGATTGAAAAAGATCATTGAAAGTGCACATGTTAAGATTGATGAAAATTTTAGGGTTCAAGAAAGATATCACAATTACTCACCCATGATTGAAGAAGAACCTAGACCCTCCACTAGTGAGACAGTTATTGAAGAAATGTTTGATAGTATTGATGTGCTATTCAATGAACCTGAGACAAGTGAAGAAGAAACTCCTAAGGTAGATAAGTCAATATCACCTAATGCTCTAAAGTTTACATCTAGATATCATTCTAAGGATGACATCATTGGAGATCAGAGCAGAAAAGTCACAACAATATCAAAAGCAAAGAGTTCTGCAAGCAATAAGGTGGTATGTTTACTATCTCAGATTTAACCCTTACATGTTGAAGATGCATGCAATGATTTAGATTGGCATGATGCTATGAAAGAAGAACTAGATCAGATTATCAAGAATGATACTTGGGAACTGGTCCCAAGACCTAGTGATAAGAATGTAATTAGAACAAAATGGATATTCAAAAACAAGATGAATGAGGATGGTACAGTAGTAAGGAACAATGCAAGATTAATGTGTAAGGGATATGTGTAGAGAGAAGGCATTGATTATTTAGACACTTTTGCACCAGTGAGAAAATTAGAAGCTATTAAGTTGTTTCTAGCTTATGCAACATTCAAAAACTTCAAAGTTTATCAGATAGATGTGAAGTCAACATTCTTGAATGGTGAATTAAAAGAAGAAGTATACATTAAGTAGCCAGAAAGATTTACCCTATCAGATAGACCTGATATGGTATGCAGATTGAAGAAATCCCTCTATGGACTTAAGCAAGCCCCTAGAGCTTGGTATGAAAGACTTGATGGATATCTAACAAAGATTGGATTCAAGAAAGGAGAAACAGATTGTAACCTATTCATAAGAGAGACATCTGAAGGACTACTACTTGTAGCTATATTCGTTGATGACATTATCTTTGGAGGTAATGACAAACTTAGTGCTGAATTTCCTAAGGAGATGCAGAGTGAATTTGAGATGAGCATGATTGGACCTATCAAGTACTTTTTAAGATTGAATGTGTAGCAAATAGAGAAATGTATTTTTATTAATCAGTCCAAGTATGTAAAAGAGATATTAAAGAAGTACAAGATGGATGATTGCAAGCTAGTAGGTACACCCATGATAACTAGATGTAAGCTTACAAAAAAAGATGATTCACCAGTAGTTAATACAACATTGTACAAGTCTATGATTGGTAAACTCAATTATCTTACTCAAACTAGACTTGATATTTCCAATGCAGTTTGCATAGTTGGAAGATTTGTAGTAGAGCCTAAAAAAAGTCACCTCGTGGTAGTAAAAAGGATATCCAGATACTTGCAAGGCACTATAGACTATGGTCTATGGTATCCCAATTCAAAAAATGTTGAGGTTTGTGTATACACTAAGGCAAATTGGGCAGGATGCATTGATGATGGGAAGAGTACATCAGGTGGAGCAGTGTTTCTTGGTGACAGACTTGTCACTTGGACAAGAAAGAAATAGAATTGTGTTTCTCAGTCAACAATAGAAGCAGAGTATGTGACATCAGCCTTGAATTTTTCTACAATTGTTTGGATCAAACAGATGATAAAGGATTTTGGAATTCAGATTGATTATCCTATTGTTATTCATTGTGATAACATGAGCACTATCAACATGTCAAAGAACCCTATGATGCATGCAAAGACAAAGCACATTGAGATCAAGTATCACTTCCTAAGAGACAAAGTGGTAGAGAAAGAAGTCAAGGTGGACTATGTGAGTACTAAAGATCAGTTAGAAGACATATTCATATAGCCCTTGCCAAAAGATACTTTTGAGTATCTCAGGGAGAAGTTGGGAGTAATTCCCTTCCCTGATTCTGCTTAGAAGAAAGAGGAAAGAGCATCAATCCTCAAGGACTGATGGATGGTTGACTACTCTACTTATGGAGTAGTAATGATGCTTGAACTGATTGGAACCCTTTTCCATTGATGTCAAAGGGGGAGTAATATATTGTCATGAAAAATAGAAGAAAAAGGAGTAATATACTAAGGGGGAGTAACATTCAGTTATGGAAGCAATTCAGTTGAGGAAATGAAGAATGTTGAAGAATATTGCAATAGATGAAGGATTCATCTTTGGGGGAGGTTTGAAGAGCAAATGGAGAATATTATAAAAGAAATGTTCATTTGGATTGGTCAAGTTTTTCATTCCATATGTTTCCATCAATGCCAAAGGAGGAGATTGTTGGAGATTTTCCAGCAGGCCAATGCTGACTATATGTTTGTCATTGATGACAACATATGGTAAGTAGCATGCACAAAAGACTTATGTAGTAATATTTAAGTATATGTTTCATGAACATGTTATAAGCATGATATCATGGGCACAGAGGTTAACTATTAGTATAGATAGTTATATAGCAGCTTGTGTCAGTAGTGTTCCTAACAGAGTAATAGGTAGTGATTTTGTGAATGGTTGTCTGTATAGTTATCATGGAACCTTGAGCATTTGGATATGTGATGGAGACATTTTAGTGATATTAAATTCATGGATGCAAAGTCTGATGATTAGTAGAAGTGAAGTTATGCAGTCGTTATTCACCAGTAGTAGTTTCTTGTGTTTTTTCAGAAGAGCCGACAAAGATTATATTGGCTCAGTAGTTGCACCTATCATTTCAGTATGCACCCTTGGATTAGAGCTTGGAGAAGAGTTAGTAATGTTTGGTTAAAAGTGCATGATGTAATTCAGCCTAAGGAGAAAGATTCAGTTGTTTTGGTAGAGCTGATAGTTTGTAGCATGCATCTACAATTATCTTATTGGATAGGTCCCAGAATGTGTTGCGTGCTTAGTAGAGCTGACTGAATTATTATTGGAGTTTGTTATGACTTCTCTAATATGATTTCAAGGTGGTTCTAACAGGCTGAATTGATTATATCATTTAGAAAAAAGATATTTATAGGTAGTCATTTGTAATTATTGGAGTGTGGTTCAGAGTTGATTGTGAAGAGAAGAAGAGAGTGTGTGAAGTGTTGATCCATCAGAAGAAGGTCTATGTGACCAAGTGCAGTATTTGTGCTATACATTGAAACTGATCCAAATAGAAGGTCTAAGTGCAGTTCACCAAGATCTAGATATAGTGTGTATTTGTTATTCAAAAGGTTGTAGCCTTCACCCATTTGAGCAGTGTGCTCTCGGACAGTGCGTCCTCACCCCTAACAGGGTTAATTGTAAAAGACTCCTAACAGAGTTCGACCCTTGACCAGGTCTACTATACTAATTATATTGTAAAGCAACTCCTAACAGGGTTAACGATCTTCTAACAAGGATCATAATACACTAGTGCAGAATATTAGTGGGTGTCAATTCCCACTGGGGTTTTTACCTATTTGGGTTTCCCCGTAACCAAAATATTGGTATTGTGTTCAAGTGTTATTTCATTGTGTTTATGCTCTATGTTTAAGTATACTTAATTGGATAAAGAATTGAAACTAGTAGATAATTAATTCACCCCCCCCCCTCTCAATTATCTCTTGGGACTATTCCTAACAGAAATGCCAGAAGATAAACCTGATGAGAGAGACACATGTCTTGTTGATGAAGTATATGATTCTAGAAAGGATGAATTTAGTAGAGAGGAAGAGGAAGAAGATGTGTCTACATTCTCTATGTTTTTGAATCCATTGTTTGAAGAGGAGTTAGATGAAGATATGTATGATTTCTCTATGTTATCGAATCCATTGTTTGAGGAGGATCCTTTATGCAATGGAATCCATTAGCATCATAATGAAGATAATAGTCCTAATTTTAAAGTTGATGAAACTCATGAAGTGCATTCAAAGGGTGAGATATATTTTAGTTCATCCTTTGAGCCAGAGGTACACCAAATATGTGAAGATGAGATGGAATCAACCAAGCATGATGAGGGAAATAGATTAAAGGATATTCTTGAAGATTTCTCAAATATCACACCTGACCATAGTCCTGGTATATGTGAAGAAGTGTCTCCTCGACATGAACCATCTTTAAAACCATTATATGAACCTAATATTATCCATTCAGGTTCACCAAGTGTTGTACCATAGGCTTGAAGAAGAGTTTGGATTAGACAAACATAATCTACATTCTAAATATGGAGACATATAAAATTATATACAAAAGGACAATCATGTGAAGAAGATTTATTCTAATGATTATATGACTAGTCACATGCATGACCATAGGGAACTTCCATTCGGCAAGGACCAAAGTGCATCTGATGATTTCTCAAAGGAAAAAAAAAAAGAGAATACCAAAAAATACATTGATAAAGCAACAAGTATTGTTCACAAAAATGATGGTATTGTATTCAGGAAATCTCAAGTGTTACATGATCAAAATCAAGTGTTTGATAGGGGTAAATGTTGATACCATGTTTTGGTGGCGTGGGGCCACTGAATGAGATTTGATTTCATTATTGAAATATGCAGTGACTCTATAGCCTAATGGACTTCGCACTAGGTCTACTTCTTCCAGAGATAGTTGGAATCTCACTATGCTCACATGGAGTATACGTCCCTAGAAAGAGCCTATTGGAGCTCTAAATTTTGGGCAAAATTTGGAGTCCTATATAGTGATAAAACCCTAAAAATTGGCCTCTTAAAATCTATGCCCAATAATTAATGATGGAGTACATGAAATGGGATGAAAAAATTACATTAATTTTCAATTCAAAGTTGAGAGATTAAGAAAGGATGCTATGTGACAGGAACAATAAAAATTTTGTGATCAAAGCCTTCAGAAAATGCTAGAATTTTGACCTACTGCAAAGATGATGTCAATAGAGGATGAAGATGGTAAAATTTTGAAAATCTAAAAAAGACCCAGTTTGTGAAATCAAATTTTCTATCTCCCATAAAAATATTAGCTTTCCATGAGGTGTTTTGGTTTTTCAACTAGACCCAAATCCGAAAGTTAGGTAGTTATTTTTTAGTTAGTTTATTATTTTTTCAAAATGATTTGTAATAAGGGTTGTGTCTTTTCACCTTTAAGAGGTGTGAAAGCCACTCAAACACACACACACACACACACACACACACACACACACACACATATATATATATACATAATGTAAAATATAGAAGACAATTCAAGATATATTTTCATAGAATAGAATTTCATAAACAACTGCAACTATGAACTCTTATGTACCAATTTTTCAACATCAATAAAGATAAGTGCTCTTCTTTTTATTTGTGGTTATAAGTTATATGTTTTCAATTAGTCTTTCAGCTATTCTATTAAATAGAGTGTTTCACTATGTTGAATTCCCTGAGTATCATAATTCAAAATTAATATATACAACTCGAATATCAATTGTATGGTCTTTGAACCTACCATTGTTCTTATCGGTCTCTTAATTTGAGTTAAACTCAATAGGATTAGTTGTGTAAATTGATTTAAATTGTGAATCAAGCGAAAGCCTCTAAAATGATGGCCTTGTCTTATTAAAGCAAGTTTTTAAAAATCATCTCTGATCATACGTAGGATTGAAAGTTTTTTTACTCTATTGCCCAAGTATTTAGAAGGCACTGATCTAATCATTATTTGGAAATTTTCATTTGGTTCATACTTTGTAGTTTATAGATCATTAAATCATTATTTCAAAAGCATTACTTTTTAGTCCTTAGTATAATCCATTTGAGTCAAGTTTTATAGAATAGAGATTATTAGGAGATTTTTTATTTCCTCAAAATTCACACCCTTTGGAGGAACTTTGTTTTGTGTATGCAGTTGCGCAACATAGAAAATTTGATAGTTCAAAAGAGAATTTAGGCCTACCACCCTTGGATTGATTAAGCCAGAATTATAGAGGTATCATTATACTTGTCAGTTGGCCAAAAGAAAATCCATCATTTTTGGGCACCAACAGTCCCAAGCTTTGAGGACAATCCATTTAAATTGTCTCCAAAGGTGGAACCATGGACTTAACCCCAACTCAGCCTTGATCAACTGAACTACACCCCCTACCCTTGCCAAATTCTATAAAAGCAAGGCAGAAATCAATCAATTATCATCCACAAATCTGAGAATAGCACAAAACCTCTTGCAATTTTGAGCTAGAAAGACAAATATAGTGTTACTTAAGGCTTAATATCTTTTGGAATTGAATTCTTAGTTTTCTTATCATTCCATTCTCATTTTAGAGTTGTCACTAATAGAATATTGTTGAGAGCTTTGCATTAGAAAATCTAAATAGAGGTCCATAGAGTGATTTTTGTCTTCATTTTCTTAATTAGCTTATTTTTTGTGGTAATTTAGTTATTTTATTCATTTATTGACAATACTAACCCTATGAAGGTTCTTTCCACAACACACACCTTGAATATGGTAAAAGAACTGGAATGAAAGGAAAAATATTATACCAACTAATGATATAAACTAAAAATAGTGGGATAGGGTTAGTTCACTTATGATGCTCCACCTTGTATGTATGGTGGGCCTGAATATCTTTAATGTCAAGTCATAAATTTTTTTATAAAAATAATCATTCCCTGCAAAAATGTCATGGGGTCATCAATCCAAAACTTCTTATGAATAAGTAAATTATAATTACAATATAAATAATAATAATTTTAAAGTACCTAGAATCTTAAGACTTTTTAAAGGCATTGATTCTTTATCGGCCATCAACAATGATGTCTTCATAACTCTCGTGCTAGCAACATAGGTAGATCTAGGAAACGGTGTTGAATTATCACCAATACAGGTACTCTGATCTGTATCTACCATAGCATCCTATGTATCTCTTACTGCAAAAAATTAATCCACTATGAAATGCACCCAAGATTAAAGAAAAAATTATCAAATCATAATTAACACAAAACCAAGTATAGAAAAATAAGGATTTACCAAGCGTAGACTATGAAGACGTCGATGTTTTCACCCTTCTTGTTGTTGACATTGCAACTGGAAATCTCAGAGGGGTGGTCCTCGTAGGAGTCACCTACACTTGATGACCTGAACAATACATTGTTAGCAAAGACATTCAAAAATAATAAAAGTAAGATTAGCTTTCAATAAAGTTTGAGTGAAGATTTTCTTAGAAATTTTGAATTAGTTGTAATTGTACCCTTTCCTCTAATTGTATCTATGGTATCAGTAAGTCCAATGAAAAATGTACATTTCTAATCAGTAATTCCAATGGAGTTTGTGAATGTTCCAAAGAAAAAATTCCTTGTAAGTTGTTAACTTAAGGATTATTTTACCTGCGGTGGGAGTTGTACTAGTACCGGCCTCATCGCAATGTCCATGAGCAGTTGCTTGAGTACACAAAAATCTTGTAAGAAGAACCCATACATATTTTAGTTCATGACATAAAGGAGAATAAAATATAAACCTTTATTGAAATTTTGTTATAACTAAAGATTCATTAATTCTTACTTCATAACAACATGCTTTCCACATCAATTCCTCTTTCCTCCCTAGCATCTCCTTAGTTGGATTTGGATCAACCAAAATGGCAAGAAATTTTGCACAGACTTTTTTTAATTCTTACTTGACCATATTTATTGGGTTAGGGATATCTGGGATATCCTCATCCATATCTGTATCTATTGCCTTGGTTGTTGTAGGTAGTTTTCCCCTATCCTAAACATCAATTTGTGATAGGAATATCAGTAAAACTATCAGAATAACTTCAAAACCCTAAAGAAAAGAACATAATAATTTAAAAAATTTCAACTATCTAATTTGTACAATTACAATAAGGTTTACCTTTTCTGAAGACTGGGTGGGAGGAGCATCTCTAAAGCCTCTGTCATGTGCTGGATCCATGTCATCCTGTGACAAAGATTAAATATAAAAACTTCAGCGAAGTGAAAGAAATAGACTTAGCAAAATAAATTTATTCATAAAATGGTATATTGGAGTCATACTTTGGAGGTTAGTTTAAATGGTATATGGTACTTACCACCCCCATGATAGTAACTTTTTTTGTATCTATACAATTCAAATTGTAATCTATTAGTAGTTCTTCCCCAGCACTTATTGATTTTATCGCACATACAAAAACATGATTACCCTCACGCACCTCGAATATGCAATTGGGTTTCTCATTCATTGACCTAGGTCACGTCCTATTTATAAAACCTGCAATATTCCCTATTTCTTTCAGTCTCATGTCAATGTACATAGAAAATATTTTACTTTTATCATTTTCTTTTCATTGTATATAATTTCTTGACAGTGCATACCTACACATACTTTTTTTATATTGAATAATCTACATCCAATCATTGTAATTGTAACAAGGTCTGACATACTCCATCAATTCAACAACTTTTTTGTAAGATACCTTTATGCCATCCATGGAAAATAGGCCCAAACCATGTAACAAGGATGGAGATATGCGATATATCCTCTCATTAACACAAAAATCAGTGTTAATTGGAGGTAGCTCTTTGGGTACCCATTCTTTCTCAATATGTGTGTCCTGAAAGGGCTCCTTGATGTTTCCTTTGGTCTCATCATCATAACAACATGACCCCCCTTCAACAAGGAAAAAATGCATGCATTTATTGAATTTTTTTCTAATCTTTTGACCTCTAGTTGATCTCCCTATTTTAGTCATACTCCATGTCAAACTTTTGTCTACCATTCCTGTATTTCCCTCATTTGAGGAAGAAAGATCTAAAAATTACCTTTTTGATGATTCCTGTAGTCCATCAAATGAGATATATAGTTGGTAAGGAGTGATATATTTTGCTAAATGAGGGTAATGTTGATGAAGTCGGCCATAAAATTTATGTTGAGGGTAGTACTATTAAATCATGAGCAAGTTAATACCTTATTATTAAACCACTCAATGAATATGGGCATAAAGAGAAAGCAAGTAATTAATAAACTATTTCTATAGGGCCTATTGACTTATACCTTCTGATCCATGTCACTGTGCAGGATCATCATGAAAGGGGTTAAATTTCTTGCATATGTAAATCATTTATCTTAAGTTATCTAAAAATTACATGATAGGTATGCTACAAATTACGTAGAAGACAACATCAACAATATGCAAGATCGTAAACATGAACATAGCCTTGGAAGGAAAGACAACATGAACAATATGCAAGGGTCACTAGAATACCTTGGAAGGAATGGAAGGACAAACATAGCCAACTTGGGTCATTTGATTGTAATGAGATCATATTTGGTCATTTGATGATATTTCCATGTTATTTTTAATGATTGAGAATCCTTTGTAAAGGAGCAAACATGTAAGCCATTAATGGCATTTGTAAGGACTAAGTGTACCTAGGGGTCACTAGGAGTGATTAGGTTGATCCTAGGTTAGTTGCATTGGGATAATGACCTATAAAGGTCTAAATGAATGTAAAATAGCCACTAGATCCATCTAAATGATGTAAATGCACTTGAAGTGCAAAATTGTGAAATCTGCCTAGATTGGCAAAATAAGGCCTAAAAGGCTAAATGAGGGTTTAAGAGTAGTTTTAGGGTTTAAGAGTAGGATGAAGTCCTAAAAACCTTTAAAAAGGTTATGGAAATAATATAAATGCCTAAGGGGTAAGATGTTGTCAAAGTTGACAACTAGTTGTCAACTAGACAACAAAGGTTAACAAAAAACTATTTGCAAACAGTCAATAATTGATTGTTACCAGTCTAAGGAAGTTTGTAACCAGTTTGTAAGAGGCTTATTTTCCTTGAGGATGCGTGAGTTTGAAAAAATGAGTAGGGGGAGTTTGGTAGATGATTGAATATCAAAAGAATAAATTTAAACATACTTTTGATCAATGAAATGTAATTTTAATGTACTCTTCTTGTCTTTGCCTATATAGGCATAGTCCTCACTTTGGGTGTCTAAATCTCTTCTCGTGATTCAAATGTGGATAGAAATGGAATAGGAAATGGTGGTTAATCATTCCTTTTTATTTTTGAATGGTTCTTGTGAAGTTTAAAAGTGATTAGGTCCTTGTTTCAATTGATTGTTCATATACAGTCAGGGTGTGCAACAGTCAAATAAACTTGATACAATGGTATATTTATGTGATCACCCACTGTATCATCTCAAAATGGAAGCACTTCCATGATAAGAGTGTTTATCCCTCCGAGTAGGTGTTTTGGGATCATGTCAAGTACCCTGAATAGGTCCTCTTGTCCTTCATCATAATCATCATAAGATTTTATGCCTCTCCCTGGCATTATGTCCCAGTCTGACATCATTTTTAGGTCTCTGAGCATCCCCAAGACCTCTTGTCTTGATTCTGGCTGGATCTAGGCCAACAAGGTCAGAATCGAGGTTGATCATGACTAGGTCAAAATTGACCTCGATCCTGACTAGGTTAGGATCTAGGTTGTCTTTGAACTCCTTCAAAATCTGTGCCCCTCTTTCAATTTTGGTCCCGACAGGCCCTGAAATCAATGTTAGGGCCTCAGATCTGAATGCAAAAAGGTTTTAATTTGAAATTTATTTAATTGTTTTCTATCCTTAGTTGGTTATTGTGATTGAACAATAATTCAAGGTGAAATTTGAATTATGGGCCCATTTCTAGGGGTTAAGGTTAATTGGGATTTAATTCCTCAATGTTGGCCTTCTCTAGAAGTTTGTTCCCTAGATCACTATAAAAGGAGGCCTTCCTCTCTCATTTGATCATCCATTATTCACATCTCTTCATCAAGTTTTGTGAGAACATATCTCTCAATCAAGTTTCCAAGCAATCTCACGATCAAGCCATCAAGTTTGCAATCTCCTCTCTCAAGCTCTCAAGGTGATCAAGCAAGCATTCATTCAAGCATTCAAGTCCTCTTCTCCATCCAAGTTCTCCACTGAAGATCAAGGATTCAAGCATTCAAGCCATTGAAGGGATTTGGTTCAAGCATTCAAGATTCATCATTCAAACCCTAGATCTAGCCATCATGATGGTGTGATCTTCCTTCAAGATCCTTTGTTCATCTTCAAGATCCATTCATCCTTCCCTCAAAGTGGATTCCAAGCATACAAACATGGAGGTTTAGATTTACATTTATGTTCAAGCTTTCATATTAACATACTTGATTACATTTCAAATACAATTGCATATCTATTGAATGTCATAGCTGTTGACATTAAGCATGATTGTCATTAGTGACAACACTTATTCAGATCAGTACATACCGAGTAGAACAATGCTTACCAAGTAGAACAGAGCTTACCGAGCAGATTAGTGCATACCGAGCTCACAAAGTTTCATAGTGTTTACCGAGTGCTACACGGTTAAACAGGAAATTTAGTTTCTACCGAGTAACACTTTGTCTACCGAGTCTCCAGTATTTACCAAGTTTGAAACTATGACCGAGTGGTTAGTATGGACTGAGCTTCCACTTCTACCGAGTGCATGACGATGCCAAGTAACACAGTGGATGTTGAGTATCAGAAAGTCACCGAGTTAGTTTGTAGTAACCATGTAACTATATTTGGGCCGACTCAGTAATATTTGTGTTTACTTGTTTAAGAGCTGACTTTGTAATTATTTTGGAATTGACTTAGATTGATATATAAACAATGTTTTATGTCATATCCAAGAATGATGAAATAGACAAGTATGAAAAAGAGAGGCAAAGATAAGCGAATTACAAAGAGCTACAGTAGTATAAGATGCAGCAAAGATTTATCCATCATAAAAGGTGATCAGTACATCAGAGAATCTCAATTAGCAAGTACAGTTGCAAGTAAGAGATCTAGTGTTTCATGCTAACAGGTGAATCAGCTTGAAATCCTTTAACCGGGTAGACTTAATAGTCTTTGTAAAAATATCTTAACCGAGTGCATACTTCATTGTATGTTTGTAAAACCTCTAACAAGGTGGACCTAGTAGTCCTTATTGCTCCTAACAGGGCAAATCATTAGAAGTGATCATTGTAAGCCTTAACCGACAAACTTTATACTACAGTATTGAAGTTTTGTGGGTATCATCCCCACCCTAGTTTTACTTTCTACTTGGAAGGCTTCTGGGTCACCAAATCTCTATGTTCTAAGTGTTATGAATGTGTTATTCTTTCTGTTACTCATGCATGTAGTCAGATTATCAATCTAATATTATTAAGATCTAAATCTGTTAAAAGTTTTGAAGTTACTGATTCACCCCTCCCCTCTCAGTAACCTAGATAGTCTTGAATATTTCCAACAATTGGTATTAGAGCTAAGTGGATCTTAGAATAAAGTTTGATAGGTTGAGAAAAGATTCAAGACAATGGAGATATTCAGACTGAACAAAGTAATTGAGAATGAAAAGCTAGATCTGGAAATGGTCATAACTCAACTCAAAGAAGCAAGAGAGCATCTTTCCCTTTCCCTAAAAAGAAGGAAGGAACTTGCAAATCAGATCAATGACCACCAGTATGTTGAAGAAAAGATTGAAGACATTTTCCCTTCAAGAAGCTCAGATGAAGAAAACAATGCAATCAAAAAACTTCTAGAAAAGAGTGGTTCTCTACAAGAAGTGAGAAAATTGAAAAGAGAACAGGAAATTCAGTCAACAAGATTCTGTGAAGTCTTGGAACAAAGAAACAAGATGAAAGATGAAATAGATGGAAAGAACAATGAAATCCAGAATAAAACTCTTCAGCTAGAAAATCTTATTGATCAAATCTCCAATGCAAATGAAGAAATCTTGACTCTAAGATCAAAAAATGAAAATATGAGAGAAGAGCTGAGATCTGAAAAGAAAATCAATTTAAGAGTGATGAGTGAGCTAGATGCTGAAAGGCAAATCAATGAGAGAATGTTGAAATCTCAAGAAGATATGAATCAGGTGTATGAATGAAACCTTCATAGGAAAAAAGGAAAAGCAGGACTTGGATACAAAGAGGAAGGTGAATCCTCCAAACAAGGTACTCAAAAGAATCAGAAACCTACCTATAATCACTGTGGCAAAATTGGTCATACTTTAAACAAATGTTGGAGCAATGGAAAAGAAAAATTCAATGGAAAATGCTACATTGCAATCAGCTTGGTCATAAAGCAAATGAATGCAAGGAGAAACCAAGATTTAAAGGCAAATGTCACAAATGTAGCAAACAAGGTCATAAGGCATCAGAATGTAGAACTAAAACACCCAATCCAGTGGAACAAATTATTAAAGCAATGTTTGGTTGGGATTACAACACTTGGTGTATATGTCATTACTATGGAGAATATGGACACATTGGCATGAATTGTATAAGGCACCACTTGAGAAAAAGGGATTCTACCATAAGATGTTATAATTGCACTAAGCTTGGTCACATAGCTAAAAACTACATGAATTTAGGAAAAATTGAAGATGAAAAGAAAGCAAAAGAAAATAACATTAGGAAGCAGATGAGACAGAAGTGGATTCCTAAACCTACCGAGCAAACCAATCCTAAAGTCACTAATGAAGGGAGTGGCTCTATGAGCTCTAACTAGTCTCCAAGAAAGCACTGGAACTGTATCTTCATAGACATATTCCAAAATAGTTCTTGAATTGAAAGAAAGACAGATCCAAATCAGTATGCAAGATACAACAGGATCACAAGAAGGTCGGTATCAATTACCACCGAGCGAGGTCGGGAGTAACCTAACTTCATTTGGTTACCGAGTAAGGTCAGAGAAGTATGAATTCATGTGATCGCTGAGTTGCAGAGTCTTCACCGAGAAATTAATTCATAGTGGATGATAGCCTGTCTAATTCTATACCCTAATTTGTACTGAGCATTAATGACAAAGTTTTAACAAAAGGAGTGAAATCAAATTCACTATTCACCGTGAACAAAAGTCTCCTAGTGCAATCAAGTTTTTTGAAGCATATTTTAGCAAGATATTCTCTTTCCTCAAAGAATTTATTGTGTTCACTGAGCTACCATGGAATCATCCAGCGCTAAAATGAAGAAAGATTCAGAAATGGTTGTTCATGGAGAATGGAAAGCACTAGATTTCAAACTCGTGCCCGCAGTTGCCGGAACCCTAGACCCGAGTGGAGCTCAATCTTCGATTCCTCCTAAGGTACTCCTTATTAATGATATTCACAGTCATTTTAAGTGTACAATTCAAGAGCTTGGAACCCTAGAGATAGATACTATCCATGAGGAACTATGTGTTGATGGTGTTCTCAAACTAGAACATCAACATTTGGAAGATAAGGGTTTAGTTCACATCACACACTTGCCTCGGAGCTTTCAGATAAAATGGGTCAGATATATCCTTAGCTGAGTACATGAAGGTAAAATATGGCTTGAGCAACTAGTAGAGATTACGAAGAAGATGATTCACCAAGGTCTTCCCATGCTCGACAAAGCAAAATCTGCAAAAACCCTAGGCCGGACGGAACTGGAAGAGAAAACCCTAGCTGAGTGGGATGGTAGAGATATGAAGATAAGTAGAATTACAGATGCAGAATTGAAGTTTGGTATACATATCGTAGCTCACAAGATATACAGTTCAAGTAGGTAGAACAGTGTTCTGTGTGAAGCAGTTGACCTAGCATATAAAATTGTAAAGAATAATCTGTCATTTGACCTAGCAGATCTTTTGTTGAAACAGTTCAACAAGAACATGGAGAGCATCCAAACCTCAAAGAACAATCCATGTAAGTTTGGCTCACTATTGGTTTGTTTATTTTTCTATGCTCAAAAGTTTTTCCCATCAAAAGGCATGGTAGTATGGAGAAAAGATGTGCCGGTTCTTTATCAGATAAATGAATACATTTCAGAAATGGGTGACAATTTTGAAAGCATAATGGATAACTATTTTGAATCATTTAAAGAGAAAATGAACAATAGATTCTGGATTCCACAGAAATTGGTGGAAGATTACAAAGATGATATTTGTTTCATGGTGGACTATGATAATCTGTATATACAGGCAGCAAAACCAAGGATTGTACATGTGAAACCTCTTCCCTATGAGGTAAATATTGATGAAACCAAGAATATTATTGAAGCCCTAATTAATCAACTTGTTAATCCAAAAGCACCATATTTTGGGACATATGAAGAAGCTAAGGAGAGAATTGAGCTTAGTATAAAGCTTCCACAGGCGGTTAACAAAGGAAGAAAGAGGTTGGCCAAAATACAAGCTAGCACACCTCAAATGTCAACTGAGGAAAAAGGAGAGGACTTTGAAGAAGAAGAAGAAGAGAAAAAGGATGAGGAGGAAGAAGAAAAACTACCAACAAAGAAGAAAGGAAAAGTATTTATTACCAAGAGACCCAAGCAACCCTCTGCAGTATTTACAAGAAGGAGTGCAAGAGGCAAGGCAGGCAAAGATAGTGAAGAAATAGTATTCAAAAAGCCTCCTCCTTCATTAAAAGAAAAGATCAAGGATATGAAAGAAGGATCTGGAATTGCAAACTTCAAATCTCTAAGATATGAAATCAGATCTGAGGAAGAGCAGCAGGAAATTGAAGATGCTGTTATCGAGAAAATAGGAAGATGGAAATACTCACCTGAAGAGATAGCTTCTCAAATCCCAAGAACTCTGCTGAACAAAATTAAGTTGAGATGGTCCAATGCAAGACAAACTGTCAAGGACATCTATGCTCAAACCTTGAGGCAATTAATGCCAAGTTTGAAAAATGCTGAAATTAATAAGGCATTAATAGATAATGAAAATAAGATGACACTCAAATTTAACAGTTGTTTGATTTTGATCAAAGATATTGAGTCAGTTGTGAAGAGTGCCACTGCCACATGGAAAAACATCTATAATCTTCACAAACTGAGTGTCGAAACTATGATAATCAAGGATATTGATGATGACAGTGATGAACATGAAGAAGATACTGAGGTAGACAAGCAAAGTGATGAGGAAGATAATATTGTTCGGATAGCTGCAGAAGTCATTGCCTCACATCCTCACTCTCCAACAAAAGTTTCTACACCTAGCACAGAGATAACTTCAAGTATGATTATGACAACTTCCACAGATACATCAAATGTCAAATCATCAATACCACAACTCAATGAATCATTGACAGAAATGACTACCACCTCTTTTACCGAGTTGCAGTCTCCTGTATCTATTTTAGTACCTACTTCCATATCAAGTTTTCCAGCAGTAAGTACCTCAGTTTTAGATACTTCAGTAAGTATTTTAGTTTTTGATTCTACAATTGTGAATACTTTAGTTTTGAGCCCTTCAAGTATTCCAGTCGGTAGTTTATCATTTTTCACAGCTAGTCCTACAATGTCTACAATAACTTCTACAAAGGCATTAAGTGCAATAACAGTTGATCCTAAGGCTCAACCGAGTACAAGATTTTTGAGTAAGAATGTAGAAGAGGATATAGACTTAGATGAGGAGATAGAGATTCCAAAATTAGACTTTGCAAATCTTTCAGCAGATCAAATGCAAAACATTGGTGAACTCCTCCAAAAGAAAGCAAAACAGAAGAAACTAAAAGAAGAAAGGCACAAGGAATATAAAATTATTGAAGATGCAAAGGATATTTTTTCAGAAGCATTAGGTATTAAAGCTGATTCCTCTCAACATATTCTGTTACAATTAGTTGAGGCAGTAAACAAGTTCCATGAGGATTCCTCTGTGTCAGAAAAGATTATTGAGAAAGCCGAGAAGAAATTTGACAATAAAGTGCTTGAGCATGTTGCTCAGCATATAGCTATTAATCAGGTAGAATTATCTTTAGTTTTGATAGATATTGAGTCCTCCTATTCCAATGTTACCTCACTTGTTGCTAAGCTATGTAATGTTGTCGAGTTCACTAAGGAAGTCAAAGAAAAATTGAATAAGATTGATGAGGATCTGAAGGACAGTGTACAGAGGTTGCAACTTGAACCTAGTTCAAGCTCTGTACATCATATGAAAATCACATTCCTATCAAATAGGTAGTTGGAATTATTAAAAGAAGATACAAAGATCTGGTCAACACTGCTAGATATTCAGAACATGATCCTTCCCATCATGGACATAATGCAAAAGCACATTGTTCACTCAAAAACATTACTCCATGACAATCAATTTTCCATTGCAGATCACATGATTGAACTCTTTGCAGAAGTCCAAATTGCACTCCAAACATGCAAGATTCTGCAAGAGAATTGGGACAGAACTCTGGCACTAATCATAAAGGTACATTTTGATTTTCTTTCACATTTTGGATTCTCCCTGTAAAATACTTGTATATACACCTTTGGCATTATTGTCAAAAAGGGGGAGAAAATGTATAGGAGAAAGTGTATAAGATTAAGGTGTGTAATACGAAAGGGGGAGAAAGTACTCTATATAAGGGAGTCACGAAATATATAAACAGCAGTTTGACAAAGATAAATTTTGAAAAAAAATAAAAAAAAAGATTCAACATGATTCTTGTATATAAGTTTTGGCAATAAGTGTTTTTGTTACTAATGCCAAAGGGGGAGATTGTTGGCATTAAGCATGATTGTCATTAGTGACAACACTTATTCAGATCAGTACATACCAAGTAGAACAGTGCTTACCAAGTAGAGCTGAGCTTACCAAGCAGATCAGTGCATACCGAGCTCGCACAGTTTCACAGTGTTTACCGAGTGCTGCACGGTTAAACAGGAAATTTAGTTTTTACCGAGTAACACTTTGTCTACCGAGTCTCCAGTATTTACCAAGTTCGAAACTATGACCGAGTGGTTAGTATGGACCGAGCTTCCACTTCTACCTAGTGCATAATGATGCTGAGTAATGCAGTAGATGCCTAGTATCAGAAAGTCACCGAGTTAGTTTGCAGTAACCGTGTAACTATATTTGGGCTGACTCAGTAATATTTTTGTTTACTTGTTTAAGAGCTGACTTTGTAATTGTTTTGGAATTGACTTAGATTGATATATAAACAATGTTTTATGTCATATCCAAGAATGATGAAATATAGACAAGTATGAAAAAGAGAGAAAGGCCGAGATAAGTGAATTACAAAGGGCTACAGCAATATAAGAAGTAGCAAAGATTTATCTATCACAGAAGGTGATCAGTACATCAGAGAATCTCAATCAGCAAGTACAATTGCAAGTAAGAGATCTACTGTGTCATGCTAACAGGTGAATCAGCTTGAAATCTTTTAACCGGGTAGACTTAACAGTCTTTGTAAAAATATCTTAACCGAGTGCATACTTCATTGTATGTTTGTAAAACCTCTAACAAGGTGGACCTAGTAGTCCTTATTGCTCCTAACAGGGCAGATCATCAAAAGTGATCATTGTAAGCCTTAACAGGCAAACTTTATACTACAGTATTGAAGTTTTGTGGGTATCATCCCCACCCCAGTTTTACTTTCTACTTGGAATGTTTCTGGGTCACCAAATCTCTGTGTTCTAAGTGCTATGAATGTGTTATTCTTTCTGTTACTCATGCATGTAGTTAGATTATCAATCTAATATTATTAAGATCTAAATCTGTTAAAAGTTTTGAAGTTACTGATTCACCCCTCCCCTCTCAGTAACCTAGATAGTCTTGAATATTTCCAACAATAGCTTCATTCTTAGATCTACTTCTACTACTTGCTAGCATTCTCCATTCCAATTTCAATATTAAGGTTGATTCCAAACTGGGGTTTGACCAAGGCAAACCCCCCAAACAAACAACAAAACCATTTTTCATGCAAGTATAGGTGCAGAATTTTGGATCTGAGATCATATTTGGATACCCTTTTCAGTGAAATTCTGGGATCTACAAACAAAGTCAGAATCAACCTTCAAACAAAGAATGTAGTATTTGACCTTTTATGAGGGTCAAACTTGACCTGAGCTCAAATTGGAAAATATTTCTGGGTTTTGTAGATCTCGCAGTTTCATATTAAGATAATGAAAATCAATAATTTTTTAGACTGTTTGACAGGGTTTTCAGAAGGTTCTTTTTCGGAGGTAAGTACCTTTATCTCTTCATTTCAACATTAGTCATTTACATTTACTTTCCATATCAATACAATTCAAATGTAAGTGTAAAATATTGGTTTTTGGGGTCTCTTTTATGTGTAAACCATTGTTCTAGGACCCCATCCATATTTTACCCTCTACACTCACTACCATGGATGGTAGGGGATGTAGAGAGGGATGGTTTTATGTATTTAATGTTTTAAAAGATGTTTGTTTGTATGTTGGAACCATGGAAGGAAGATTGGAACTTTGATTTCTTGGAAAGTGCCATGGAAGGGTCACTTTCCCTTGGGACAGTCAAGGTTTGAAGCATTTTTCCACATGAGGACCATGTTTTATGGCATAGAGTGTCATAATATTTTGATTTCATGGTGTTTGACGCTTTAGACCAAATATAGTTTGTTGTCAAGTTGACATACATGTTGTCAACTCAACAACTTTGAACTTGTGTTCCCTTATTACATCATAGATATAGTCCTTTATAAAATCAAACATAACTAAATCCCTTATCCTACCCTTAAGCTATTGAACTCATCAATTGCCTATGATATCCCATCAATACATGTATTAGCCTTTATTGGCTTTTCTAGCCCAATGTGACTTCATGACCTTTTGAAGTGGCTCTAATGGCCCAAGGAAATCCATATAGGTTATTACATAAAATTTTAATGCATTTGCACCTTATGAACCTACAAAATGATCAATTAAGCCTTAGGTGCCAAAATGGCTTACATACCCTTATTCATGATCCTATTACACAAAATGATCAACACTCTAATAAAACATCATCAAATGACCAAATTGGTCTGATTACATTACAAATAACCTTTCATGGTCATTATTTTTCTTCAAAACTCTTTTAGTATCCATGAGTGACCCTAGTGTTCCTCCTTGGCCTTGGTCCTCTACACCAATATGGCATAAAGAAAAGACCATTTTCTCACATATCAGCACTTGAGTTTTATCAAAATCATATTATTGGTAAAATATTCATTGCACAACAATAATTATAACCAACAAGTCGCATGGCTTTTATAATGACTACTACAACCTCATTAAATAATTCCCAATAGCAACGATCATTGTAGTCAATATGAAGGGTGCAGCCAAGCTTGAGGAAATATTATATCATGGAAAGTGATATTGACCTCCATTATGGATAGTCCCTAGATGTCTTCATCATAAACATTGAAAACACTTTATAATAATAAAATGATAGACCAAGGCCAAGGCCAAGGCCTAGAGGATACACTAGGGCCACTAATAGACCTTGGAAGGTTTTGAAGACAAACATGACCCTACAAGGTCATTAGCATTGTAATGAGACCAATAATGGTCATTAAATATGTTTTTCTTATGTTTTGGATTGTATGTGAATCCTTTTGTAAAGGATCAAAGCATTGTAAGCCATTGATGGCATGTGAAGGCTAGAAATGTACCTAGGGGTTACTTGAGGATATTAGGTAGATATATTATTTTAATGACCTATAAGGTCATCTATGATTGTACTATGGGCATTTGAAGCTATTAAAACATGTAAAAACACTCAAAGTGCAAAAAGATGTAAATTTGCATTTGTATATAAATATGGCCTAGAAGGCTCATGAAGGGATTATGGGGCTAAGAGTAAGTTAAGAGGTTGTTTATAAACCTTTTAAATGTTCAAAAAGGGGCATTGGTTGTCATGTTGTTGAGTTGAAAACTTGGTTGTCAACTTGACAACAAAAAATTAACATTTTGTTAAGTTTGCATTAGAGGAACAGTCAGTTTTGACTGTTGTAGGAGTTAGAAGTCAGTTATTAGAGTTCGTTGTCAAGTGTTTCAAGGTTTTTTAGAGGAGATCCATGTGACTAGATAATGTATGTATAGGTTGGTGTGTTTGGGGACCATTGAAGATGGTATTGAATCAATAAACAACAAATCTTTCTCTGCAATCATTGTCCAGCCTGTGGGTACAGTCATCAAACCAATGAATTCAAATGATTTGAATTAATATGTTTTGATTGGAAAATGGAGTGGAAACATTGTATTTTTATTTTCTTATACTTCCATGAAATTTTTGTATCATTTCATCTTCATTTGAAGGTAGAGGAATCAACTTTGTGTTGACTATTCATGGGTTTTGTTTTGCAATCAGCAATTTGGGATTGAAGTCTCCTTAAATGGATTAACTCTCATGCCCCTATCACTAAGGTGATTGGTGGGAGGGGTCAATTAATGTATAATATCCTTGTAAGACAATGTTTGAAAGCAAGGATATGGTGTATAGAGTTGAAGAGACCACACAAGGGTGGTGAAATGTTGATTCAAGGGTGCTCGGTTTTGCACCAGTCATTATTGTGAGTGAATACCCTTAAGAATGGGTGTGTTTTGTGATTTATAATTGTTATTGGGGTCCATATATGTGTGTTAGATCCAATGGAGGGGATCAAGACAGATTTTCTAAGGTCATTTTGAACAATCATTTTCTAAGGTGTCTAGAAGAACAAGTGATAAGGCCCTAAAAACTTGAAAATCTATTATTTCTAACCCTTATGCAAGATTTTTCCTTTATTGGGAGTCAAGGGAGTGAGTTATATTGTAGTACCTCACCCCTAGTCTGATTTTATAAATGTTATGATTATTCTAGGATGTTAGATTATATGTTAGGAAATTATTAATGCTTATGATTTCACTGACCCCATAGTTGCATGTGTATGGTCGATGTGTTTGTTTTATATTACTATTTGACGTGTCTGATGTGGTTGAGGGATAGAGTTGTAGTTACTTTCTTGCAAGATCCACATGATCGGCCGATCCCCACCATTTTCTGTTATATATGTATATATGTTTGTACATGGAGGTGTTGTATGTAGGTTTGTAGGTACCAGGCATCGTCTTCCCTGAATTGTCAGGATGAGTGTGCCTTATCGCAATATCTCAAATGGTAAAAGAGGGGAGATAACATGGATCCAAAACCCTTTCCTAAGCCCATTTATTCTAATTGTTGGATAAGTATCTGTTGACTAGCCTACCTGGATTTGTCAAGGTGACAAAGTTCATGGTTCCCTATTTTGAGTTTGTATGTTTATTAGGATTCATGGTTATTCATGAGATGTAATCATTATGATGTAATTTTTGTATTTAATTTATGGAATCTTTTGTTGATGTTATTAAATGAGTTATGTTAGAAAGTAATACTACATCATAGGACCCATTAGACTTGTAACTTGTGTCTACGATGTGTGTTATGTGAGTTAATGGTTAATGCTTTCATGTGATTGTATATCTTATTTGTAAACTTTAGGAAAAGAATTTGTTCACCAAACTTAGTATCATGTTTTAGGTTAGTTTCTTTTGGGTTCCTTGGTGGGGCATTACATATATGATGAGTTTCTTTGTAAATTGGGGTTTATTGGGCCTATTTGGTTGCAAGACAAATATATCACACCCCTCTGCATTAGGCACCTTTATCTTGTTAGGAAATCCTAATATCAATCATTTTGATCTTCTTACTAGATGCTCCCATGTTGTTTTCAATGTTTATAGTTATGGTATAGGTATTGCTTAGAGTTTTAGGATTCTCGTGTACAAGGTGATACCCCAACTTTGCATCAAAAGAATAATAATGCAACACTAGGCACATAGATTTTTTGGGCCCTAAATTAAATCGCACCTTCCTTGTATTCTTAATAAACCTATTGTCCAAATCCACAACTATCTCATTGGTCCCTTTTCTTATGATTGTGAACTCAAGTATAGAAATTTTGGATCTATCCTATCTCTAATTGTAACCCAAAGACCCTCATATATTCTTCCCATGAGTCAATGAGTCAACAAAACCTTGTATAATTAAGCAAAGTAACACAATTCTAAAAAATTATTGATAGGTAAAGATCTAGAATATTTCAAAGGAACTCTAGGTTAGTGTCTCCTTGACAAAGTACCAACTACACTCGACACAAGAACTAAAATTAATACATCGTCAACAACAGTGTCATTTGCTATCTCTCAAAGTAGTGGAACCCCAAACCCCTCACGACAACATTTTTTGGCATAATTTGAAAAAGTACCAATTACACTCAAGAGAAGAACCAAAATTAATACATCCTCAACAACAGTACCATTTGTTATCTCTCAAAGCAGTGGAACCCCAAATCCCTCACAACAAATTGCACCTTAAGTACTTGGGATGCCAACTAAGGTGGATAGATTGAGGCTTATGGTTGGGAAATAAGAACAATAGACCAATTAATAAGGATTAGTAATTCCTTCTACTTTAGGCTCTACTTGGCCAAGAGTGTGTTCCCTGAGTCTTTGAGATGGGATAATTTATGACAAATGAAAGACTATATTCAAAGTTGTAACAACCATGCCCAATGCACTATAAACTCTAAAATATGTCAATATATGTCATTGTTGGCTGCAACTAGACAACTAAGACCTCCAAATGACCCAATTAGAACCTTCTCGCATATGCACCCAAAGTTTATTTTTGTCATATTTTGATTAACCAAGTATATAAATATCTTTTAATGGTTCCTCGTCATGTGTCTAGAATGTTTTTTTTTTGAGAATGGCATTGAAACTAAATATTTATGAACAAATATTGACCAAGGTGTTATCAAATTTTATCCCCAAAGAGAAGAAATAAGATACTATAAATGGATTGCACCATGTAAATAAATTTTCTTAACACTTCATACAAGATCATAGTTGTGGGTACGGAAAAAAAACTAAATTAAATGAAAATCCTTACAATATAGATAATGCGGTCCAAATGAAAATGAAGATAATCCTCCTTTGCGTGCTTCCCTTCTACATCATGGGGAATAATGAAGAGATAATAAGGTCCAAAGGAAAATGCAAATAATCCTCCTTCGTGTGTTGCCCTTCTTCACCATGGATAATAATGAAGAGAAAAATGAAACTTTTTTTTTTAAAGTTATGCCCATATTGGTTGCAATTTTGACCACCACGGTATTGGTCAAAATTTAGACCAACATGGGCATGGATTACAAAAAAATCAATTTTTTCCTTCTATAATCCGACCAACCAAAATCTTTTAATTTGTTGGTCAAAAAATTTGGTGGAAAAATAAGGTCAAATGTACTAGTGACGATTGAAAAAAAAAATCAGATTATAAGATAAAATATTGAGATCTAAAAATGGAGGTGAATATTGGTCTAGGGAATTGGATGCATTTTTAAAACATGCATGAATTGTTAGGCAAAATATTGCACCTTACACTCCCCAACAAAATGGGGTACCAAAAAGAATGAATCATACATTAATGGAAAGAGCTAGGAGCATGTTAAGTAGTGCTAAGATAGATAAATTTTTCTAGGCAAAAGCTATTGGTACTACTTGTTATTTGATTAATATATCTCCTTGTAAATCTCTTTTTGATAAAATTCCTTATGAAATGTGGTTTGGTAAAAAGCTTTCAATCTCACATTTAAGGGTCTTTGGTTGTGAGTTTTTTGTTCATGTTCCTCAAGAAAAGTGATCTAAATTGGATCCAAAAGCACATAAATGAATTTTTTTAGGATATGGTGAGAAGGTAAAAGGTTAGAATATTTAGAATCCTTTAACCCAAAAAATTATTTTTTCTAGAGATGTAATTTTAGGGAATTTAGAGCTAACTCGGGTGAAGAAGAACCAAAGGAAAAGTCAAATATAGTGCATTTTTAAGCTAAGAAAGAATATGCACATGTGGAAGAACAAAGAGATGGACAAGAAGATGGAGAAGAAGAAGAGATTTCAAGTAAAAATTTAGAAGATTCAGTTGTGACAGAAGAAGTTGATCATGTGTATTCATTAACTAAACATTTCCACACTAACATTCAAAAGAAAAGAGAAAGAGGGGCTTTTAGGCGTAACTCTCAATATAACCTAAGTTAGATTAGAAAAACCCAAGAAGATGAGGGGATGCTAATGCTAAACCCAAATTGTACCAAGGAAGTACACAAGAAAGTCCTCTTTCATATAATGTAATATTTGATTAAGGTTGTGTAAATGCACTTTTAAAATTGAACAAGATAAGCAATAGAGATCTAGGTGATAAATGTAAGAAATCAACCCAATTAAGAGGTAAAAAATAGATCTAATAAAACATATGAAATAGATAATGAAGTACTCACCTTGAAGTATAAAGAGGAATATGTTCTTCTGCTCTAAAAATTATTGTTTTGGACATGTGACTGAATTTATGACTACAGATCTGTGATCACGGCTAACAACCCAAAAAATGTTGAAAATCTCAAGCTATCGAAAACATATCGACCATGTCACCATGTTCCTCAGGCACCTTACTAAAATCAACCCAGAATTTTCTGGTATATCTCTATCTGCAACTTCCATATATGTACCTGCAATTCATGTATCCTTCTCATGTACATAGAGAACTAGGTTTGGGGGGTTGGGGTGGATAAGGGCTTGCCTTGGTCAAGCCATAGATTAAGGAATCAACCTTTAATTTAAATGTAAATGTAATGATAAAGGAAATTCTTACATGTATTAGGATTTAATATATCAAATGTAAGAAATAATTACCTTTGTAGATACAATTGAGTTTGATATATGATCAAGTATGCAAATGTAATAGCCTTGACTCAAAGAAACCAAAAGAAAATATAAAGAATTCAAAACCTCATGTATAGGAATATGTGTGACATGCCATGGTGAAATATGAAAGGACTTTAATGATCATGGATCTCCTCCTTCGAAGCCAAACTCCACTATCACCTTCAAGGAAGAAGATTGATAGAAGAAGGAAAAATGCTTGAACTTGAGATGCTTGAAGATGATTTCTCTTAATCGCTAGTAGAATGATGATGTAGCTTGATTGATGATGATAGGATGTGAAAATTAAATTCCCAAGCCTCCTTATGTACTAGTTTTGGGATGGAAAAAAAAGTAGGCCGACCTAGAAATAAAATAAAATAATCAAAAAACCCAAGACACTTTGGGCTCCGCACTTGAAATCCCTCAGGGAAGAAGTCGAACTAGTTAACCTCTTCCTTGGGAATAGGTCAACCAAGTCAACTTTTTCCCAAGAGGGTTCCCAAAATGGGGCATTAGAGGCCTCGAAGGGAGTGCAGAAAGAATCAAGAGATAATAATCCTACCATAAGATATGGCCTATAAGGATATAAAATAACACCTAAAGGACCATGTGAGAAAATGAGGGAGGGGTTAGGAGAGAGAGAGAGAGAGAGAGAGAGAGAGAGAGAGAGAGAGAGAGAGAGAGAGAGAAACCATGTTAAGGAGGGATAAAAGGTCTAAAAATATTATGCATGTTACTCCTAAAGAAAATTAATGGTTTTCATTAGTATCATTCAATCATATAGTCAGTAAAGGAGACAAGATAGGACATTCAGTCAATACATGGAGCCTATACATCAAGTAGAACACAAGGTATATCATTAAGTTAACCGAATACAAGTTTGACCAAATACTCTTACTGAACTAGATGATTACCGAGTACCAAGAATAGTAGTCATCGAGAATTCATATGAACCGAGCACCAGTTAATTACTAAGTGATGAATGCAGTATACACTGAGTGAAATATTAAAATGATATGGTAGTTTTAAATGGCACAAACAACAAGGCAAATGGTTTACACCGATTAAGGAAATGGTTTACCAAGATCAAGACACAATTTAGTATGGATTTAATCATTAAATTTTTTATGATTCTAATGTAATGTTGATCTAAGTTATTCATTTCTATCATAGCTATTAGTTTCTCTAAGATAGAGATTAAACCCTAATTAGGTCAATATCAATTTGATATAAATTTGTAAGGATGTCATTTTTTACATGTATCACACATGTAGTAGCCACCACAATGGAAGACATTTGAAGATCAAATAGGGTTTTAGATTTACAAAGCATTGAAGGACTATTAATAATATCAAGAACATAAGGCTATTGAGTAGTATTCATTGAAGAGATAAATCACATAAAGGTGATAACAAATAAGTACTCTATAGATCTGAATCAAGCATGTTTGAGTTTCTATTTATAGATCAATCCTAATGTTACTCTTTAACCATTGTAGTAGACCTTAAAATCTCCTAACAGGGTGAATTTAATAGTTCTTTTGTAAATCTCTTAACTGAGTGCACACGTGTATTATGTTGTTAAAATCCTCTAACCAAGTAGATCTATTTGATCTCAGTGTTACTCTTAATAGCATAAGATCCCTAGAAGTGATCACAATATTTGTAGCCTTAACCGGAAAACATTATTACTATAGTAGTGAAGCTTTGTGGGTGTCATCCCCACCGCAGTTTTTACCTTCTAACAAGGGTTTCTACAATACCAAAATACTTGAGTTATGTGTATAAAGTTGAATCATGAATGGTTTATTGATTAGATTACATGCATTTACATTGTAGTTATGTTTCGGATGTATGTTACATGCAATTGACACACTCAGTTAATGATACTCATGTTTGCAAAGATTCAGTTTGAAAAATTTTAAGGGTACTGATTCACCCCTCCCCTCTCAGTACACATCTTTCCATAATCCCAACAATTGGTATCAGAGCTAGTTCTCTTATTTTGGAAGTTTAATCACTGAAGAGAAAATATCTAAAGGATGGAAAGGTATAATCTTGATAAAACTATCAAGAATCAGAAATTACAATTGCAAATCAACATTTAACAATTCAAAGAAGACAAAGAGAAACTTAAAGAGTTACTAATCAAAAGGAAGGATATGGCATTTTGGTACAATGAGAGTGATTATCATGAAGAAGAGATAGATGATCCATTTGAGACATCTGGATCTGGAACTGGTAGCATATTTGATGCATCTGAAGGAACCATATTAGATCTATCTAAAAACAATCAGCATCTTACTAAACAAGTGAAAGCACTGCAGATCGGTCAAGAAACACAAATGGTTAGAATGATTGATGTCATGAACAATGCAAGGAAGGTTGAACAAGAAATAAATTTGGCAATTGAAGATAAGAGGAAAATGACTGAAAATATGGAAGACAAGGAATCTGAGATAATGAGACTCACCAAGCATCATTTTGAAATCTCTAATCAGATGGTTGTAATGAGACAAGAATTCAACCGAGTAAACTATGAGCTTACTAGGAAATTGGAAGACATCGATGAATTGAGAGAAGAAAATGAAAGATTGAAGAATGAAGTAAAGATTTAATAGCAACATAATGACATGATCAAGAAATATGAAGAAAGTACAAAAAGGATGGATGAATTTCTAATCAGTCAGAAAATACTTGACAACACTACTGGTTTATGTTGTGCCAAGTAGGGAGAGTCATCAAGACAAGCTGAATAGAAGAGTGTCTATGCTAATCCAAGGCCAAAGAAGCTCTCATGCTATCATTGTGGAAAACTAGGCCACACATCAAATATTTTTAGAAGAAAATAAAAAGGTATTCTTATAACTACTCCAAAATTTAATGGTTATTATTATAGCTGTAATAAGTATGGACATCAAGCACATGAGTGTAAAACAAAGTTGAATAGGTCACCTAAGAAACACTACATGGAAAAGAATTGTCGCACTTGCAACATGCATGGAACATATCATAGGAATTTAGGACAAAGATGAAGCAAGTTTGGAAACTAAAAGAACAAAACAAGACATATCAACTAATAATGCAAGGTAAAGCATATACTTGAGATTACAACACTTGGGTTAATTGCAAATCATGTGGCAGATATGGACATATTGCAGAAAATTGCATGAGGAAGATCTCAAAATTGGAGAAGTTCTAGAATGGCATGTTTGTACTATCACAAGGTCAGTCATGTAAGAAAAGACTGTAGAGACTGAGCACCGGAGGTAAATGCTAATAGAAACATAATTGAATAAATCATGAGGATAAGAAATAAAATGTGGAGAAAAGAAACAAATGACAATGTTGGATCAAGCACTATAGTTGGTGACACCTCATCTTTTTGAATAGGTGATTTCACCACCTCCACCTCAGCAATTGAGGTACATATGGAACTAAATTTCAATCATTTATATCTTACAATAGTTCCTTATATTTATTGAATGAACATCAAATCAACATGAAATAAGATGCACTAGGGTATTATATGTTTTGAGCTTAAAATGTGTATAGTCGATAAAAGCATGATAAAGTAAAATTTTGTTAGTTGGTAAAATTGGCAAGGTTAACCGAGTTGAAGTATCAACTGAGCAATATCTAATGTTAACCGAGAATAAGTTTCAAAAGTGATAACTGATCATCATTATGTTTATCGAGATGTGGTAGGCAAAGCATTTAATGTAGAATTTTGAGTAGGAAAAGATTTTTGGTATAAATAGACGTTGATGCAAGTCATTTAGACACACAAAGCTCATGAGAAAAACTAGAGCAATTTGAGAGAATTTGAGCAAGAGTTTCCTAAGCATTCAACAATGATTTGAGTAGATCCTGAGTAATTTTATCATTATTCCAAGTAAGTTATCAGCTACCGAGTTATTTTACTATGATTTTGTGAAAGCCCTAAAAAAATGATGGCATCTTCATCCAAGACTACGTAATCCAAGTCTGAGAGTGACAAGAAGGTCACATTGATCAAGTCTACAAATTATGAGGAATATAAATACAAGATGCACACCGAGATTGCTTCACAAACTAATCAAGAAGGTGCATTTTCTAGCATACCGCCTAGGGTTTTACTAGTTCAGGATATATGTGCTTATATCCACTGTAAAATAAGTGAAATTAGATACTTTGAGCTTCAATCAACTTACCAAGAGATGAGTGTGAATGGAAATCTCAAGGATGAGCACAAACACCTAGAAGTTAAAGGATTGACTAATGCCCTATATTTCCTAAGAGAGTTCAAATCTGAACTGATTAGGGTTGTACTTAGCTTTTACATGAAGGAAAAATTTGGTTGGATGATCTGGTAAAATTATCAAAGGATATCATTCATGTGGTCATCGGTTACCCCATAAATGACAAGGCGAAGGCAATCAGGAATCCACTGAGGGCCAAAACTGAGATGCTCACAAGAGAAGAATGGGATGGTAGAGGAATGAGAGTGAATACCATCATTGATCCAGAAACACATTTTGGAGCCTATGTCATTGGCTACAAGATATTTCACTCTAGAAGGCCCAATAGCATACCATGTGGAGAATTAGATATTGCATATAAGATTGTTAAGAAAGGTCTATAGTTAGACCTCACCAAGCTACTATTGAAACAACTTGAAGATAACATGACAACCATTTGGATAGAAAATAATAATACATGTAAGTTTGGTTCATTACTAGTTTTTATATTTTTCTACTTGCAGAACTACTTCCCATATGTCGATAATATTGGTTGGGATGTCGACTGACCAGTTATCATTCATATAAATGATTTTATCTAAAATATAGGTCATAATTTTGTAAATGTCATGGATGACTATTTTGGAAAGTTTAAAGATAAAATTCATAAAAGAAGAAGGATTCCAGGTCAATTAGTTGAGAAATACAAAGAATAAATATGTTTCCTAGTGGATACCGACACCACCTTAATCAAGGAAGTTGAGCCAATAACTTCTTGGTTACCTCCAATGGGCTATGAACTAGATATTAACCAAGCCTCTAGGTCAATTAAGGAACTTTTGGCCAAGCCTAAAGATCCAAAAGCTACTAGGTTTGGAACCTATTTAGAAGCTAAGTTAAGGATAAAAATGGATCTAGTGAGAGTGAAGGTAAATAGAAAATCTAAATAGATGATGGAAACATTAGCAAAACAATTTGGAGATGATAAAGAAGAAGAATTAGCAGACAATCCAGTTGAAGAAGCAACTGAGGAATAACTTTTAATTGGCAACAGTGAACATGAGGAGTTAACCGAATTAGATAAGTAAATTCAAGCTACATAGGTAAAGGCCACAAGGAAAAGGAAACAAGTGAAAACACCTACATGAGCAAGGACAAGATCCTCTACAACCACTTCTCCACCCCTAAAGAAAGGTATAGCGAAAATCACAAGGCCAACTCCCACTAAAACTTATTAGAAAAATAAAAGAGGTGTACAAGTCACCACTGAGAAACCTAAGAAGAGGAGAAGACTAAAAAGAGAAAAAGATGGCATAGACGAAGATGAAGAAGATGATCAAAGTAATTTTAAATTTGTTGTAAATAAGAGTTAGTCAACAAATGAGTTAGCCAATAATATAAAATAAACAAGTAGTCTTACTCACCCTAAGATGAGTCGATATGTATATATGTCTACCGAGGATCAGGAGAAAATTGAAGAAGCTATTATTTAGATGATGATTAAATTTAAGAGATTACCTATTGATTTTAATAGATATATACCTAAGGAACTTTATGAGAAGGTATTTGCAAGGTGGACATAGGCCTTGCATATAGAAATGAAAATGAGGGAACATTCTTTGGTTTTGGAAATGCCTACTCTTATAGTTATCGAGATTGATGAGTTGATGAAGTAGTATTCCAATCAACTTTTGATGAAAGGTAGAGCACTTAATATTTTTGCAAGTAAACTTGAGGCAGTTGATGAAAATAGAAAGCTTCTATGGGCCAACATTTTAGAATCAAGGGCAGAAGTTGATCAACTTGCACAGGCTATAATACCCGAACAAAAAATTAAAAGCAAAGGAAAAGGAGTCCACTTAGATGATGTTGATATAGCCACCAAGGATCCAATTCATATATCCAACACTGAACAATAGGATGACACTTATGTTCAGGATTTCTATTCGGCTATATATATTTAAAAGGATACGCATGATACTCCTGAGAAATTAGTAACAACCAAGATAGATGAAGTCTTTATAGAAGACATTACACATGGAGATCTTGATGATGATGCAAAGGAAGATGAAGACATCAAAATAGCTATAGGTAACACCAAATAAGATCAACCTACAAAGTCAATAGCAATAGTAGATATAGCAGGTAAATTATCAATATTAGTACAAGAAATTGATATTTCTACACAAGGGAAACCCGATGATAGTACACCCGAGCATCAAAAAGGCATAACCAAGGGACAGGGTGTAGAAGAACAAAAACAAACCAATGAGCTTGAGAAAGAAATACCAGTAGATACATCTACAACAGAAACAAAACAAGACACCCAAGGACATGACACTGAGACACAATTCAAAGGGTAGGATAAGGAAGAGAGCGTGTCTACTAAGAAATAAATGTACAATCCAAAGACCAAAGCTATAGTACCATATGGGAAATCTCCCACACCAAAGAAGAAGAAAAAGAAAAAACATGGTAAGGGTCCAGTCACACTAGATGAAATAATAGAAATCCCTACATGTGACCTGAGGACTTTAGCCCCTAAATCATTAAGAAGGTATGGAGAATTGTGCACAAGGAAGGTTGCACAGGAAAAGATAAGACAAGTAAACACAAGCAGGTCTTAGAGGATGTTAGAGAAATTCTTATACAAGTAGTCCCTCATATCAATGTTGATGAGGAAACTCCCATCATTGATCAACTTTCTACTCTAACCGGCCACATCAATGCTCCTGACATAGATGCATAGAAGAGAATTGAAGAGCGAGAAGAGGCCAAAATTTAGTTGAAATTAGTAGAATGAATCAGCCAGGAAGTGGCAATAAATAAAGTAATGCTATCTAAGGTAATAACCGAGCTTGACACTGTTATTCAACAAGTTATTACAATTTTGCACAAGATATGCACTATAGACCACTTCACTACCGAGCTTAGTGAAAAGATAAACAAGATAGATGAAGATATTAAGGTTAGTTCAAATAATATTTTAACTGAGCCAGATGTATTTTATGAGCATTATACAAAAGTTCAAGAAATTCAGCAGTTAAGATTAGATTTGAGAAAAGAATAAGATAAGATCAGAGATCAAGTAACCAAGCTATAGGAAGAGTTACTTCCACACATCAAGGTGATTCAATGGCATGTGAATTAGGTAAAAGACTTAGTTTCCACCTTGGAGATATCAATGTTAGAAAATATTTTTGATATGCATGCACAAGTCAAAGTAGAGCACATTGCTCTTGAGAATCTTTTAGAGGATTCATAAAACCTCTTGGCTAAACTGAAGAAAACCCATCAAAACATTTTTTATAAGTTGTGAGTACATTTTTGGCATTAATTTCAAAAAAGGGGGAAAATATATGTATATATGTTCTTGTATGTACTTCACACCAAGAGCATGTACAAAGGGGGAGTTCACATAAATTCATATTTTTTGGTTAAGTATCAAATTTTTAAATTCGGTACATATACATAAATTTTTTGATACTAATTCCAAAGGGGGAGAATGTTACTCCTAAAGAGCATTAATGGTTTTCATTAGTATCATTCAATCACATAGTTGGTAAATGAGACAAGGCAGGACAGTCGGTCAATACACAGAGCCTATACATTGAGTAGAACATAAGGTAGATCATTAAGTTAACCAAATACAACTTTGACCAAGCACTCTTACAGAGCCAAATGATTATCAAGTACCAAGAATTCATATGAACTAAGCACCTGTTAATTATTGAGTGATGAATGCAGTATACACCAAGTGAAATAGGAAAATGACATAGCAGTTTGGAATGACACAAACAAGGAAAATGATTTACACCAATTAAGGAAACATTTTAACAAGATCGAGACAAAATTTAATATGGACATAATCATTAAATTTTTTATGATTCCTATGTAATATTGATCTAGGTTATTCATTTCTACCATAGATCTTAAGTTTTCTAAGATAGAGGTTAAAACCTAATTATGTCAATATCAGTTTGATATAAATTTGTAAGGATGTCATTTTTTACATGTATCACACATGTAGTAGTCATTGCAGTGGAAGGCATCTAAAGATCAAACAGGGTTTTAGATTGATAAAGCATTGAAGGACTATTCATTTTATCAAGAACAGAAGGCTACCAAGTAGTATTCATTGAAGAGAGATCAATCACATAAAGGTGATAATAGATAAGTACTTTACAAATCTAAATCGGGCATGTTTGAGTTTCTATTTATAGATAAATCCTAATGTTACTCTTTAACCATTGTAGCAGACCTTAAAATATCCTAACATAGTGAACTTAACAGTTCTTTTGTAAATATGTTAACCGAGTGCACACATGTATTGTGTTGTTAAAATCCTCTAACAAGGTAGATCTAGCTAATCTCATTGTTACTCCTAATAGGATAAGATCACCAGAATTGATCACAATCTTTGTAGCCTTAACTAGAAAACTTTGTTACTATAGTAATGAAGCTTTGTGGGTGTCATCCCCACCATAGTTTTTACCTTCTAACAAGGGTTTGTGTGATACCAAAATACTTGAGTTGAGTATGAAGTTTCATGAATGGTTAATTTATTAGATTACATGCATTTACATTTTAGTTATGTTTCGGATGTATGTTACATGCAATTGATATAGTCAATTAATGATATTCATGTTTGAAAAGATTCAGTTTGAAAATTTTAAGGGTACTGATTCACCCCTCCCCTCTCAGTACACATGTTTCCATAATCCCAATAGTGCATGCATTTTAAGATGGTACATTTAGCCCCCACTTTAGCAGGAGTATGAGGCAAGTCATATTCTTGGTAAAGGAGAGAGAAGAGAGAGATAATGTCACAACGAGATAGAACATAACCAAGTTTAAGCATGTAAGCCCCCAAACCTAGGGTCCTAACTCCATTCCCATGCATAAGAGAACAAAAAAAAGAAAAATAAAACAAAGGAAAAAGAGAACCAAAAAAAAACAAAAGACTCAAAATAGGTTAGTACAAAAACCCAAATCAATAAGTGAAAGTGACCTCATCAAAATAAATGTCCCACCCACCAAGAATATCATATTTGGAAGCCTATTAAAAATCATGAGGGATCACATAGTAAAAGAAAGAGAACCACAAATGATTACATCCTTCATGATTCTATCCTGCTACATGAAATAATTAAGAGAGAGAGAGAGAGAGAGAGAGAACATGATTATCTTTCCTAATAAGGTTTGTATGTCTTACTGTGAATCACAATAAGGGAAGATTGAATAGTCTAACTGGTTCATGTGTCTGATAGTCAATCCTAAAAAACAAAGAAAAGGGCATGATCAAATGGTCTTGCAGGTTTTTGTGCCCGGTAGTCAATCTTGAAAAACAAAGAAAAAGGCAAGATCAAATGGTGTAGTGAGTTTTTGTGCCCAGTAGTCAATCTTGTATTCTCATTAGTGGCTTTCACATGCATGTATGTGTGTATGCCCCCTTTATGGATCAATTCCTTGGTATCACCATGAAGTGAACATGTGTTTGTGCATTATGTTTGTGTGTTTCCCAGGGATGGAGAAGTATCACTAATACATGCTAGGGAGTGACATGTAAAAATGTAATAGTAAAAGTGCATAAAAAGTAATCTATAGTACAAGCATGGTCTATGTATGAACCCTCCTTATGATGACTATGTATCCATAGATATTAATAAGGAAGAGAATCAAGGACAAATACTTCTAGTAATAAGGAGATGTCCTTTAACAACAATGTAGGCTATAAACTTAGCAAAGAGCATTGACTCTTGTAAGCTAAGAAAATAGATAAATTATGAAAGGGTATGTCACTTATAAGAATAAACCATTGAAAGGGAGAGATCTTGTTATCAAGACATATACCTTGAAGAGGAGTGTCATGAATGAAGATAACAACTTTAAAAAGAGAGGGGAAGAAGAACAAGAAATAACCTATCCAGCCCCTTGTATATAGGTGGGATAGGGATTCTTTAGATGATGTCAAACTTTAAATCACACAATAAGGGAAAATATTTATAATGAACATAGTTTTTCCAATGAAGAAGAGGTGATGATCAAGGACATGAACCTCTTGTATATAAGAGAGAGTCGTGATCAAGACAAAATTTCCTTATAGGAAAAGAAATGTCACAATAATAAACAAATACCATTGTACTAAGGAAAGTAGATCTTTAGACAAAGAGAGAAAGAATGCACAAACAATCTTGCCCCCTAAGAATGAGACAAGAAATAGAAGCCCCTGGTGGATTATATATATAACACAATATTTTAAGATATAAAGATGAACTACAAGAAACAACCATAATCTAGTCGTACACAAAACAAAACACCCTATATGAAACAAGAAGAATCGTAGAATAATTCAACACCATAGACAAAAGCAAGGCAAGAAACATCATAGGATATGAAATTCTAAACATAATGTTCTAGAAAAGATACCACCCATGACGCAGTCTATAGATTATTATTAAATGACAAAAATTAAAATCCAAGGTATGGAAGGGCATTTTTACGTAGCAACAATCATATCATGCATGAAACAAAGGATTCCATACCCACAGATAAGAACGTATCATAAGAAATGCAAATCTATAGAGAAATGAATGGAAAATATGAAAGGATACCATGTTGTTCCTATAAAAAAGAGAAAAAATAATTAAAAGAGAAAATAAGATAATCCTCCTAGGATAAATCCCTTATAACATGTATAAGACAAAGATAAAGTTGCACATAGAAATGTAACACAAAAAAATGATGTAAACATAATGTAAAGAATACAGACCTAAAAGGGACAAAAGGGGGAATACATGTAAAGACTTCTAAAACATGTCTCCTAAATACAAAATATGCACTTTGTAGAAACAATATTAAAGTATAGAAGGCATATGTAAAAGAGAAAAAATAGATCCCAAGAAAGATGAACTTTTCCCCCCATTGAAAAGGAACAAATTTAAAGACCTATTTTTCCACTCTTGAACATATTACAAAGAATAAGAGAGAGTGGCCCCAATAGAGAATATAAATGCTAAGTAATCTTATGAAGAAGAAATAAAATATCTTGTGTATGAGAAATTTTATCATTTTTAACTTTGTAATGAACATACAAAATGAATTCCATACAATCACAAAGTAAATGTTCATTATTGTAGCAAAAAGGACATGAGAACTTAACAATAGCATTCTTTTAATAAATTTCATAATTTAGGTGTAATCAAAAGGTAGCGGTAAAATCTTAATGCTAAGGCTTCCCGAGCATCATTAGGACATAAGGTTGTAGTTGGTAAAGAAGGTGAAGAGGAGGTCATGGGGGAGGAAAAGAATGATTTTTTGAAGGGGAAATATAACCAAGGCCTCGTTGAGGGTGTTAGAGAGGAATGCAAACATGAAGCTTAATACCATATTCATGGAGACCAAGACCTAAACCCTTATAACTGTGTCTAGTGATAATATCATAACTCGTGGTGTAGGTAGAAAAGAGGGCAGATGGAGAGAATAGTTTATCTTGAGAGTGATGAGTAAATGTAGTGTAAGGAGGAACTATAAAATTGGAAGTTGTATGTATAGGAGATGGTGGTGTAGGTATAGGATAAGATGGAGGAGATGGCTCTTTGAAGAATTGGTTAATATCTAAGTCATGAACCATAATTTGAATGTGTGGGAATGTAGAAGAGGTATGAGGGGTTTGGTTATAGGAAGGAGTGGGCATAGGATTAGAAGGATCACTAGAAAAATATCTAATATCATCCAAAAGATAAATAAAAAATCAACAAGAAAGCATAATGATGGTCTTGAAATGTGTTTTATCAAGAAATTTTTTATTAGTTAACCTCATAATAAAATACGCAAGGAAAGCATGCAAAGTCATAAACATCATGAAATCAAAGAAACTTGCATAAACATCATAGGCATGATAAAGAGATGTAAGCACAAGAATGACCATGAAAAGTATTATGCACCATAACATCTTAAAAAATGCCATAGGAAAATCTAACCCCAAATTGAAAAATAAGAAAAATCAAGGGATATAACTCCAAATTAGAAGGCAGAATGTGTTGGGTTCACCAAAAGAAGGTGAACGCGTAATGCCAAGAAAGAAATAAGAGAGATCAAAGGATCTATCTCTAAAATAAAAAGGCAGATATTTGATGGGTTCACCAAAATGCTTAGGGTCAAAAATGGTGTTGATGAATTTAGTAATATAAACTATGTGAGATGTATTTATTAAATAACCATTTCCACACTAACATTCAAAATACAAGAGAAAGAGGGACTTCTAGGCATAACTCTCAATATAACCTAAATTAGACTAGAAAAAACCAAGAAGGTGAGAGGATTCTAATGGTAAACACAAATTGTACTAAGGAAATATAAAAGAAAGTCCTCTTTCATGCAATGTAAGATTTGATTAAGGTTGTGTAAATGTGCTTGTAAAATTGAACTAATTGATTTAGCAAGATAAGCAATAGAGATCTAGGTGCTAAATGTAAGCAATCAACCCAATTAAGAGGTGAAAAATGGGTCTAAGAAAAGATATGAAATAGATAATGAAGTACTCACCTTGAAGTATAAACAGGAATATTTTCTTCTTCTATGAAAACTGTTGTTCTAGACCTGTGACTAAATTTCTGACTCTAGATCTACGATCATGATTCAAAACCCAGAAAATATTAAAAATCTCAAGCTAACAGGAATAGGTTGACCATGTCACAGTGTTCCAAAACCGGTCGACCAATTCACCATGTTGTCGAGGCACCTTACTGAAATTGACCCAAACTTTTATGGTAGATCTCTTCCTACAACTTCCATATTTGTACCTACAATTCTTGTATCCTACTACTACACATAGACAACTAGGTTTTTGGGGTTGGGGTGGATAAGGGCTTTCCTTGGTCAAGCCCTAGATTGAGGAATCAACCTTGAATTGAAATGTAAATGTAATTGTATCATCTTAAAATGGAAGCACTTCCATGATAAGAGCATTTAGCCCTTCAAGTAACTGGTCTGGGGTCATGTTAAGTGCCTTTATCGGGTTTTTGCATGTTTCTATCTTTTCCCCTTGTTCTTCTTCCCTCTCCACCCATTTTCCACTTCATATCTACATTTCCTAGCAATCTGGGCTAGGGTCTTGAGGTTTTTGACCTCAAGGTCAAAGTTGTGTGTGTGAAAATTGTACCTAATCTGTAAACACAACACTTCAGTAAAACATTAGAGGTTAGCAAAAATCAAAATCATGCAAAATGAAATCTAATTTAACCAAGCAATTTACTACCTTCTAGTAGGTGCGAGATTAATGTTCTCAGATTGTTATTGAGATCAGTGACCTAGACGACACCTAAATGAAGGATTTGAATGCAATTGATCTAGATATGAATTGAATGCAATTAATCTATATTTTTGAATTTTCTATGCAATGATATGAAAACTTGATATGGAATCTATGCTAATATGGAAATTGATATGCTAAAATGATCTAACAATGATATGAAAAAGAATCTAAATGAATGTAAAAAAAAAACAAATTGATCTCACAATAGCCTTGATTCGCAATAAGCTTTGATTCTCCAAATTCCAATTCTTCAAAATAGTTGTGCAATTCGTAGATGACTATGGCAAAGTAAGCTTGCAAAATTATGAGATGCTTGGATGCAAATTTGAGAGATGATTGAGAGATGAGCTGAAGCCTTGATTTTATAGAAATCCAGGGCTTTGGAGGTGCATGGAAAAAAAGCCATAAATCACTCAAATAACTCAGGTTGATTTTTGAGTTATTTTTAAATAAAAATAATTAAGTCACAAAAATCATGCAAAAGCACAGTTCAACTCGAATTAGAAGTTTAGATCAACTTTAAAACTCAAAAAGATGTTGAGTTTCAAAAAGCTAACAACTTGCATTGATTTTCCAATTTGAGTTTAACTGGTCCTTGAATGTGCACATGGATAACTATGATTTAATAAATAAATAAAGTGATTTATTCTCAACTTAACTGCTTTTTGAAATAAAATAATTAATTTATGGGTTAATCAATTATTTAATCAAACTTTTATTAAAAACTATATTATTAAATAATGACAACTTGCTTTAATTAATTAAATAAAAATTTAATCAATTATTCATAAGATATTGGATTTATTGTCAAAATTCAATAATACAATTAATAATAGATAGAATTAAATTTAATTACACAATTAAGTGGCAAGATATTAAATCTAATTAATTAAATATGAAAATATTTAATTAATCAAATTTTAGGATAAATGTGATTTATTGCCAAATAATTATAAAATTAAAGATAATTATGATGATTAGGAATATTACTAGGAATATTCCCCGATGTAGAATTTAAGATAATCAATTATGATTCGATGATGTTTAGATGTGCCTTAGATTAGGACTTTGATGTCGATTTCATTCGAATTGTTGATATAGGAGATTAATGAACTTATAGCCCATTTTTGGGGTATTACATTTTGCCCCTCATTGAATTACTGTGCGAAGCGCAATGGTTCAAAGATAGTCTGTGTTTGATAGAAATATGAAACTGATGTTTGAAATTGAGACAGAAGCTGATTAATATTGATTTGATACGGAGATAATAGGTCCTGAATGACCAAAGATAATGTTTACTATAACAGCAAATGAACCTATGATTGCGAAAAAGTGTCAAAATGTCTAATTCCAAACCTTAGGATTGCAAAGAAGTGAGTGACCCGTTCTAGACTCGATTGTCTTAGCAGAACTAGCAGGTATCACATCCGAATCCTTCAGTTGCTGAAGAACCAAGGAAAGAACACTATGATCTGATGGTTGCAAAAACTGATACAGTTTACAAGATTAGGAGAATACCAAATTGATATGGATCGACGAATCTGATATGCCCCAAGTGATGATAGATTTGCCCCGAGTGATGAGGTCTTTTGATGAATCAGTAACTAGACATGATTGTTTGTCTTGATCACTGATGAAGATATGATTTCCATAAAGATATGATTTCAAATTTGATTACAGACTTTGAATGATATGCAATACCATGCCCCCTTCAGGATTAAAATTGAAATCTGACAAGAAAAGTCAGCGTTGAGAGTTTAGAAGCATGTTAATTGATTGGAAAAGTGGTTATACACGTTCAAGAATGCATTCTGCATCATTTAGAGGTCCTAGAGACCATGTTTGACTAGGTTTGACCATGAGTTGACCATGGTTGACCAAGTTCAAATTTTGATAGTTTGATGTTAGATAATCAGTTAAGTTGAATACTGGATTTCTATGATGATTGAAGGTCGATTATGCAAGTAGTTAATAATATGAATGATCTCAGATTTGAATTTTGATCCCAAAAAAGGATTCTGCTTGCTGCTTTGTTGGAGGAACCTTCATGTGAGATTCAGCTCTTGTTAGATTTGAAGAATTGTTTAAGCTTTGAAGTTCATTTAGTCATTGTGAGATCATGCAAAGATGAAAAATGCAAAGAAGCATGCAATATGAAATGCAACCTAAGACCTAGGACCTAGTCACTGATCATATGTCGATTTGTTATCATCATTGAACTTTTAGGTAACCGGATAAATCAATACAATGCCCACTAGCTAAAAAAAACCATAGACATATGAATATTGATTTGTATGCGCAAGAATCAATACAACCCCCACTGGTCAAACAACCATGGACATATGAATATTGATTTTATTTTTGGAATGTCGGATTAGATATAAGTACCAAGGCATAAACGCCAGGATGACCTGAATACCATGTCTATTTTGATATAGCAATTTGTATAAGCATCAAAACATGAACATCATGATGACCTGAATACACCTTCCATTGCAAACACATTAAACAGTCAAGAGATCATTCTAAATCCCATTTGAATTACCCGTAGTGACCCTTTATCGTTCACATCCTTAGGCAAGATCCTGTTCCACAGTAGGAGAAAGAACTTACTCAAAAAGACAATAGTTAGATCAAACTTCCTTGAATTTTCTGGGTATCAATGGTCGAGGTACGCATGGCCATCCAATTCAAGATAGAGGCTCTTATAGTCAGACACCATTTCAATCCGGAATTTCCAAAGTTGTTAGATTTTCACATACAAGCAGAAGACAAAGAAAAGATTATGCCCCCAGTCATCACTCTCTAAATCCTGTAAAGGACATCATCGAAGAGCTTGAAGGGACACAATATGCAAAAATCTCAATGTGGATCAATAAGCATACAAGGAGATAAGAGCATGTAAAAAGCATAGATTGTTTTCAGTTGAGTTTTGATGTTTGATTGCATTGTTGTAGATGCAAAATCCGTTCTGAAGACAAGACTGACTGACTGACTCACATGAAGCTTCAAAGGACTCTGACTAGATATCATCCATCTAAGATACATTGTAGACCATAGGATATGACATTGATTGCTCCCAAGTGTTAAACATTGATAGGATACAAACGCTTGAGCTGGTTGGTGTACAGACCAACTTATTGAAAACTAGAAATGTTGAAACAAATCGGGAGATATGTACAAACTAAAGCAAGACTGAAAGCTGGGAAAGACCAAGATTGTGCTGATAGATGGAGCATTTTGAACAAGTGGTGCCCGTTTGCTGGGTTTTCACCATCTTGGCAGAGATTCTATTTTTGCTACCAAGGCGCCTGTTTCCAGGTTTTCACCAAGGCACTTTTTTTTTTTTTCCTTTTTGTATTTTTCATTTTTTTCAATTTTTTTTGTACTTTTGATATTTTCTAATTTTTTTGTGAATCATCAAGGCACCTATTGCTAGGTTTTCACCAAGATGTTCATTTTTTCAGGACTTTTTCTGATTTTTAGGATTTTTTAGGATATTTAACCATAGACTGAATGCCTTAGGCTTAGAATTTCTTTAGATGGAGAATGTTGATTGGTTCTCAAAGTTGTTCTCCTTCAGTCATTGAGAGTTGATAGGCACCAGAGCCAAAAGTAGTAGTGATGACAAAGGGACCCAGCCAGTTGGGTTCGAACTTCCCCTTGCGTTCTTGATGGGATTGATTTTAGGATTTTCTCTCAAGACTAGATCGCCAACCTGAAATTCTCTGTGTTTGACTTTCTTGTTGTAGCCTCTAGACATTCTCTTCTGATATACTCTAAGATGATCATACGCTACTTGTTTGCACTCATCTAGTAGTTCCAGTTCTTGTAACCTAGACACTCTGTAGTCATCATCAGTTACTAGACCATGCATTCTAATTCTGAGTGATGGGATTTTGACCTCAATAGGTAGTACCGCTTCAGACCCATAAACTAAAGCAAAAGGTGTAGCCCCAATAGGTGTTCTGATACTTGTTCTGACACTCATTCTAATACTTGTTCTGATACTAGTTCTGATATTGATTCTGATACTGATTCTGATAATTGTTCTAATACTAGTTCTGATACTAATTCTGATACTGATTATGATAATTGTTCTGATACTAGTTCTGATACTGATTCTGATACTGATTCTGATAATGATTCTGATAATTGTTCTGATAGTAGTTCTGATACTTGGTATACTTGATAGCATCTTTTTCTATTGCAAACTCCCAAGCAAGATTATATCGTGTAGTCCCAATGTTTAGCAAGGTGGAGAACAAGAGGGATTGACAAGCTGGTGGAAGAGATGGAAGACAAGAGAATAAAGGATAATGAAGGGAAGAAATCTTCAAGGGAAAACTCCTCAAGAATACCCAAGCTAGGGAAAAATTGTCATATAAAGTGCATTTGGACAAGCAATGAAAGGCTAGCATAGGATAAGTCACAAAATCATAATGCAAGAGCAAGAAAGGATGCAATCCAAAGGAGTAGACATGTCAAGAGGCTTCATAGCACTGTGTTTTACTCTCTTTTTTATTTTTTTATTAGATCAAGACCAAAGGAGAAAAGGATAGTGATAGGCAAAAATGAATGGAGGAAAATAAATATGAAGGCTAAATAGGAAGGGAATGAAAGCAAGATCACTATAAAATAGCTCACAAGATAGCCAAATGTTCGTGTATAGATCAACATTGTCAAGATCAAATAGAGAAGATGGAATGGATGAAATATGTAGAAGAACTATGCATGATGCCTGATTGCCAGGTTTTCATCATGGCACTTATCCAAGGTGCCACAAGAGAGTGGTTTTCACCATAGGATGAATTTATTTCTCTTTACTTTTGCTACCAAGGCGCCTGTTTCCAAGTTTTCACCAAGGCACATCTTCAATTTTTTTCTTTTTTTTTTCTGGAAGAAGGCAAGCTTTTTAGATAATGCTCCTTGAAAGGATAAACCATGATATGCCAAGGAATTAAAATGATATGCTCAAAGATGCTGACAGGGAAAGGGAGATGGAAGAGAAAAATGGAGAATGAGGTTTTATATAAAGCGAGTGAGGTTGGAAGATAGGAGGAATAGGCAAATGAGGAAAAATGATAGAAGGTAGAAGGATAATGCATGGAAGGATTGTGAAAGGGTAGATGGAAAGGAAGGAAAGATCAACATCAACACATACCTTGAAGGGTGGTGAGAGGATGGAGGAATCATGAATGAAGGAATATGTGAAGGAATATGGCAAATGGATATCAGAGGTTGTGGTTTAGGCGCATGGAATGGAGGAATGCTTTTGGAAGAAGATGAAGTGGAAGTCTTTGGAAGCTTGAATGTCAATTTCCCTTTTTGCTCAACCCTAGACTCTTTCAAGAAAGACTTTGGAATCCATATAGCTATAGGCTTTTTATTTCCTTTTGATGATCTAGAGAGAATATCTTCAATGATAGATTTTGGAACCCATACTTGTCTTGTAGTTTTTTTCTTAGATATCTCTTTTGACTTTATGTTTCCATATCGATTAGAGGAGACATGGTGATCTTCATTTTTTGATGAATTATTGTATTGCTTCTTTTTCTTGTATTGAACATTTAAGTTACTTCCAAAAGACTTGGGACTTGTGGAAGAAGAAGGAGGATATGACTGGTTTAGATGGGTGGGTGGATGAAAAGGATTCAAGGGAATGCATCTATGTTGATCTTGAGGAAAGATAGGAGATGGAGGTATGTAAGGACCCAAGATGGATGGTGAATTAGGAGAGTTAGGAGGGGAAAGTGAAGGGACATAAGGACCCAAGATGGAAGGCAGACATGAAGCCTTTAGTAGTGGTGGAAGAGGTCCAAGGATGGAAGTGGAAGACACAAAAGGATAATCAATAAGTTCATCAGCATCTATATGACAACCAAGGATATCAGCATTTTTAGAGTGAGCATTGGAATTTTCAATAGAATCATGGATATCTTGAATATGAGAACCTTCTTTGATAGGATTGTTCAAATCTTGCAAAGACTTAGGAAGAGTAGAAAGTGGAAGCAAACATGGAGTGGTAGAACAAGAAGATGGAAGACTTTGATCTTGACAAGGATCTTTGGATAGCACAAGCGCATAATTTGTGTCTTGATTTTCAATAGGCTTAACATTGGAAGTAAAAACACTATTTTTACCAACCTTAATGGAAGTATCATCTTTGGAAGGTGCAAGCGTAGTAAGGATATTTTGATTTTCAATAAGCTCAACAGTGTAAGTAGTAGCTTGATCTTGCTTAGGAGAAGACTTAAGACATGGTGGAATGCATGAAAAAGGGTGTGCAGGATCAAAAGAACCATGAAGTGGATAAGAGACATCATGAAAATGAGTGGATGACATGGAGGGTTCTTGATCTTGATCTGTCTTTATGTTCTTTTCTTCATCATTTTTAGAGTCCTCTTGACATAGAGCCACTTCTAAGGACAAGGAAGCATGTTGGGATTGTATGGAAGACTGTTGAAGAGATGGTGAAGGACCAGCTAAAGTAGCGATTGTAGCATATGAAGGCATAGGCTCTTTAGGTTTATCATTATTGAAATTATTTGCAGCCAAGTGAAGGTTAGCTTGAGTATCTTTAAGAGGTAGCCTTGGAGGATAACTATAGGGAACAGCATGAAAAGTATCAGGGCTTGTGTCGGATGAAGGTTCTGTGAAAGATTTGAAAGACTCGGAAGCTTTAGGAAATGTATGGGTATGGGAGGAAGTAGGGGATGGAAGGGAACCATCACAAGACAAAGGTCCAACATTAACATGATCTTGCTTGAGAGTGTAATCTTTATTTTCAGCCTGAGAGTTCTTAGAGGAGAGATCCTTATAGTATTGACGTTTCAAATCAGCACGGTACATTTTATATTCCTCAATAGAAGTAGATGTATCATCTAGATATTGTCCACAAAAGCCATCAAAGTCTCTTTCAAAATCAGAATCATATGGATCACCATCATGATCTATCCAATGTGACGGCCCATTTGTAGTAAGTAGGAACAAACGACAAGGAGGATTCTTAAGAACAGAGGTGTCATAGGTATCATTACATTGTCTATCATCATAGTCATCAAAGTCTCCAAAGCTGGATGTGTCACTCTCTGTGGAAGAGGTATCATAAGGGTTATCACATTGCTCAAATTCTATCTGGGGGCATGGTGACATGTACAAGTCTTTATCAAATGGAAAAGGGCATAGAGCTTCCATGGAGAACTCTTTGGGTTCCTTTTCTTTCTCAAGTTTGTTAATCTTGACTTGCGTAGCGTGTAGCTACTTCATCATAGCGGTGATTAGAGCTTCTTCCTCTTGTGTACTGATTCTTTGAGACATGTGTACTAATTCTCAATAGCTACTGCTCTATTCTTGACACAGTGATTTGTTCGACAGATTCTAGAATTAGGCTAAAAAAGCTAAGTATCTAGCAATTCTGACAATTTTTTGACAACTTTTTAAAATTTTCCCAAATGACTTTCTGTAGACTCATACAACAGTTGGTAGGCAATGAAACGATAGTTGAAAAACTTGTACGACAGTTGCAAGTAGGATTTTGACTTTGAGAATTTGCTGGCATGGAAACTCATACGACACTGGGTACTCAATCATACAACAGATGGGTTGTAATGAAATGACACTTGATAGAAACTCGTATGACTTTTTGACTTCCTGAAATGATTTTTGACTCCAGAAAAGAATTTGACTTCAGATTTTGCAAATTTTGAGTTTTCAGATTTGAATTGTTTGCAAATTTCAATGTCCAGATTTGAAAATTGTAACAGATTTGTCCATTTTCAATAACTAGATAGATAAACAAGCACACAAAATAGCAAGCAAGTGATTTCAAGCATGTCTAAAAATAATGAACAAGCGAAAAAGCAACCCTGTGCATGAACAATCAAGTGACTTATTCATTCTAATCCTCAGAAGTGCTAATTGTGTATGTTCCAAAAATGTTTTGCAATAATGCACATATACCCTATAAAATGAAAATTTGGCCTCGCTAGGGTTTTTAGTAATGGTTTGACTCTGCAACTTTTATGATCCAAAGGGGTGAGCTCCAATCCCGATGCACCAGGGTTTTGACACAGTCTGAGAACTTAATCTTCAGGAGCTGCTAGGGAGATCTGACAACCCAACAATGAACCATACTTGTGGAGATTTCTTCCACAAGGACATTTATATAGCAGCTGTCACTACCACAGCAAAAATGGCTATTACCACTTGAGGTTCCGTCAATGCAGTTTACCCTGTGAAGGGATTGTCTGCTATAGTTAACCCTCTCTAAAGATGACTCACAATAGTATACCACAAGGGGACTTGGCTCCAGATCCAAGGTTTTTGACACCTTTTCACTTTTAACCCAAACAAAGCAAGCAGATTAATCTGACACATTAAGATAAAGTTTTGCTTCACCAAGGTCTATGATGCCAACTCCACGTGATCTATCAACCTCTCCGGGGAGAGAATGTATCAATCAATAAGAGAAGGTGCACTAACCAATTTTGATTCACCAAAGCTCGTGATGTTAACCCCATGTGATCTATCAACCTCTCCTGAGAGAGATTGTATCGATCAATAAGAGAAGACACACTAACCAAGTTGAATGTGAAACGCACTAAGTATCCTCCCTACCTACAAGGATTTTGTCGTCAAGAAAGATTTCACTAGGAATCCAATCTCTCAAGAATCATGAATAGTGTTCATAGGGCCTAATTACTATGTGAGCACAGATGTATTCCCGAAATCAAATCTACCAAAAGTACCCAAAAAGTAAAAAGAGGAACACTTAACGCTTAAAGTAAATATGAGATGAGTCCACAAGGTGGAACACTTAACACCTCACACAAGCTGAAAATGAGTCCCCAACTTAAAAAACAAGTGAGTTCCTAAAAGCACAAAAGGGTTGCCAAGTGGAACACTTAACGCTTCTGTCCTGTTGACCCCTCCCCTTTATGGCGCTGAGATTGCAACCACGGGGCAGAAATGAGGGGCCGACGAATTAGCGAGTCCAATAACCCAAGATAGCAATCAAGATCAATCACAAGTATTCTAAGACTACTTAATGAATCCTTAAGGAGTCACAACCTAGTATCAATTATGCAAGTGTGTAAAAATAGATCAAAAGCATGAAAAGATGCACACAAACTTGACACATAAGAGATTTATTTTAAGTCTAAATTGAAATTTCATTAGATGAAGGAGAATACCTAGGATCCTTGCAATGCGCTTAGTAGATTTTACCTGATTTTTAGCAATTTTTGTTGAGCTTTACTATGCAAGCAAGCTACGAACTCTTCAACAAGCCAACAAGCAAACAAGATATGCAAGGTATATTCAACTTATGAAAACCCTAGGGTTAGATCTAAAAATCAATTGTTAGGAGCAATAATAACCAAAAATTAATCCAAATGACAACTCATATCATGCATTGAATCATATGAAAAATAAGTGTATACCCATCACAAAATTTTAATTTTTTTGCACTGCATTTGACCTAGTCAACAAGATCTAATTTTTTTGATATGATTTTGGCCACAAAAATAGAAATTCAGAATAGAGAACCTTGCTAAAAAATAGAGATCTTTCCAAAAATGCAAAAATTTTAGAAAAATCTCTTCATTTGTGCCCTAAAGACCCGTTTTATCAAAACAGACTAGTTTTTGTAAATTGACTATTTGAGCTATTATATCATGTCCAAATTTAAAACACAAAGAATGGACCACCTGTATAATTTAAAGAGATTTCTGAAAATATAAAAATTTCTGAAAAATATGATAATTTGCGTTAGATATTAAATTTTTTCCATAATTTCAAGAAAAAATTATTAAAAATTCAAAACATCTCAAAAAATTCTAATTTTTTTACTGTAGCTTCCTTGATATGTCGCAAACTTACAAAAAAAAATTTAGACCAAAAATCTAAGCTGTTTGGGAGATAAAATTAAATCTTTGAAACTTTGTGGTTTTAGCTCCCAAAAAAAATCAAAACCAGCATGCAAAGGTGGGTTGCCCCACGGTGGGCGCCAGAAATGTGTGTGTGAAAATTGTACCTAATCTGTAAACACAACACTTCAGTAAAATATTAGAGGTTAGCAAAAATCAAAATCATGCAAAATGAAATCTAATTTAACCAAGTGATTTACTACCTTCTAGTAGGTGCGAGATTAATGTTCTCAGATTGTTATCGAGATCAGTGACCTAGATGACACCTAAACGAAGGATTTGAATGCAATTGATCTAGATATGAATTGAATGCAATTAATCTATATTTTTGAATTTTCTATGCAATGATATGAAAACTTGATATGGAATCTATGCTAATATGGAAATTGATATGCTAAAATGATCTAACAATGATATGAAAAAGAATCTAAATGAATGTAAAAAAAAAACAAATTGATCTCACAATAGCCTTGATTCACAATAAGCTTTGATTCTCCAAATTCCAATTCTTCAAAATAGTTGTGCGATTTGTAGACGACTATGGCAAAGTAAGCTTACAAAATTATGAGATGCTTGGATGCAAATTTGAGAGATGATTGAGAGATGAGTTGAAGCCTTGATTTTATAGAAATCTAGGGCTTTGGAGGTGCATGGAAAAAAAGCCATAAATCACTCAAATAACTCAGGTTTATTTTTGAGTTATTTTTAAATAAAGATAATTAAGTCACAAAAATTATGCAAAAGCATAGTTCAACTCGAATTAGAAGTTTAGATCAACTTTAAAACTCAAAAAGATGTTGAGTTTCAAAAAGCTAACAACTTGCATTGATTTTCCAATTTGAGTTTAACTGGTCCTTGAATGTGCACATGGATAATTATGATTTAATAAATAAATAAAGTGATTTATTCTCAACTTAACTGCTTTTTGAAATAAAATAATTAATTTATGGGTTAATCAATTATTTAATCAGACTTTTATTAAAAACTATATTATTAAATAATGACAACTTGCTTTAATTAATTAAATAAAAATTTAATCAATTATTCATAGGATATTGGATTTATTGTCAAAATTAAATAATATAATTAATAATAGATAGAATTAAATTTAATTACACAATTAAGTGGCAAGATATTAAATCTAATTAATTAAATATGAAAATATTTAATTAATCAAATTTTAGGATAAATGTGATTTATTGCCAAATAATTATAAAATTAAAGATAATTATGATGATTAGGAATATTACTAGGAATATTCCCCGATGTAGAATTTAAGATAATCAATTATGATTCGATGATGTTTAGATGTGCTTTAGATTAGGACTTTGATGTCGATTTCGTTTGAATTGTTGATATAGGACATTAATGAACTTATAGCCCATTTTTGGGGTATTACAAAAGTCAACCTCGACCCTGACCTAGGGTAGAGTCAACCTCGTCCCTGACACCTAGTTCAAATTTTGAATTCCCATGATTTTCAAGTGTTGGGTTTTGGGGATATTTGTTTTCCTGCCTCTGGGTTGGCCATTTCGGGTTTTGGAATGGTAAATCCTTAAATTGCATTTAATCTAGGTATATTTCTAAAGGTTAGGATCTAATTGGGATTTAATTCTCCAAGGTGGCCCCTCTATAAGATTGTGCCCTAGTTCACTATAAAAGGAGGCCTTCCTCTCACATTTTCACATCTCATCTCCAAGCAATTTCATGAGTGAGTTCTCAAGTGCAAGCAAGTGAATTCAAGCATTCAAGAAAGTCTTCAAGCATTCAAGAAAGCCTTCAAGAATTTAAGTGTTCAAGCATTAATCCATCAAGGAGATCCATTGTTAGCCATTGAAGGATTCAATCTCTTTGGAGCCCCCTTGAAGATCCATTCTTCTACATTCATCCAAGCCTCCTCATATGCAAATATCTATTCAAGATTGGTGTTGAAGATCAAATGCCATTGATTTGAGACATCCTACATTCATCCATTGAAGCATTCCTACTTGTGTAATTGAGGATTCGAATCCTATACAAGGACTTCAACATAAGCGAGGTGAATTGTTTCATTTGCTTTGTTTATGCATACTACATTTCAATTTAATTTCAAGGTTAATTCCTAAATTGGGGTTTGACCAAGGAAAACCCCCCACACATTACATTGAATAGGTGTGATTCTATTTTAACACTATTTATTTTGGTGAACCCAACGAGCTTACTCTCTTTCTTTTTGGTGTTAGATTTCCCTTTGTCCTATTGTGTGTGTTTTCACCTTCACTATTCATTTTGGTGAACCCAACATACTTACTCTCCTTTATTTTGTGGAATTGGATGACCTATTATGTTTTGTGGTGTTAGATTTCCTTTTATATTTTTAGTATTAGATTTCTCTTTTGTGTTAGATCTTGCATGCTAATTAGATTTCAAAAATACAAAAATATTCATGCTTTATGTGTTCTTAGTTTAGTTCATTTGCATTGCATTGGTTTATGAGCTTTACTACTACTAGTCCTACTTATAACATTTCGGTTAGAAGAAGTCATAGACTCATGGGTGCCTTTGATACTGAATCTGCCTCTCCTTTCATTAGGGTCCTAGATGATAATTTGATTCTTCATGACTCCAATCCTACAATGGAGAAAAACTCTTCTCACTCATCCCATGATGAGGATGATGATTTAAGATTTCCTCCTGAACAAGTCCAAAAACTTTCAACTGAACTTGATAAAATGAGTAATTGGCTTATTCAAGAGAACCATAATTAAGATTCTATTCAAGCGATAGAGGATCTTAAGAAAGTTCTTTGTGATAATGATCAAGGTGTTAACCTCTTGTTTGGTATTACTCACCTCGTGCATTCAAATGTTAAACCTTTAGCTCAAGAAGCTTAAGATTTAGGGTTGATTCCTCCTATCACTAGTGTTGAACCTCCTAATCCTTTACCTCATATTCCTACCTATACTCCTTTGGTGACTATGATGGTTCCCTCTATTCCTATGAGCGTTCCTCCTATGTCCCTTCCTACATCACAACCTTCATATCATAATGTTCCTTTTAATTATTCCAATCCACTTCCAACTGTAGTTCCTAGTGTTCCTCCAATTGTGTCTTCTATTCCTACAGCTTCTTACACTTTACCTAGTGTGTCTAATGTTTCTACTCCTCCTATTTCCTCTAATGATTCAACAATCATCAGTTTGGCTCAAACTGTGTCATCCTTACAACAACAACTCACTTCCTTAACTAAAAACAAGTTTAGTATCCCTACATGTGACATGGGAAGTCCTTTGTCCTTGGATATTATTTGTACTCCTGTTCCTCAACAAGGTGATATGCCTCATCTTGAGAATTATAACGGAAAATGAGATCTTGTTCATCATGTTATAACATTCCAAATCCTTTGTAGTGATTACGCTCATGACCGTGGGATTTTAGCTAAATTGTTTGCTAGAACCTTCTGTGACAAGGCCTTAGAATGGTATTGTTCCTTGCCTCCTTATTTTATTGCTTCCTTTCCAAAACTTTCCAATGCCTTTATTCAACAATTTCAAAACAACATTGGCCCACAAGTGTCTTTGACTGATTTGATGCATTGTAAACAAAGTGCTAAGAAAAACTGAATTTATTGGTAGATTTAAGTATTTGCATGCTCATATTTCCTATCATGTTCTTGATATTGATATTCAACGTATGTTTATTTCAAATTTGCAAAAGGATATTAGAGATAAGATTCTGCTTACTGAATTTACCTCTTTTCAACAACTTTGTGTAGCACTTCATCATTATCAATTACAAGTGAGTCAATTTGAGAGCAACACTCCAATGGCTCATGGTCCAGTTGATAAGAGTGATGCTGCTCCTAATCCAAAAAAATTTCAAAAATTCAACAACTATGTCAAGATAAACAAACAAGTGAATGCAGTTGTTGATCAGGTTGATGTTGCATCTCACAATGCCACTTCTGCATCCACTTCTTTTCAATTAAATTGTATGTTTACTCCTCTTTTTGAATCTTTACATGCTATTATGAATAGGTTGCTAACTACTAATATGATTACTTTACCTCCTATTCCACCTCTTTTACCTACTACGATTGCATCTAAATCTTTTGATCAAAATGCTTTTTGTCAATATCATCGTCAGAAGGGTCATGATACTGAGAAGTGTTATTCTTTACAACATAAGGTTCAAGACTTAATTGACTCTAATGCCTTATCTGTTGATAATCTTGATGGTAGTGGGAACAAATCTATCTCTCTTCCTAATCAAAACCTTCAAATCTATATGAATCCTTTACCTGCGCATGATACTAATACCATTGCTCAACCATCTGCTGTGGAAATTGTGTATGATTCAAAGATGGATGATCTCAATCATGTTGTTAATCAAGTGGAGCATGTTGGTCAATCTGTATCTCCACCTCAACCTTAGATTCAATCTCAACCATGACCAAAATGTAAACCTAAACTGAAAACTCAACCTAAACCTCAACAACAACCTAAGAATAAAAGACCTTGAGAAATTTTGATTACCTTTGATGAGTCTGAGACTATTAAGGCTCCTGATGGTCCCCTTACATTTATGCTAGGATTTCTCAAAAACCTACTTGTGGTTGTCTTGTTGATCCTACATCCTTAGTCAATGTTATTACTAAAGAAAATATTTTTATGAAAAGCTTACAATGCAATTCTTATGATACATCAGATGTATGGATTCAAAATTGTAATGGTTTTCTTTATCCATCATTTGGTTCTATTACTTTACTGGTTGAACTCTATGGAAAAATTATGAACACTACCTTTGTTGTGGTTCCTACTTTTGATCAATTTCAAGTTAAGCTAGGTTTGCCTTGGTTAAATGCCATGCATGTTGTTGCTTCACCTATCCATAAGTGTCTTGATTTCATTCATGATGAAGAAGTGAAGACGGTTAATCATATTTTATATCAACCTTCTAGGCCTAGAGATTGTGCTGCTTTGGATTTCTTTTGGCCTTCATTACCTAATTCATGTCCTCCTCAACCTGATAATCTTTTTCATTCATATCAAGGCTATAAACATCATAAGATTCTTTAATTAAGCATTCCTCCCATGGATCTTAATCATGGTCTTTTACCTACACCTTCTATACCTCCTTTAACTATGACTTCTAGTTCTGTTAATCAAGTTCCTTCTATCAGTCTTCCTAAAGAACCTATCAAAGATCTTGTTATTGTTCCTCCTATCGTTGATAATCCTATTGATCTTCCTAAAGAATCTATGAAGGATCTTGTGATTGCTCCTCCTAGTTCTCAACCTATTTCAAATAAATCAAAACATAATTGATCTACTAATGAACGTCGTAAGAAGCATTATGCTCATGCTAAATCTCATAATTCTATTCTTCAAAGATCTCTACCTTCTTTGGATAAATCTATGCATGATGTGTTAGAAGAAGTTGTTACTAATAATGATGTTAAGATGCATGATTATGATGATTCTATTCGTATCTTAGATCCTATTTTGATTAATTTGGATGAAGAAGATACTCTTGATGATACTGATGATGTTAATGATGAATATGAGACTATTGACATTGACACTGATTTACCTAATATGCTTTCATCACAATTAACTCTTACACCTAGTGTCGAGCATTGTGATTTTCAAGAGGATACTTGTTTAGAACTAGCTATCATTCCTACTATGTTGGATATAGTCCCTCTTGTGAGTTACCCACCTTCCCTAAATGATATACAACAAGATGGGGAGAGTAGGTGGCATGCTTGATCGGCTTGTCCTTTGTGGTAGCTTTGTTGTGTGTTTTTCTATTGTATTGTGCTTCTCCTGTAATGTATTTTCTAAATGTTGTTAGATTCTTTTATATGATCCTTGTCACTCAGTTGGTGCAAGGTGATAAAGGAATCAAAACTGTTGTTCAAATTCTTCTATATGTATCTCTATTCTTCTATGCGTTGTTCAATGTTATGCTGTAATTGTTCTATTGTTCGTAAATGTTTCCTTGTGTAATCTTCTTGGATTCGAGATATGGTAGCACTAATTATTTTTGGTCTCCATGTCATGGTCTAAAAAGAATCTCCTTTGTATATCTTATGTGATCTTTCCTCCTTTGTGATCACAGTTCTACTTTCTTTGGGGAATGATGTCAATTCATTTTCAATAATATCATATATATATTATCTTATGATCATACTGGCCCCACGGTAGGTAGATCTCTTCTGTGTTCTCTATATGTTTTTTTGATATTTCCCTTGATTTGTCTTTTTTTCGGGGCATCTCAACATGGAAACGTAATCAGTGGAGTTGTTTATGTTTTCATTAAAGCCATTGCTCCTGTTAAAGTGTTAGCAATGACTTTAATGTGGGGGCATATGCTCTACTCACCTATTGCACACACACACTTTTTGATACACACATATTTTTCAAAATACTTTTTTTTTTCCTTTTTGGATTAGTAACTAATCCTTAAAGCATGGATTTATATTTTAGGATCTCTTGATCCCTCCAGTTTCAAGTATACATATATTTTGATCCCTTAAGGTCAGAGGTGTCCTTAAGACAGGATCTCTTTTGTTTTTGGTTTTATTCTTATGGAATAGAATATTTATAAGGGTAAATCCTTGATGGGTTGACTAGTGAGTAGCCACATTCACTAGGTGGTTCAATTCCATCTTTCCAGTTGTGTTGTTTCCTTGTGTGGTTCACAATGGGACATAACTTCTCATTGGGTGAGGTAATCACACCTTCTTTCTCTCTCTAGAGGTGTCTCTCTTATTGTGATCTAGGAGTCAAAAAATACTTGAGTCCCTGAGGGCTTGAGGTTTCTCTTTGTCCCTTGGATTATGATAAGATTATCTTTTCATTCTGATCTCCTTTACCAAGAGTTTGCATCGAGTCCATACTCTTGCTAAAGTGAGGGCTTAATGTATCATCTTAAAATGGAAGCACTTCCATGATAAGAGCATTTAGCCCTCTGAGTAAGTAGTCTGGGGTCATGTTAAGTTCCTTGATCAGGTCTTTGCATGCATCTAGCTTTTCCCCCTGTTCTGCTTCCCTCTCCACCCATTTTCCACTTCATATTTGCATTTCCTAGCAATCTGGGCTATGATCTTGAGGTTTTTGACCTCAAGGTCAAATTCAACCTTGAGGGTCAAAGTTGACCTTGACCCTGACCTAGGTCATGGTCAACCTTGACCTTGAGGTTGACCATGACCCCCAGTTCAAATTTCAAATTCTCATGATTTTTGTGTGTCGGGTTTCAGGGATATTTGTTTTCTCACCTCTGGGTCGCCATTTTAGGTTTCAGAATGGTAAACCCTTAAATTACATTTAATCTAGGTATATTTCTAAATTTTAGGACCTAATTGGGATTTAATTCTCCAAGGTGGCCCCTCTAGAAGATTTTTCCCTAGTTCACTATAAAAGGAGGTCTTCCTCTCTCATTTTCACATCTCATCTCCAAGCAATTTCATGAGAGAGATCTCAAGTGCAAGCAAGTGAATTCAAGAATTCAAGAAAGCATTCAAGCATTCAAGTGTTCAAGCATTCATCCATCAAGGAGATCCATTGTTAGCCATTGAAGGATTCAATCTCTTTGGAGCCCCCTTGAAGATCCATTCTTCTACATTCATTCAAGCCTCCTCATATGCAAAGATCTATTCAAGATTGGTGTTGAAGATCAAATGCCATTGATTTGCGACATCCTACATTCATCTTACATTCATCCATTTAAGCATTCCTACTTGTGGATTTGATGATTTGATTCCTCTACAAGGACTTCAACATAAGCGAGGTGAATTATTTCATTTTCTTTGTTTATGCATACTACATTTCAATTCAATTTCAAGGTTAATTCTTAAATTGGAGTTTGACCAAGGCAAACCCCCCACACATTACATTGAATAGGTGTGATTCCATTTTAACAATATTCAGTAATTATAAAGGAAATTCTAACATGTAGTAGGATTGACTATATCAAATGCAAGAAACAATTACCTTTATAGATGCAATTGAGTTTGAGATGTGATCAAGTACGCAAATGTAATAGCCTTGACTCAAAGAAACCAAAAGGAAATCAAAAGAAGTCAAAATCTCATGTGTGGGAATGTGTGTGACATGCCATGATGAAAGATGAAAGGACTTGAATGATGATGGATCTCCTCCTTAGAAGACAAACTCCACTGCCACCTTGAAGGAAGAAGCTTGATGCAACAAGGAAAAATGCTTGAACTTGAGATTCTTGAAGATGCTTGCTCTTAATCACTAGTAGAATGATGGTGTGGCTTGATTTATGATGATAGGATGTTAAAATGAAATTACCAAGCCTCCTTATATACTAGTTTTTAGGATGGAAAACAAAGAAGGCTGACCTAGAAATAAAATAAATCAATCAGAAAACCTGAGACACTTCAGGCCCTACACCTAAAATCCATTAGGGAAGAGGTCGAGCTGGTTGACCTCTTCCTTGGGAATAGGTTGACTAAGTCAACTTCTTCCCAAGAGGGGTTCCCAAGTGGAGCACTATAGGCCTCAGAGGGAGTTTAGAATGAATAGGGAGATAATAATCCTACAGTAATATATAGCCAAAAAGGTGATAAAATAACACCTAAAGGACCATGCCATAAAATGAGAGATGCCCCAGAAATGAGGGAGGGGTTAGGAAGAGGAGAGAGAGAGAGAGAGAGAGAGAGAGAGAGAGAGAGAGAGAGAGACTACATTAAGGAGGGATAAAAGGTCTCAAATATAGTGTGTCTATTTAAAGATGATAGAGACCATGAGGAAGAACCTCTTACTCCACCTTTGAGAAGGTCCAAAAAATAGTGAAATCTAGTTGAAAGGTATAACCCACCAGATTTTTGTTGTAATTTTTTTTACTTTTTATTGATGATGAGCCTAGATCTTACAAGGAGGCACTCTCTTTTGAAGAAAGTGAATATTGGATGCAGGTCATGCAGGAGGAGATGACAGCTTTGGATAGTTGTGACATCTAGGATCTTGTTATTTTTCCCAAAGGAAGAAAGCCCATTAGATGCAAGTGGGTATTTAAGAATAAATTTGGAGTAGATGCTTAGTTAGAGAGGTACAAGGCCAAATTGGTTGCCAAGGGCTACTCCTAGAGAGGAGTTGATTTAGGTGAAATATTCTCTCCTTTTGCTGAGTTAACTTCTAGTAGATTCCTATTACCTATTTTTGTTGATTGTGATTTTGAGATAGAAAAAATGGATGTTAAAACTTATTTCTTGCATGGGGATCTTGAAGAAGAGATTTATATGCGGCATCCTAATGGTTTTATTGAGAAATGAAAATAAAACTTGGTTTTCAAGGTAAAACAGTCATTATATGGTTTGAAATAGTCGCCCAGGATGTAGTACCAGAAGTTTGATGCTTTTACATTAAAGCTGAGTTATATTAGAAGCAAAGAGGATCACTATCTTTACGTTAAGATTATTGATAATTAGTTATTAATTATTTTCTTGTATGTTAATGCATTATTATTTATTGGTAACATCAAGGCAGTGATTAAAGAGATTAAAACTCATATTTTTGGCATATTTCATATGAAGGACTTTGGATCTGCTAGATATTGTATCGTCAGAAATGGAAGCACTTCAATTTAGGACTGGTTTAGCCCTTCGAGTAAGTGGTTTTGGGTCATGTCAAGCACCTTGAATGGGTCCTCAACTTAGATATGGATTTTTCCCCTGATTTTGCCCCCTTTTCCACTTTCTTTCTACATTTTTCTAGCATTATGGACTAAGATCCTAAGATTTTTGACCTCAGGGTCAAGGTTGACCTTTTAGGTCAAGGTCAACCTTGACCCTAACCTAGGTCAAGGATGACCTTGACCTTGACCTAGGTCAAATTCAACCTCAACCTTGACCCAAGGTCCAAATTTCAAGGTTCCATGATTTTCGGATGTTGGGTTTTAGAAAGATTTTGTTTCCCTCTTCGGGGCCACTATTTCTTGAGTTAAGTGTCAAATTCTCAAATTAATATTTGAGGTGGACCTTTCTCAAGTTTTGTGTAGGATTCCTAATTTATTATTTGAGATTAGCCTTTCTCGAGTTTTGTGCCTAATGCTCAAATTAACTTTGGGGTTGGCCTTACCTCAAATATTGTGACAAGGCTCTTAAATAATTATTTTTATTTCTATCTTAAGGGTGGACCCCTTATAGAGTTTTGTTTCAAGGCTTTAATTTAATTTTCTCTCTATGTGCACCTTTCTAGAGTTTTGTGCCATGGACCCTTAATTATTGTTTTCTATGTGGCCTCTCTAGAAGTTTGTGCCCTAGATCACTATAAAAGGAGGTCTTCCTCTCTCATTTCAATCCATCTTCTCATCTTCCATCTTTTCATAATCTCTCAAGAAAGAATTCAAGCCTTCAAGCATTCAAGCATTCAAGATCCAATTCATCAAGGAGATCCATTGATAGCCATTGAAGGATTCAATCTCTTTGGAGCCCTCCTGTTGAATATTTCTCCATCCATCCATTCAAGCTTCTTCTTATTCCAAGATCCATTCAAGATTGGTATTGAAGATCTAAAGACAATTGATTTGAGACATCCTACATTCATTTGGAGCATCCATACTTGTGGATTCAAGGATTTGAATCCTCCACAAGGATTTCAACTAAAGCAAGGTGAATTATTCCATTTATTTTGTTTACTACTACAATTTCAATTCAATTTCAAGGTTAATTCCTAAATTGGGGTTTCAATAAGGAAAACCCCTCCCCCCCAACAAACAAAAAACATTTTTCTTGCAAGAACAGGTGCGGGATGGTGAATTACAGTGTAGATCTGGATACCCTTTTTGGCAAACTTTCAGAATCTTCAAACAGAATTTTCGTCGGAGCAGTGAAGGTCAAGGTCAACATTTTTGGGTCAAGGTTGACATTGCCTACCTAGGTCAAGGTCGAACTTTCTCAAAAAAGAAAAATATTTTTGGGCTTTGTAGATCTCATTGTTTCGGTTCAAGACCACAAAAATCAATAGTTTTTTAGACCGTCTGACAGGGTTTTCAGCTGATTCTTTTTCAAAGGTAAGTACCTTTTATTTCATTATTTCAATATTAATCTTCTACATTTACTTTCCATATCATTATAATTTCATGTATGTGTTAAATATTGGTTTGGGGTCTCTTTTATGTGCAAACCATTGTTCTAAGACCCCATTCCATATTTTTCATCTTACATTTTGGTGAACCCTCGATAGACAACTCTTTCTTTTGTGGAATTAGATGCCCTATTGTGTTTGTGGTGTTCAATTTCCTTTTCATGCTTATAAATCTCATTTGAATGCATTTGGCTATATCTAGATCTATTTTCTATGCATTTTTTTATTTTTTATCATGTTGCACAAGTTGTTTCAAGTGTTTTCCAAACATTCTTCTATAACTTTTGGGATTACACAACATCTTCCTCTTACCTTACCATTGCATGGCGTTACACCTAGAAAGACTTTATTTAGTGCCTATGATGTTGCTTTTTCCTCTCTTGTATTACCTTGTAAGGATATATTAGAGCAAGAATATGACTTTAATCTATCTCTCCATCATATTTCTCTTTATGGAGATGAGTTGGGGATTGATGTTAATTCTTATCCTAATGAGCCTACTTTAGAATATAATTTACCTTATTTCCCCTCTAGGGATCAAGATTTAGTGATTTATGGCAATCCTATAATGTACTTTATTGGAAGGGATGATAATCATCCTATTTGGGATGAACCTTTGGATCTAGATGTTGATTACTCTCTTCCTCATGAAACCATTGTGGATGATCCCTTGGATAAAGACATTGATTTATCCCCTCCTTGTGAAGAAGCTTTGATACAAGAAGGTGATTTATTAATGGATGACATATTAATACATGATGGTGACTCTTTTTCTCAAAAACAATCCCCTTATGGAGACATTTTAGCGAAAGAATATGACATTATAGATGCTTTACCTCCTTTTAGTGATGAGGCATTAGCGAAGAATGATATGAATTCCCTTAATGATCTCCCTCTTAGTGATGATCTTATGGGGAATCAACATCCTACCTTGTTTCCTCATAGGGTGTCTTCTTTTCTTCCTTCTTTTGAATCTATTTGTAGTGTTGAGACAACTAACATGGTTTATCCAAAACCCTTGTTGACTATCAAAGGTTGTCCTCGCATTACTATCAAAGGTAGACCTATGGACTCTTTAGAGTCTTTCAATGATCAAGATTTGATAGCTCACACCTATCATATAAGGAATAACCCTCAACCTAATCTAGTGGCTTCTACTTCTTTGCCACCTTCTCAACCCATTCTTCATCCTCCATCCCATCTTCCTAGCAAGGAGTATGATTTGATAAACCAATTGCAAAATACCCCTGCCAAGATTTCTTTATGGGAGCTTCTTCAAACTTCACCTACCTACTATGAAGCCTTGCAAAAAGCTCTAGGCACTCTTCCCACTCCACCTCCTAATCAAGAGAACATCAATACCTTCTAACAATGCATGCATGCTACCTCGGGTCCTCCTGACATTGTATTTACTCAAAAGGATTTACCTTCTAAAGAAGTTTAGAATCAATATGACACTCTTATGGTTGTTGTTACTATCAATAATAGTATTATTTGTAGGACCTTGATTGATAATGGATCTAGGCTTAATGTTTGTAGCATGGACATGCTCAGAGCAATTAAATCCGATCTTTCAACTATTCAACCTAATAATGTTCCTATACGTGGCTTTGATAACATTTCTAAGAACACTTTAGGCATCATTACCTTACCTATCAAAGTAGGTCTGGTCATCTTGGATACACCTATTAATGTTATGCCTAGACCTCTTAATTATAACCTTCTTTTGAGTAAAACTTGGTTGCATGAGATGCATGTTGTTCCTTCCACCCTTCACTGTAAAGTCAAGTTTATTCATAACAACATGATGTATACACTTCATGCGGATGATGTGCCAAATCCTAGTTTGAATATTCAAACCTACACTAATCCTACTCCTAATGGTAATCCTTCTTCATCTAATGCTCTTCCTGATGATGATTGGGGAACCTTGGATTTTAATCCTACCTCTATGGGAGAATATAAGGTTTCTAATCTTGATTTTATGAAGAAACAAAGATAATTTGAACAACGAGTTTTTGCTTCTACTTCTAATACCCTTTGTAATAACTTTGTCACTTCTTCTACCCATTATAAATCTATCAAACCTACTAATGATAACATGGTGACTACTAAAGTTCTGTTGACTCCTTCTGATATGGCTTCTCATTATGGTCATGGTTATCATTTCCTAGTTAAACAAGGATTCAATGGTCAAGAATGTGGTAAGCATAAATAGGGAATTCAAATGATCTTACAGAATGGGGGGCATGAGCATTCTTATGAATTGGGATTTAATCCTCAACAATAAATCAATGTTAACAACATCTCAAATAACACTTCAAAAAATGATGAACCTATGAAGGAATTTGACCAAGAAGTTCTTTTGCCTAAACTCCTTCATGCTAAGATGATTACTAGACCTAAACGCAAAGTGAAATGTAGTCCACACTTGAAGAGTCTTCCTTTTTGTTTGTATCATATATTTCATGATCATTCTATTAATGAATGTCAAGCTTTACATTATAAAATTAAGCATCTCATTGATAGTAAGGTTATTTATATATCATGTGGAAATGAGTTGTATTTCAATGTTGTTTTCTCTAAATAACATTTATGTTCCTATTATGAAGCTCCACATTATGTAAACAATGTTAGCCTAATCCTTGGGGGCTCATTGAATTGTATAGTGTTGTGAGCAATATAATAGGTCCCCTTCCATCCTTGTTCCTACACTTAGGGGGCAAGGATGTCATCTCCTTCTTTTATGTCTTTCCAGGATCCACTTTTCCCTTGGTTAAGCAATATCTATCTATTATGTGATATCTAATCATACATGCAAATTATGGTTTACATTGAGGATCTTTGTTCTGATCATAACCTATTTCTTTGTTTGACATTGGGTTTCCATGGTTGATAAATCTCTCACCTTGGAAGATAAATAGTGTGCTATCCTTCACAAGGGTTACTTTTTCCCTTCATGTGTGATATCTCTTTGCATTCATCCCTTCCATGGCCTCATAGGAGTTGTGACCTTCTTGGCTTGGACTAGGTGTTGTCTATGGATATTGTCTTGATGTTTAAGAAGGTTTTATCCTTATTCTTTTCTTTCCTTAACATGTCAAAATAGTAAGTATATTTCCATCCTAAGGAGGGGGCATATATACGGCCTCCCTCGTTCTATATTATGCATTTTTGTTCTAACCTTTTATTTTGCAGCATACTAAATCCTCAGAAGGTAATGCACATAAGTTACTAAATCCTAAAGAGAAACACATTTCCAATTTCAAATATGATAAATCCTCAAAAGGTAATGCACATAAGTTGCTAAATCCTGAAGAGATACGCATTTTACAAATGTATTCTATGGTGCTATGAGGATATGGATCCATGGTTACTTCATAAAAGTCATCAGAAGATGCACTATATACATGCACAAAGCCACCAGAATGCACACAAATTTATGGGGTGACTATCAAGTGCTTTCTTGGTGGGCCATCCTATCCTTTTTATGGTTCACAGTGAGATACACACATCTTACTGGGCGAGCTAGCCACTCCTCTCTCCCCTTTTCTCTCTTTTTCTAGTGATGTCTCTCTTATTGTAATCTTGGAGTTGATGAAGAATTGAGTCTCTAGGGGCTTGAGGATTCTTTTGTCCCTTTGATTTCAATAAGATTATCTTTTTCTTTGTGATCTCCTTTACCAAGAGTTTGCATCGAGTCCATAATCTTGCTAAAGTGGGGGCTAAATGTATAGTCGAAAAATGGAAGCACTTCCATTTAGGACTGGTTTAGCCCTCCGAGTAAGTGGTTTGGGATCATGTCAAGCACCTTGAATGGGTCCTCAACTTAGATCAGGATTTTCCCCCTGATTATGCCCCCTTTTCCACTTTCTTTCTACATTTTTCTAGTATTCTGGATTTGAGATCTTGAGATTTTTTACCTCAAGGTCAAGGTCAACCTCGACCCTGACCTAGGTCAAGGATGACCTCAACCTTGACCTAGGTCAAAGATGACCTCGACCTTGACCTAGGTCAAAGTCAACATTGACCTTGACCCAAGGTCCAAATTTCAAGGTTCCATGATTTTCAGATGTCAAGTTTCGGAAAGATTTCTTTTCCCTCTTTGGGGCCACTATTTCTTGAGTTAAGTGTCAAATTTTCAAATTAATATTTGATGTGGACCTTTCTTGAGTTTTGTGTAGGATTCCTAATTTATTATTTGAGATTATCCTTTCTTGAGTTTTGTGGCTAATGCTCAAATTAACTTTGGGGTTGGCCTTACCTTGAATTTTGTGACAAGGCTCTTAAATAATTATTTTTATTTCTATCTTAAGGGTGGGCCCCTTCTAGAGTTTTGTGTCAAGGATTTAATTTAATTTCCTCTCCATGTGCACCTCTCTAGATTTTTGTGCCATGGACCCTTAATTATTATTTTCTATGTGGCCTCTCTAGAATTTTATGCCCTAGATCACTATAAAAGGAGGCCTTCCTCTCTCATTTCAATCCATCTTTTCATAATCTCTCAAGAAATAATTCAAGCCTTCAAGAATTCAAGCAATCAAGATCCAATTCATCAAGGAGATCCATTGATAGCCATTGAAGGATTCAATCTCTTTGGTGCCCTCTTGTTGAATATTTCTCCATCCATCCATTCAAGCTTCTTCTTATTCCAAGATCCATTCAAGATTGGTATTGAAGATCTAAAGACAATTTATTTGAGACATCCTACATTAAATTCTATATTCATTTGGAGCATCCATACTTGTGGATTCAAGGATTTGAATCCTCCACAAGGATTTCAACTAAAGCAAGGTGAATTGTTCCATTTACTTTGTTTACTACTAAAATTTCAATTCAATTTCAAGGTTAATTCCTAAATTGGGGTTTGAATAAGGCAAACCCCTCCCCCCCAACAAACAAAAACCATTTTTCTTGTAGGAACAGGTGTGGGACCGTGAATTACAGTGTAGATCTGGATACCCTTTTCGGCAAACTTTCAAGATCCTCGAATAGAATTTCCGTCAGAGCAATGCAGGTCAAGGTCAACATTTTTGGGTCAAGGTTGACATTTCCTACCTAGGTCAAGGTCGAACTTTCTCAGAAAAGAAAAATATTTGAGTTTTTTAGATCTCGCAGTTTCAGTTTAAGATGATAGAAATTAATAGTTTTTTAGACTGTCTAACAGGGTTTTCATTCAATTCTTTTTCGGAGGTAAGTACCTTTTATTTCTTCATTTCAATATTAATCTTCTACATTTACTTTCCATATATTATAATTTCATGTATGTGTTAAATATTAGTTTGGGGTCTCTTTTATGTGCAAACCATTTTTCTAAGACCCCATTCCATATTTTTCATCTTACAAATATATTATTTGGATGGGAATCACCAGGGATCAGGTTCACAAAAAGATTTGTTTAAGTTAGAGTAAGTATGTTGACACCATTTTTTAGAGATTTAAAATGTGGGACTATAATCCAATGAGTATTCCATTTCTAGTTGGTACTATGTTGAGTTCAAACATGTGTCCTAAATATGATGATGATATTGAAGATATGTCTAATGTTCCTTATGCTAGTGTCATTGGTAGTTTAATATATGCAATGGTTTTTACTAGACTAGATATAGCCCAAGAAGTGGGAGTTCTAAGAAGGTTTGTCTAACCCTAGTAGAGAGAATTGGAATTTTGTTAAAAGGGTTTTAAGATATTTGTGAGGTACTTCTGATTAATTTTTGGTTTATCATGGTACTGATGATGTGGATAAGTCATTAGACATACAGGGTTTTGTTGATGCAAATAGGACAGATGACTTGGATAGGTGAAGGCCCACAAGTGGCTATGTGTTTACATTGTTTGGAAGTGCAATGAGTTGGATGAGTAAAAGAAAATCTAAAGTTGCATTGTCCACCACCAAAGTAGAGTATATGACTGCTACACATACCTTTAAGGAGGTAGTTTGGTTACAGAGACTTGGTAATGGTATTGATTTTGATTGCAAGATAGTGAGAATTGGATGTGATAGCCAGAGTGCCATATGTTTGGCCAAAACTCCTATGTTTCATGCTCGTACTAAACATGTTGATGTTTAGTATCACTTTATACAAGAAATGATTGAAAGAGGATAGATCTTGATTGAAAAATTTGACACTTTGGATAATGTTGTAGATTCTCTCACAAAGTCAGTAACCATGGATAAGTTCTCTTGGTGCAGGAAGGCCATGGGCCTTGATCATTGTACTTGATTTTTATTTTTTGTATCTCTATGGGGTAATTTACAATGTATGATGTCAAGTGGGATAATATTAGGATTTATGTTCCATAAACCTTTTAAATCCTTAATTTATTATTTTCCTAAATATCTTTTTTAATTTACCCATAAGAGGTTGAATCGTTTAACCAATGGTGGTGAAAGAGACCATGAAAAGGAAAAGTTACTTTTACCATTTGTCATTTAGGAAAAAGAAAAAATAGCTCAGTGTTCCCTCTTGGAATCCTCTATTTTGAGGTAATTAGATACTTTTAATAATTTTTAATAGGATCTATGATAGTTATGACAACTATCATAAGATTTTATGGCAACACTTATGACACTTTATGACAGATTCCTTATACGGGTAGCCATGCATGATAGATGCCTTATGACAACTATAAGAGAATCTATAAGAGGATATTTGGGGGGGTTTATGTGAGGTTTTTATAGGTGATTTTGTTTCCTATTTTTTATGATACCACAATGGTATTCATCCTCACAAATTCCTTTAAATCGGGGCCTTTAGCTAGAGTTATACAGAATTCGATCTTGTTCAGTTTCTAGGGTAATGGAGTGCTACTAAATTTTCTACATGGGTCTACAAAGAAGTGTATTTTTTTTGTATTCTTCATTGGATTAGTAATATACTTTCCTCTCTTTTTGTGGTGGATTTTTTTCCCGAAAGGGTTTCTCCACATAAATCTAGTGTTTTTTGTGCAATGGTTTTCTAGTTCTTCTTTTAAGTTTGAAACCACTTTATTAAGGGTTAATCTTTGGTTTTAGATTTGCATAAATAATCAATTTAAGTACTTATTGCAATATTTATTTACCTTTTTATAGAAAAAATTATCCTATGATTGAAAATACAATGCAAATAGATGAGGAAATACTCTATGAAACTCTTAATAGTCTTCCCAAGTAGCATAGTCATCCAAATATTGTACCCACTTTAGACCTTGCACTAAGTTACTTCTCTTCTATGCATAGAGATTATAAAAACTAAGCACTTTAAGTGGCTCTATTATTATGACATTTAGGTATAGAACCTATAAAGAATTATAATAAAGAACATAAGAAAAATATAAAGCATATTCATTTAGATAAAACATGTGCAGGAAATTATGAAACCAAGTGATAATAAATGGTAAGGATAGAAACTTGGTTAATGACTTAGGAGCACTTCAAATTATCCTACATATTCGGGGGCCAACATGGTTAATTTACTAAATTTAATCACACTCTTATGAGGTTTAACTCTAAGATAAATTTATCTCTAACAAAAAAATTGGTCACTTTTCATTTCAAGTTGACATAACACTTGTTTACTTATCATTGGGTTCAACAAAACATTTCCTAATCACTTTGATTTTCTCTTATATATTTGGTAATATCTCTTGTTAAATTCTTAACCTATCTTCTGATTCATTTTAGTTGATAGGAGTCTTGCATTTTCTACCACATATAGCTTCAAATGAAGCTATTTTTGATGTAGACTAATGGAAATTATTATATGTAAACTTGATTAGTAGAAATTATTATTCCTTTTTTATAATATTCCATGCAATACATTCACATAAATATTCTTACACCTAATTTACCCTTTCAATTTTCTATTGATATCTAGGTGATAAGCTAAGTTGATGTTCAACTTAGTTCTTGGCATTGAAAATAAGGTTTCTTAAAACCTTGAAATGATCCATGCATCACTGTTTGAGATAGTACTTTCAATAACTTCATAGAGTGTAAATGTATCATCAATGAATCTTATTAAAAGAACTAGTGCACCATTATAGAGTAAGGGATTTTCTACCCTCTAGATATCCAAACCCTGAAAAGAAAACATAGCTTACACTACCTCACTTTACTAGTGCTCTAGTGAGTGAGGGTGACAAATTAAATAAGAGAATTAACAAATAGATATGGAAATTAAAAATACAAAAGGGTAAATGTATTTTAGTTACAAAAATGGAAACTAGAACAATAAAATTATTATCCTTAGATGAACATATTCTCTGCCTCAAATTCCAATGCACTATGGGGACATCTATGCACCATTCTATCATCCATATGATTCAAATATCCCAACCTAATGATATAATTTTCTAAGGATGGAATTAATCTTATTGGCACTATGATGTGTTGAATAAGGAGTATGATGTGTCTTAGGAAACACAAAAAAATGGAGATAACTTGAAATTGGAACATAGATATGACCAAAGTATCACAAAATTCCATCTAAATTTAAGAAATTTCCAATAAACCTGTACCCAAAGGCTCTACTAGACTCTATATCCACTCTCACTTCCTAGTACCAAGTGTTAGTAGGAAGTGCCTCAAGAATATGGAGTCACAAATCTAGACCAAGAATTAAGATTGAGATATTATGCATCCTCCTACTCAAGGAGTCCAGGAAAAAATTATCCTTCCCTTTGATCTAGTGAACATCAAATTCATACTAAAAAATAAACAAGTATGTACACTATTGCCACTAACTCCAAAAAATGGGTGGGGTATTTTAGATCATGATCCTTCAGCTTATGAGTCTCATATGTTATCATCTCTCCTACATAAGAACTACCCCAATCCCTCCAATGATGCATTAGTGAACACTACAAATTCTCACATAAGATCTAGAAAATGCTCCTTAAGAGCTTGAAACGCTATCACACACTACTCTCATGACACAAAACTCTTCACTTTAGTTTAAATATGAGTAATAGAATGTGCTAACCTAAAAACATTTCTTATGAATTAACATTAATAACTTGTCAATCCCATGAAACTATTATAAATAGGGAAAAGAGGATCAAAGGCAAACGGGTAGATTACTCCTTTTCCAAATATTTGTACACTAGGAAGGAATATGTACTAATAGGCTTAAGTGGGGTCCTAAGCGATGAATGGGGCAATGATCCTTTTCTAAATATGTAATTTGAAAATAGAAAATAGGAAATATGTAATATAGATGACAAAATAGATGAAAAAAGAAAAAAATAGAAATAACAAACTGATAACTAACAACCAAAAAATGAAAATGAGTTGAATCAGGATCTAGACTACTATACTAAACTATGATTTTAGTTTCAAATAAAGTTTCAAGCTACAATATTTTATATATATTCTGTACCTAGTAACATAATGTTTTAGGAATTCTATACTTAGCACTTTTGAATGAAACTTCTGGGGACTCTCTAACAATTTTTTATCTACCTGAATAAGATCCGACAACTCCATAACCTTTTCTTGCACACAAAAAAGTGGGGAAAAGGTTGGGTAAAAGGGGTTTTCCTTAGTTAAACTCCTATTTAGGAATAAACCTTGAAAATGTAATGAAATTACATAAAGGAAAGTATATAAAAAGGTAAAAGTTTGATTCACCTTGCATAAACCTTCATGGATGGATGTAGGAATCACTCATACCCATGAAGATGTTTGAATATGGTTGGAATGAAGGATTTGACATTGAAATGTAGAATAGGAACCAAGGATGCAATCAATCTATCAATCAATACATAAATCAATTCGAGTACAATGTAGGGGTGCTTGAATATATAGGTAATGCAATAAGACTACATGATAAGGACATGATAAGATATCAACAACACTAGGTGGAATCACATGTCCACAAAAGGTGGATCATCCTCCATTGTACAACAAAGTATGTGCACCATGTGCAATAATGAGAGGATGATAATGTGATAAGAGCACTAAATGTGGATCTCATACCTAAAGTGAAAATTATCCTACACTATGTGCTAAAATGAAATGCAAACTCCTAAGTGTCTCAATGACAACTAATATGAAAATGCATTATCCTAACTAAACTTAAGTAAAGTGTAATTAGTGAATACTTAATTACACCAACACCCCCCTTAAGTGCAATGTAGGGAATGCACATAAGCTCACAATGCTAGATGACAATGCATGATGGGTCTCAGCTACTAGGAAATGTTAAGTACCCATGTACAATATGAAAGAGAAATGCAATGCAATAAAATCCCTCATAAAGTGGAGAAAGAGGGAAAACCTCATGGGAAAGTCCCTCCCCCAAAAAGAGAGATGAAAAATAAGATGCATGGATAGATGGAGTAATCAAGACCCCCCATTATGACATACATAATGTATATACAATAGAGAATTATGAGAAGAACAAAACCTCATATGAGGAAAAAGTTCCCCCCATAAGAGAAAAGAAGTAGTAGAAGAAGAGAGACATGGTAGGCCCCCCTCAATGTAGAATTCCAATCAGTGATAGTTGCTCCATGATGAATGTAGAAGCTAGTCCATGAATGTTGAACAAAATTCATCCCCTTAGGAAGAAATAATTCCATAGGTGTATATGAGATGTCTCCCCAATCTGTAGGAAGAAATCTCAAGATGAATGACATCTCTGAAGATTGCTCAGTTGTCCCCGTGTCAATGCCAAAGGCAGCCCCTTCAAAAATTGTTGAAAAGAATAACTCAGGATCAAACAAGGATGGATGTATAACATGTCCCAAAAAACCAAGTGTCTCCCCTAATGATAAAGAGGCATCTTGCAACTATTTTACATAAGAATCCATAATCACATCAACCTCAAAAGACTGATTATGTAGAGAATGGACAAGAGGGTCAAAGTGTTCCCTTGCAAAAACTGAAGAAGGACCTTCCCCATCAAAGAGAAGATGTATATCATCAATGATGTCTCCCATATCAAAAATGTAGGACTCCACAAACAAACCTAAAATGTTTGTCAAGTAGTCATCCCATGATGCTCTAACTAGAAGACAAGGTGTACCTTGTTATGCTAAATCATATGGACCTATCACTATAGAAATATATGCATGTGGAATGTTTTGATGATGTGACCTTTTCCTTTGACTATTTTAAGGATCCCCCACAAGTGGATTTTCTAAATTAAGTGCATGTCTAACCCAAAGAGGTCTAGTGGAAGATGATGATGAATGAGTATCCTCAACCTTAAGTATACCAAGAAAAGGTGCAATCTTACATGTAGGGGTTGAGGTGGATGAGCCATCTAAATCATAGCCACTGCTATCACTATCAGTTTCCACAATTTTTGAAGTATGGGGACAAGTAGAGGATAAGATAGGTGAAATTTCCTCAAAGTGAATATTCCTCTCTATGAAGATCTCATGAGTCTCAGGATCCATAAGTCTATATGCATTAACACTTTCTTCATATCCAATGAATGTACATGGCCTTGGTAAAGGTCCCTTGCATTTTTGTGAAGATATGTGTGCCCATGTTGGACAACCAAATACTTTGAAGTGTTTCACAACTGATTTTCTTCTACACAATGTGATGCGGGAGCATCTTGACCCTTCAGCATTATGAGGAGTTTCATAATCTTGTCATGTTTAAGTCATTTTGATTTTGTGGGACCATGTCTAAGAGATGGTTAAATAGATTAAAAGTACACTCTAATGTGTGAAAAGAGTGGCAATGCTTAAAATAGCATTGTAACTTATGAAAGAGGGGGAATATCAGGTAGATAGGCAATTTTCATAACTACCTTAGAAATCTCCATAAAGCGAGAAAAATGTAACCAAAAAGGAGATAGAGGGGAAAAACTACGATATAGAAAAGAGGAGAAGGAAAAAAAAAAGTGAGAGAGAGAGTCGGCTCTCTGGCCAGAGAGCCATGCACGTGATATGCATTTGTAGTTCAATATCTTTAGGTTTCAATAGAATGTGTTTAAGTTCTCATAGTGTCTTTTCTTTCTTTTCCCCTGCAGTTCGGTTTCATGTGTTTTTTTTTCTTATCTATGCATCCGTATATGTTTCTTGTTTACATTTTTAGACAAACTAAGGTAACAATGGAATGCAGCAGGTTGCTAATCATTAGCAACCAATTTCTAAGTAACTGTTCTAATTTATGGAACGGGTGCTTGGAGTATTTTACACAAGTTTTAAATAAACATGTTTTGTTTGTGAATCGGGTTTCTGTAGTCCGATATGGCATGTTAATGGACATTCTTATTTTGTCTATAGAATTGGTTAAACCTGATTGTTATCTCTTGGTTGCATGGACAGGAAGCGGTTTTCAAGAAACCGTTATGCAATTCACATATTGAATAGCATGGTCCGATTGTTATCGACTAGTGCTATGACAGAAGATGGCAAGTACTTTGTGTTTACAAGCCAGTGAAGATCATTAGATGGCGGCCCGATGTTTGTGTATACCGGCGAAGCATGTGAAAGAGTTTGATGTATTTGTAGAACCCAAAAGATATGAATGTCATTCCTAAATGCTAGCCCACGATCATTATGTTTCAAGCTCGATTTTGGAAAATAGTAAAAGTGAGTCCAAGCCAATGTATTTGGGACTCAGTATTTATGCATTGAGAAAGGTGGTGACTGTTCATAGCAAGGTAATGACCCGCAAGGTGGTGGATTGAGTGAAGTCCATGTGAAGAATGCGGTGACAGTCATTCTCAAGCGGCATCATATGTTGAGCAACATGCAACTCAGCTATTACAGTTTTATGGAGAAAAGGTTGGTGAAACATATCACCATATACGTGCCTATCATTTTGAACCAACCCACGAGTTGGTAGAGTTCTATCTCAGCGTGAAAAGATGGCTTTTGAAGAAAGTGAAAAGGGTGGTGGCATATATGAATATGTAAGCCCGAGCTTGGAAACCCGTGAGATGTAAAGAATCAATGGTGACAATGCTTGCTCAACCTTGAAGGAGCCGTAGACATGTATACAAGGTATCAATGGAACCCGTGGTTGAAAATGAAAAGGATTTTGAGCCTCTAGTCATTGTCTATCAAGAAAAGATAGCACAATATGCAGATTTAGAATACTACGAAGAAGACTTAAGAGTAGATAATGAGTTGTGCACAGATTTGGCAACTGTGATGAATTTCTCCGCATCACTATGCCTCAAAAGGACTCATTCCATCTAAGGTATTATGAGGAGATCTATTAAGGATGTGATTGGCACAACTAATAGCTTCTACCACAAGTGATGGATCAAGAGACTTGGCTTCAATAATGAAACTTTCCATTTCATTAAGAGTTCTAATCTTCATTTCTGCAACTCTTGTCTGATGTGGACTAAATGCAATCGGATTTTGAAGATCAATACCCTCAAGTTTAAAAAAGTCTCTAAGTCTTGATTTTGCATAGCTTCTTTCATTGTCTACACAAAGAACCTTGATGGCTTTACTTGATCACTTCTCAAAATGAATCTTGAAGGTTAGAAACTTATCAAACATTTCATTCTTGTGACCAAGAAAGTAGACCCATGTGTAGCGGGAAAAGTAATCGATGAAAGTGAGGACATAGCAACCCTTGTTGATTGATGTCACTGGAAAGGGGCCTACTAGAAAACTATGAACCAACTTGAAAGAAAAATTGATGCTCTCCAAGACTTCCCTTTTTCAAACTTCTCTTCAAGATGCATATCCACGGAACAAGTTGAACATTCACCCTTAGAAAGGTTGATTGTAGATATACCTTTGACCATATGTTTTGAGCTGAGCTATTGAAGATAGCAAAAATCAAGATGTCCAAACCGCTCATGCCATAATTCACTTTGTGATTGTGTATGAGTCAAAAAGGAATGTGAAGGAGAGTTAGGCACAAAGTGGGAGAAAATATAAAGCCTTGTATTGTGATTATCTTTACCCACTGCAACCAATGAATCATCCTTAATATTTCACACCATGACTGAATCGAGAAGGAACTCAACTTTATTTCCACCTCCATAGTGAGTAATTTGGTAAATTGAAAGGAGATTGGTGCTAAGGTTATGAACATAAAGAACATATTTGAACTCTCCATTTTCCATATCAACTGGTCCTTTCCCTTAAACTTCCACTTTTGTATCATTCCCTACAAAGATGTGAGGTACTTAGATGGCTCCAATGAAGAAAATTTCCCCTTTGAAGCACCCATATGATGTGTGGCACCCAAGTCAAGAATCCATTCCTTTAAAAAACTTGAACTTGCCATAAATGCTTTTCCCTTTCCCTTTGAAGTGGATGTAGATGAATCCTTGGAAGCACTTGGCACATTGATTTTGTTATTCTTGAGTAAGTTTTCCAACTCATCAATTATCTTAGTGTTGCAATGATGTTTGTCATGATTTGGTTTCTTGTAATATGCACAAAATAGTTAATCCTTCTTGTTGTTATTTCTCTTCTTGTTGAAAGAAGAATTGTGTTGTTGTGAGGAGGAAGATTGTTGGGTCTCTAATTGTGATTTTGGCTTCCACTTCTTTTTTTGTTGTTGTTGTAAATTTTTCCACCTTGATTTATTTGGTTCTCATTATTAGCCACCAATGCCATAGACTTTGAAGACTTGAGAATACCCATATCCATTAACCTTGACTGTTCCAACATCAATATTTCTGCAAATGAATCAAATGAAGGTTTAGTGAAGGAACTTCTCATGCTCAACTTATGAGTATTGTAACTTGAGACAAAAGCTTCATATTTTGAAGGTAGTCTCTTCAAGATGTGATGAATCAACCTATTATCCTTTATGGGATTACGACAATCCTTAAGTAGTTCTCTCAACTCATTGGCTTTGTTGACACAGTCTTGAATTGTGTCAAAATTTGTAGGATCCAAGAGAAGTAGATCATCCTCAATTTTAAATCCCTTTTCCTCATCCACTTTACCATACAAACCTTCAATTGTGTCCCAAGCACTCTTGGCATCCTTAAAGCTAGAAATGTGGAAGGAGACATCTTCATGAACACAACTCCTTATAATTCCTAAAGACCTATTGTCTTTAATTTTCCAATCATTTTTTTCATTATCATCCACATTAGGACCAGTGGTTTCTTTAATTATACCATTTACATAAATATTTAAACCCTTTTCCATTAGTTTACTCCATACTTTATCTTTCCATGTAGCATAGTTATGTGAAGTTAACAATGGACATCTAGGTGAGCCCATGATTCAAAAATGAAAGAGCACAAGAGAGAAAGAGACACAAGCACACAAGACACCCTGCAAATTCACTCAATCAAAAAACCCCCACAAAAAAATAAAAATAAAAAAATGATGCTTTTGGCACTTTATATGTAGTGCATGTACAATTGCCACTTGCCAAAATGGGCCAAAGTGGACTTCTGGTATTAATGTTTACAACCACCTCAATGAGGCTAAATCAGACTCAAATCAATATTTCTCATAATCAAATCAAGATCCAAGCATTACAATGATCATTCAAGGCCAAAAAAGGACCTAGATCTAAAAGTGATATGTTTTTTCCCAAATAAGGCTATAATCTTATAGCAAATATGGAAAGTACTCAAAAATTTATAGACTTTGAAAAAAAATGGCACCTAAAAATGTGTTTGTATGAGCCCAAACGAAGCCTCTAAAGTTGCAAAATTAGGGATCAGACAAGTATAGTCACTAGAATCTACATTTTTTATCAAATCTATGCACCAAAATTAGAAAATAACACCACTACTAAAAAGTTTAGGAAATTCTAGCCAAAATATAAAAAAATGCACTCAATTTGGAGCCTGGATGACCAAGTTATGGCCTCTCAAAGTCAGACTACAAATTCAAAACTGCAAATGGTGAAGCCTACAAAATTTTCAAACCTCGCTGATGTCAGAAAAACATGATCTTAAATTTCACGTCCAAATGGTTGTCAATGCATTGTAAACTTGCCCAGAAATGATGGTCAAATGACCGTCAATTTTTAGATAATTATATAATGATGCAATCGAAAGGTTAAATTTGATGGCTAAATCATTGTCAACACAAAAAGGAAAAATCACACATATGATGACTAGATGCCCATTAAATTTAGCATAGTGAAATTACTGTAAAATGCAATTTTTAAAAAAAATACTCAATTGCCTTGAAAATTTTATCTGCCACATGTTGAGGGTTGATTAGGCCTCCTAGAGAGGGTGGTTCTGGCAGATCTGGCTCGGTGTTATGCTTGGATCCTACTTTGGGAGTGGTGGTGGTGAGCAAGAGGAGGTGGGTCGTTCTGGGTGCTAGGCAACAGGGATGTGGGACATTAGTCCCACATTCACCGTGATGAAAGAGTTTTGGCTCTTTAATATCCCTAGAAAATAGGTGTAGCCTTATGAACAATCAATGTTGAGTGTTGATTTTCTGCTTCATTGGTATGATCTCAAGTTTCTCATGGCTTGGGCTTAGATTGAGTATCTTGATGAGCTCAAGGATCTGATCTTGGATCTAATTTACATGGCCTTCCTTTGTTTAGTCCCACATGCGTGGTGGGTAGAAAAATTGCTTTGTTTATATAAAAAAGCCTCCACAAAGAAAGTAAAAGTCTTGCAGGCTTGGTATGTTTCTATATTGGGATGTTGTCAACTGATGTTGATTGCACGGTTCTATTATAATCCTGATGTGATATTCTGACAATGCCTGCAATCAGAATTTGACAGGAAATAGGGGTGGGGACCCTGACAAAAAACCAAAAATTTTGTACAAATAAAATATTGTCAAGATCAAAGAATTATCCAAAAATTTTATTAAAAAATTGAAAATCCATACCGAATCATAGATTGGACTACCTAAGTCTGATTTGCCAAAAAAAATTGCCTCATATTTGAGATTTTCCTAAGGTAGGCAAATTTATAGTCAAAATTCACCAGAATGGCCACCTGAACACAATGGTGAGGTCAGATCTTTCTCTAGACACTCCCACAAGCTGTTACACCTCTAGATCTAAATTGCTACCCTCCAAAAGTTGAAGCAAAGAGCTCTTCAATGACTATGCAATGAAATCTTTTATGGCTCTAATACCATGTAAGAATTTTTCTAAGGCAAAGAATAAAATCTCAAGGTCTAGAAGCTTAATAGATAGCACAATAAGAGAGATAAAATGATATGATCCTCAAGTGACTAGATTCAATGATGATCAATAATCAAATGATAATGGATGTGCTGGAATCAATACATAAATCAATTCAAGTAAAATGTAGGAGTGTCTGGATATATAAGCAATGCAATAAGACTACATGATAAGGAGATGATAAACTATCAACCACACTAGGTGGAATCACATGTCCACCAAAGGTGGGTCATCCTCCATTGTACAACAAATCATGTGCAACAATGAGAGGATGATAATGTGATAAGAGCACTAAAGGTGGATCTCACACCCAAAGTGGAAATTATCCTACACCATGTGCTAAAATGAAATGCAAACTCCTAGGTGTCTCAATGATAACTAATATGCAAATGCATTATCCTAAGTAAACTTAAGTAAAGTGTAATTAGCGAATACTTAATTACACCAACAATGTGGATGAAAGGAATAATATTCTTTCTCTATTGAGAATTCCTCTACTTGGCCTTAATCGGAGATAAAGTTTCTTCAATGGAGAAGATATCCTTGGAATTAACTTAAATGAATTGGAGAAACTAGATCTTGGATTCTTTCCTTCAAATTTTGAGTCCAATTGCTCAATTACTCTTGATTGCTTGAATGCTTCTTCATCCTGAATATTGAGAATAGTAATTGATTTCAAAATGAGTAGAGATAGGCTATTTATATACTTCATCCATCATTTTGGGATTGAAAAATAAGCTAGGCTGACCACGGAATATAATTTCCCACTAACACCTTGACATAGGGTTCTGGGTCAAATTTGAGCCCAAAAGTGTGGGAACACAATGTTTGAAATGTTATGTTCCTGGGTATAGAATATTTCAAATATTTTGTACCTAGAATAATTAACCTATATTTGAACTAGGTGTTAGGATGGTGTAAAATATGTGGGAAAAGAGGAATCAGGTTGCTAGGATCAAGCATAATGGACATTAGATCTTGAAATCACCAAAATGGGGACTAATAGAGAATCCAATTATGAGTGCTAACATTTTAGGATAATACAAGTATAAATATCTGAAACATTTTTAGCTAGTGGCCAACCCAAAATGGCCTATATCGTAGAGGGATCCATTAAAATATCCTCTTTTGAAATGATATGAACCAAACACCTCACCTTAATGTTATGTCTATTGAGCATTAAAGGTTGTCATTAGTATCAAAGGCTATCTACAATATCAGTCGGTTACTTAAATTGAGCTAGTCGGTAACTAAGAAGCAAGACAGACCAGTCAGTTAAGCTTATACACCGAGCACCAGTATGCACCGAGCAGTTTATACAATTTTTACCAATGATCACAAGAAACGGCATAATAATCAGCAATGGTACATTCTTCTATGCAAATGATTACAACAGATCAGAAAATGGTTTACCAAGATCGAGGAATATTTATTGTCAAGATACTCATTAAATGCAATGTATATCTTATGTATAGTTTGATCTAGGTCATTTTTCTACACCGTAGATCTTAGGTTTTTGTCTAAGTTGTGTAACCTAATTTTGTTTAAGTGACATAAAGTAGTATGCTATATAAATGTATGTTTGCATCATTTGTGATGTGAACTAATGTATGAATTATAGAGCACTTGAAGCACTTGCCTAACTTCAAGTCTATCAGTTGACAAAGCAGATCAGTATTCAGAAGTTTATCAGATTAAGCAGAATCAAAGCAGGCTAACCGAGCAGTTCAGAGCAAAGATACATCACAGTAAAGGTGATATTTTGTCAATACTTTATAGATCTATATCAGACAATCAAGTTGTCATTAGCAGATAATTGCCTATTGCTTTCTAACAATTGTAATAGAGTTTTGGATAAATCTCTTAACAAAGTAGACTTGATAGTCTTATGTAAATCTCTTAACTGAGTGCACACTTCATTAGTGTTGTTAAAATCCTATAACTAGGTAGATCTAGCTAATCTAATATGTTACTCCTAACAGGGTAAGATCACCAAAAGTGATCAAAACTTGTAGCCCTAATAGGCAAACCTTTTCTATCTACAGTAGTGAATAATTTGTGGGTGTCATCCCCACCATAGTTTTTACCTTCTAACAAGGGTTTATGCGTTACCAAAATACTTGTGTTATGTGACTCTTTTATTGTTGATTTATGATTTTACTTTCATAAGTTGAATGGGTGAATGATACTTATGTTAGATGCAAGGTATTTTGGAAGGTTATCACTATTTTCTATTGTAGATCTGAAAGGTTAGTAAGTTAAAGTTTTTGTGGGCACTGATTCACCCCTCCCCTCTCAGTACCTATCTCTCCTTATTCCAACAATTGGTATCAGAGCGCAGTTCTCTTATTGAATAGTTTAACCACTGAAGGGCAAAGATCTAAGTCATGGAGAGGTATAAGTTAGATAAGACTATTGAGAATTAGAAGATTCAGATGCAGATGTTTATTGAATAGTATAAGCAAGCCAAGGAAGGACTGAAGAAATTACTAGTTGAAAGGAAGAACCTGGCTTTTCTGCAAAATGAGATCGGTTATCACGAAGAAGCAATTGATGATATATTTGATCATGTTGGATCTAGTTCTGGAAGTATTTCTAATGGATCTAAAAGCATAATCTCTAATTTGTCTGAGAAGAATCAACATTTAACCAAACAAGTGAAAGCACTACAAATCGGTCAAGAATGTCATATGGTAAGAGTGGTAGAGACTATGAACAACACTAGACAAGCCAAGCAAGAAAGGAATCTGGCTATTGATGACTGAAGACAAATGATTGAAAAAATTCAAGCAAAAGAAAATGAAATACAAAGACTCATTGATCACCATTTTCAAGTATCTAATCAAATGATGACTGTAAATCAAGAGATCAACTGAGTAAATGGAGAATTGTCAAGAAATCTTGAAGAAGTTGCAAGACTCAAAGAGGAGAATGAAAATCTAAGAAATGAAGTGAAAACTCAATAGCAACACAATGAAATGAAGAAATTGGCTGAGGATAGTTCTAAGAAGATTGATGACTTTTTGATTAACCAAAGAATATTTGGGAGTAGAGCTGGGATAGGCTATACCGGTGAAGGAGAATCATCACATCAAGCTAAACAAGTCAAAAACAATCAAAGTCAAAGACCTAAAGCATTGACATGTTATCACTGTGGCAAACTGGGACATACATCTAATGTGTTTAGAAGCAAAGCACAAGGTAAACCCCCTGTCACTCCTAAATTCAATGGATACTATTATTATTGTGGTAAGTTTGGACATCAAGCTTATGAGTGTAGAGCCAAAAAAAATGATATTGCTAACAATACTACTATGGAGAAAATATGCTATACTTGTAATAAACATGGACATACTGCATGGGAGTGTAAGGCTAAGATGAATCAAGTATGGACTCCTAAGCAGAAAACATAGTGCAAGCCTTATCAACTGAAGAGACAAGGTAATTCTTATGTTTGGGATTATAACACATGAACTAACTGTGTTTCATGTGGAAGGTATGAGCACATTGCAGCGAATTGTAACAGGAAAAGATGGGCTGGACAATCGAGAAGTTGGACAAGCACTGGAATGGCATGTATGCACTGTCATAAAGTCAGTCATTTAAGAAAAGACTACAGAGACTGAGCACCAAAGGAAGATTATGTATTTGAGAGTGGATACACTATTGTAGATATCACGAAGTTAAGGAACACTATGTGGAAGAAGGCATCTAATGAGAATACTGAGTCAAGTAATGATGTCGGTGAAACCTCGTCCACTAGATTGGGTGATATCGGTACCTCCACTTAAGGTGATATAGGTATGTATGGAACTAACATTTCAAAATGATCACATTTTACATACAATTCCTCATATATGTTGAGCACATACCAAATCTGCGTGAAAAGAGATGCATTGTGGTTTATATGTTAAGAGCTAGCAAAGTTAAATAATCGATAAATGCAAGATCGAGAGTTGGTTACCCATCGGTAATCACTATTCAAGGTTAACTGAGCACACATATCAACCGACAAAGAGATTGTGTGTTAACCAAGCAAACAAAAGTTTATAGTTGTTACCAAGCTGAGAGTTGTTATGAACAAAAAGTAGGTCAAGCATTTAATGCACAAAATTTTGAGCGGGAATATTGAAAAGTCTATAAATACATGAGAAACAGAGTTCATTTTTACATTACGATCTCGAAGAGAGAAGATTTCACAGAAAAGAGTGCGAGCTAAAAGGATTTTTAGAAGGATTCAAGGCTATTGTAGATCGAACCGACATCACTCTTTGATGACTCTGAGTAAGCACATTTTCTACCGAACACTTTATTTACCTGCTACTTGCCGAAACCCTAAATCAATTTATGGTAGCTACATCGTCTGCAAGCAAATCACATAGCATTGAGGAAGAAGTAAATCTAATTGTTAGAGCGAATTTTGATGAACCTAAGGACAAATAACACCCTAAGGTTGCATCACAAACGGATTCAATGGGCACTTTTTCAAGCATCCCAGATAGGGTTTTATTAACAGAAGATGTATGGACGTACATTCATTACAAGATTGGAGAAGTAGGATATTTTGAGACTATTGCAGCATATCAACAATTGTGTGGCACCGATGGAAAATTGAAAATAGGATATGAATAGATTGAGAAATTAGGGTTACCGTGCACCATACACTTTCCACAATCTTTCAAAACAAACTAGATAAGGATTGTATTAAGTTGGTATCATGATGGAAAATTTTGGTTGGATAAACTAGTAGAGGTCACTAAGAAAATGATCAGTAGGGTTACTAGCTACCCTACAACTGACAAGGAAAAGGCTTTCTGAATCTCTTCCCGACCCAATGTTGGGAAGAACACTGGAGCTACATGGGATGGTTGAGCATTGAAGATTTCATCAATTAAAGACCCAGTAGTAAAATTTGCAGCACATGTGATCGGGTACAAAATATTTCAATCGAGTAGACTAAATAGCATACCCTGTAGCATAGTAGACATGGCATATAAAATTGTGAAGAAAGATCACCAGATTGATCTTGCAAAGATACTGCTTAACCAATTACAGGAAAAAATGAAGACTATAAGGTCAAAGAAGTCCAACACATGTAAGTTTGGTTCACTCCTTGTTTGTATATTTTTCTATATACAAAAGTATTTCCCTAGTGTCGGTAAAGTAAATTGTACAACAGATAAACCAATAACTGTACAAATTACTGAGCAAATGAATAAGTTAGGAGATGATTTGAATAAACACTTTAATGAGTACTTTAAATAATTTTAGACCGGGATGAATCAAAGAAGTATAATTCCATGGGAATTAGTTAAGAAATTTGAAATGGATATTTTTTTTCTAGTAGACACAGATCATTCCATAATAAGAGTAGTTGAACCTAGAATCAAATGGCTAGCACCTATGGGATATGAAATGAACTATGATTTCACTTTGAAATCTATTGAAGCACTACTAGCACTACCAAAAGACCCCAATGCCACTAGGTTTGGAACCGATGAAGAAGCTAAGTCAAGAATCTCGACAGGATTGGCCATTAATAAAATGTGTAGGAAGGCAAAGAAGATGAAGAAAGACTTATCAGCTAAATTTGGAGATGTCTCTGACTCATCTGAAGAGACACCAGTTGAACAAGAAACCAAAGGATAGTTAATGTTGGCTGACAAGGCATATGATAGTCAGGAAACTGAATCTGATGAAGAACAAGAAGCTACACTGATTCCTCCTCCTAAAGCTCCAAAGAAGAAGCAGTTACCAATATAGATAGGTGCACAGACAATATCATCAACTATAGCTTCACCATCCGAGAAGAAGGAAGTAGAGAAGGTAATAAAATGAAAGGAAGCTTCACCGACAAAGACATTGATGATGACAAGAGAATTAAAGAAAGGGCAGAGTCCAAAATTCAAGACAAACTGGCAGAAAGAATCAGCCAAGAAGTGGCAATAAAAAAGGTCAAATTATCTGAGGTAATCACCAAGATAAAATCTATAACCCAGTTAATTTGTCAATTCTTACTGAAGCTATGCATTGTGGAAACCTTCACTGTTGTGATCAATGAAAAGATCAAGGGTTTGGAAAATGAAATCAAGACCAGTGCAAATATAGCTATCATCAAGCCACAAGCTTTCTTAAAGAACATTCACTAAGTTCAGGAACTCTAGCAGTTGATAGCAGATCTCAAGAAACAAGAAGAGAAGATCACTGATCAGGTCACAGAGTTACAGATAGAACTCCTTCCATACCTAAATATTTTTTGAGAAACACATTGTCAAAGCGGAACAACTTGTTGCAACACCAGAAATTTATGTGTTGGAGAATATCTTTGACATGCATGCATAAGTCGGTCTTGAGCATATTTCTCTCACCAACTTGAAACAGGAATGGGAAAACCTCTTGGAGTCAGTGAAGAAAATCCATCAGGACATTTTTGACAAGATGTGAGTATACAGTTTAAATTTTTTTGTATTTGGCATTACTATCAAAAAGGAGGAAAATAATGTATATGTCTATATGCCAACAATGTACATAGAGGCTACGTATACTACATATTACTGGGAGCATGCACTAAGGGGGAGTAAATAGAAATTTTGATAAGTATATATGTATATGGTGGAGTTATAAGGTATATATAGAAAAATTTGCCTATATACATTCAAGTTTTGATACTAATGCCAAAGGGGGAGATTGTTATCTCTATTGAGCATTAAAGGTTGTCATTAGTATCAAACGTTATCTATAATATCAGTTGGTTACTTAAATTGAGCTAGTCAGTAACTAAGAAGAAAGATAGACTAGTCGGTTAAGCTTATACACCAAGCATCAGACAGTTTACCGAGCACTAGCAGACACCGGCACCAAGCAATAGTAAACACCGAGCACTAGTATGCACCGAGCAGTTTATACAGTGTTTACCGATGATCATAGGAAACACCATAGTAATCAAGAATGGCATATTCTTCTATGAAAATGCTTACAACAGATCAAAAAATAGTTTACCAAGATCGAGGAATATTTATTGTCAAGATACTCATTAAATGCAATTTATATCTTATGTATAGTTTGATCTAGGTCATTTTTCTACACCGTAGATCTTAGGTTTTTGTCTAAGTTGTGTAACCTAATTTTGTTTAAGTGACATAAAGCAGTATGCTATATAAATGTATGTTTGCATCATTTGTGATGTGAACTGATGTATGAATTACAGAGCACTTGAAGCACTTTCCTAACTTCAAGTCTATCAGTTGACAGAGCAGATCAGTATTCAGAAGTTTATCAGATTAAGCAAAATTAGAGCAGGCTAACCGAGTAGTTCAGAGCAGAGATACATCATAGTAAAGGTGATATTTTTTCAGTACTTTATAGATCTGTATCAGACAATCAAGTTGTCATTAGCAGATAATTTCCTATTGCTTTCTAACAATTGTAATAGATTTTTGGATAAATCTCTTAACAGAGTAGACTTGACAGTCTTATGTAAATCTCTTAACCAAGTGCACACTTCATTCGTGTTGTTAAAATCCTATAACTAGGTAGATCTAGATGATCTAATATGTTACTCCTAACAGGGTAAGATCACCAGAAGTGATCAAAACTTGTAGCCCTAATAGGCAAACCTTTTCTATCTGTAGTAGTGAAGAATTTGTGGGTGTCATCCCCACCGTAGTTTTTACCTTCTAACAAGGGTTTCTGCATTACCAAAATACTTGTGTTATGTGACTATTTTATTGTTGATTTCATGATTTTACTTTCATAAGTTGAATGGATGAATGATACATATTTGAGATACAAGGTATTTTGGAAGGTTATCACTATTTTCTGTTGTAGATTTGAAAGGTTAGTAAGTTAAATTTTTTGTGGGCACTAATTCACCCCTCACCTCTTAGTACCTATCTCTCCTTATTCCAACACTTAGTCTAGAAGAACTTATACTTGGCCATGTTTCCATAAAGTTGATGAGCATAAAGACACTAAGAAACCTAACACAAGTGGATCTTGTGCTCCTCTAATATCCTTAAATATACTAAAATATCATCAATAAATACAAGGACAAATCTATCAAGGTAGGTGCAAACACCTCATTCATCAAACTCATCAACATTCCATTAGTCAACACAAAGAGGGAAACCATGAACTCTTAGTTCCCATAATTGGTATGAAATGTTGTTTGCTTAATGTCAACCTCATCATTCCTGAATCATCACCTTATTCAACTATAAATAATCTATGCACATGTGAAGAGATCTATCGTTATTCTTATTAACAAATATGACTAGTTATTTCTAAGGGGAAATCCTTAGAAAAATATGGCACTTGGCCAAGAAATACTTGAACTACAACCAAGTCTAACTCAACTCTTGAGTGGTAATTTGATATGGTTCCACAGATCAATGTTGAAGTCTATGTCACACTTAGGTAGCATACTTGAGATCTCACTCAAGAAAATATATGAAAACTTATGGAGTGGGTGATCATTAGGAAATACCTTCTAACTCTCTGTCTTGTTTGGGTCACTCAGCTAGAGTGTCAACAGCTAGCATCCCTGTTACATACTCCACCTTAGCTGCATAGATGAGATCGTGCAAAGGGAAATGGGTCTCTAGACCTATACCAACTTCACTTGCCCACCTAAATTATCCAAAAATTGGACAAACTTGTGTTGGTAGTCAATACAAGCATAGTGAGATACTAACCAATCTATACCCAAAATAACTCCATAAGATCCCAATGGTACAATACAAAGATCTATGGTGGTAGTGAAGGAGCCAAAATGTAATAGAAAACCACAAACTATAGAATCTATTACCACCTTAACACTAGTAGAAAACTCAACCTACCATCTATCATCCAACTTTTTTTCCACTAGCCCACATCATTTCAAAATAAAGGGGGATATAAAGGAATCTAAAGCACTAAAATTAAATTAAATAGAGGTATAAATCTAACATAATGTATTTGGAGTCTCAAAAACTATGCCTTTATGCTCTTCTTGACAATTATCAACCACCATAAATAACCTATGAGATCTACTTGCATCCCCTATAGTAGGCTTGAAAGTGGCTTTTCTATGAGTAGGTCCTAAAACTTATCTCTGATAACAATGAGCTACTATGTAACCATGCAAGGAAAAAGAATGACATCATCATTTTCCATATCCATGACATGTAGAAGGTGAACTAGAATAATGGAACTACCCTTTCTAGAGCTTTGTGGTGCACTTTGAGAAGGAAGATTATGCTAGGACAATTATTTATGGTACCAATTATGGTATTTATGACCTAAACTATGTCTACTTTGATGGCCCTAAGAAGGCCTATGTGTCTATTGTTGTTGTCTTTTCCTAGAGGGTTGAGTGTACCTTGGGAGGTCCTGTAGGATATGAATATGTACCTTGTGCACCCATCCAATGGAAGGTGCACTTCCAACCTATACTCCTACCTAATCTCCAAGGCCTCTAGCCTAGTTCTCTTCTATCAACCTCACCTTCTCTATGACAATATCCAATTTCTTGGGTTCAAAGACCCAAATTACATCACTGATACATGCATTACGGCCCCAAAAAAGGTTTTGCACTAACATAGACTCATCATTAGAGATAATATCATATTTCTTGTAGATTAGGGGTTAGATTCAAGATATAGAGACCTACAACAACAAGATTAGACCAAAACAAATCCTAAATGCTACAAATAATCCCTAACATGCAAGAGAGAAAATAGATAATAAAGGAAATGCATAAAATAATAGATAATGAATTTAATTCAAAACACAAATATGTGAACCGAATTAAATCTCCCTTGTTCTTCTCTTTCTTGATGCAAATTGTGGGCTCTTAGCTTGTGCTCACTTGAAGAAAAAAAAACACATAAGAATTCAAAGTATGTGGTTGTAAAATATGAGAATTATCTCTCATTAAATAAAAATTCTAGGTTTTAATCAAAATTTTGTGGTTGAGGAGACAATTGAAATAGATAGAGGAGTTAAACTCAAATGATTAGGGAGTTGAACTCAAATAACTAATCAGTGAACTAAGACTAATTGGCAACGAAGTAGGTGTTTGACTAAACTGATTGACTAGTTAACTCCTTTAATTGTGAATTAACTGAAATTGATTAGATAGTTGACTGGATTGTATAGAGAGATGACTCAATAGATTGAATAGAGAACTAAATACATGGATTAGATAGAAGAAATGATTGAAGAGTTAGGAAAACTGATTAAAGAGTTAGACTGAAACTTAATGTTAGTTAGAACTAGAAGAATAGATCTTATTAAATACATTAGAAATTTCATTTAATTGCACATGTGGAATATAAATAAACAAATAAAATTTATTTATGAGAAGAAATAATTAGTAAAGTAAATAGATTGGCATTTATTTAATATTAGGAGGAATGATTAACTAATTGTAATTATTACAAAAATGTAATAAGGAAAAAGAGGAAATAATAATTAAATAAAATAATTATTTAATTAATTATAAAGATGTAGGGATTAATTAAATAATAGAAATTATTCAATTAATTTATAGAAGAATAGGTGATAAAAATTAGTTAGACATTTAATAATTAAATAATCAATTAAAATTACTTAATTATGGATATGGGGAGGATTATGAATTTAAATTTAAAATGTAGTAGAAAGACACAAACTAATTAAATAATAAATCTTATTTAAGCGATTAAGATGAATATTGGTAAAATTGTCACACACGGACAAAATGTGAATTTTAGGTGTCTAGAATGCTTAAGTTCAAAGAATGTATGCTCCAACTATCATAACCACTTGTCGTAACTTATGAAACTCATTAGTACACCTTCGAGAATAGTGATAAGAAATGAAATGTGCTCGAAACTACACTAGGAAGAAAATGTAAGAGACTTAAGCAATATCTAAGTGGAGATTTTGGTCCACCATGTGTCACCAAGCAAATGAAAAACCCTTATGATGCATAAAGGCACATCAATTCCTAGTATTTCTCACATATAGATGCATGGAAAAGAAACAATCAAGATCAATCAACCAATTTTTGGCCTTTGTACCATTGCAAGACCCATTGAAAGTAGGTGATTGTGACTTGAGAAGGTCTCTCATGTGTCTTGCTAGAATAGTATCCCCATTCACCACTGTGCAATCTCTCCTACAAGGGGAATCTTTTCCCTCTCATGATTGATGCTAGAACCACTCAGGCTACGAGACCGCTTATGCTTTCCACTAACATCCCAGTGTTCATGTTCTAATGGATGAGACTCATCATGGTGAGTTTCCTCCTAATGAGGTATCAACCATGCAGTGATCTCCTAGAGTAAATTGAGAACCTAAGGACCCCCAAGACAACCATCCTAACCACCCCTTTGGTCATCTACATATTGATCATCTTTATGCTCCTCCTCCTAATGACTCTCTTGGTTATCCTCCTGATGAGTATTTTGTTCTTTAATTGAATCAGTAGCTTGAGCTTGTCCATAACATCTTCCCTTAGGAGGCATACTTCAAAGTACAATAAGAAATATATTAGGGCTAACATATACATGTTTATGAGCCATGCTAAGGAAATGAGAACACAATGGTAAGAAACTATGAATATAGTAAAACAAACAACCCACTCATACTAAACATAATGAACACATGTACACTAGAGCTCCCATCATATGAACATGGGATTTGATACTAGATGTAATGCCCCACCAAGGAACCCTCAAAAAATGGATAAAACATAGGTAATTTTGCATGGGACTTTTTGTTTGAAACATTAACATTAAACATGAATGACATACAAAAATAAGAAGCTCAAACTTTGAGGATAAACCAATGGTGGCTACAAGGAACTACACTATAGGAAGTCTAACATCCTCAAAATTCAAATAAATAAGGAAAAGGTCCTACTTTCCCTTAGAAAACTTATGTTGCAAATATGGCATGTTGGTTTTCATTGATGTCAAACTTGTCGGAAAGATGAAGTATTATCGGTAGACTTGTTGAAAGGATGAAGTAGCAGGATGGAGCATTCATGAGGTATTAATAGATTTTTTGGTACCTTGTTTGTGATATGTAGACTAGTTTGGAAAGGTATGGATAATAGATGTTGTGGTGGATATGTTATATAATTATAGTTCCTTTGGTCCAAAATATATTCATCTATTGTACAACATTCCATTTGTGTTCCAAATACTATTGTGGTGGTAATAGAATTTTTTATGTTGTTGTTGAGTTCCTTATTAAGATCCTTGTAGGTATACTTTAATTGTGAGAATGATGTTGTGGATGTAAGATGTCAACTGGTATTAGCTTCTTGGTACAGTTTTGGCTAGAATGCTAAGTTATACCTACAAACAGTGATGACTATAGAAACATAAAGGTACAAATACATCATTTTCCCTATTAGGGTGTTCAATATACATATTGTAAAGATTTACATTTTTTCTTTCAACACATTTTATTACAATTTGTAAGAATAAGAAATTAAAAAGTACAAGGAAAGAAATGGTGAAGAATCTCTCTGAAGTTGATATCAAACCAAGTCCATCAATCCCTATTGGTGGTTTTCAATACCACCCAACCATGTGGAACTCATAAGTACACCACTGCCATGCTTGTGTATATATTTACATACCGTAAAAAATAATGAAATGCATACAAGAAGGAAGTAGGCTTACACACACCATACATAGTGCATACACACAACACCATGACATATCGAAAAACATTGTAACATTAATAAAGAGGGATGATACAATGTCATGAATCCACATAGGGTCACTACTCAAGTCTACATAGGGGGTGATGTGAGAGACCAAGAAGTGGGAGTGTCATCACATAACATCAAGGGATGAATCATGCAGAATCAAGTAATCCTCTCATGAAGATTAGGAGCCTTGATCATGCCAGATCAACACCCCACAAATGACCAAAATTTTTTAGTACATCCTTAGCATATACAAGCACTCAAGGAATGCAAGGGGAATTCTCAATTATCTTATCAAATGTATTTTTCACCAAATTTTTATTTATTTTATCACTTACATTAATAAACTCTCCAATAGGTTACCCTAGTTCCCACTTTGAGCCTTGACCACTATTGAGAGCCACTTCCCAATGTTGAATCTATGACCCATTCCCAAGCTCATGTCAAAATCAAATGCATACATCTCAATAACCATAATAACTCATTCTACATTGCCATTTTCAACATACTCATAATACACTCAATTACTTTCATTACCAAGAGAATAGATCTAAAATGATCCAATATTGAATTCCACATTAATAATACTTTTCACATTATAATATCATATTTAAATAACTAAAATCCACTTTTCAAGAAAAACCAAACTGTAACACCCTTCTAGGGAACCTGAGAGCACAACTCAACCAAGAAAAACAAAAGAAAGACAATAATTTTTTAAAACATATAATACAACTAACATTACACTTAAAATTTTCACTAATAATAAAATCATCAACAACACATTACATTAAATGCAATCAAAGATACTAAAAATTAATCCACATAACTAGGTCTTCTTAGGTTCCCCAATGTCATTACTAGCAATGTAAAAAAAAATATGACTAAAACAATGTAATAACATGAGGCAATGAAAAAGATAACAAAAATTACTATTACATTAAAATCTTACAATTATAGATAACACCTAGTCATATAATAACTCTCAAGATTAGATTCTACATTTATCCACTTCTTTCATTACATCACAAGTAATCAGAGTTACATGTTACATCTACAAATTATTAGTAATCATTGAAATACCTTTACATATTCATTTTACATTAATATCTTGGAGGAGACTAAAATATGGCATTGATACATCAATACAATCACATAGTCATGATACATTAGCACAAAGCTGCATAATGAGATAGAAAAAATCATAGAATTCAACTGGATGCAAGTACAAGAAGTTGTGTGAGAAACATAGTGAAAAAAAATGATCATCCTAGGGCTCTCAAACAAACTCTGTAAAAATACTTGATGGGTAAAATATTTTCCACCCAACCATGTGGGACCCTGATGCCCACTCCCTTGAGCTAGGAGATAACACAAGGCACCACACCACACAAGTAACACATGTAAGGCATCAAACAATGAACCATCCAAACCAAGAAATAACATAGGAAAAATAATAGGGTAAACAATAGGGATAGCATAAGATAATCACAAGGGAACATCCTATACCAGAGGTGAATCTAAAATAGATATGATATAATCCTAGGATACATACTAAAGCATTTCGTCACATAGCTCCCACCCACTTGGGAAACCTTGACAGTCTCTTTGAACCTAACCCCTAGGGGTAGCTAATGTGGAACAAACTATCTCTCATGTGGACAAGGTGTCAATCTGCCAAATCAATGTCTCATAGGTGGCCAAAAATTCTCCATCCCATCCTTATCTATATGCGTACTCAAGGCTATGGGAAAGGAAATTATCTATTATTAAATGTGAATCCCAACCTAGTTCATTTTATTATATTTTCACTTGATTAAAACTCCACAATAGGTTATCCTGGACTGGAGACTTTGGGCCCCAACCCCCATTGCGAGCCACCCTCCAAGCTATGCTCCTAGAAAACCCTCCTATACTCCAAACTAAAATCTCAAAAGAAAACAAAGCCAATAATCTCAAATGAAACCTCATAAAATCTTCATAATTAGAGAAGCCAAATAAATAGAGTTTGGAGCATAAATTTGAATAATCATCAATAGGATCGACAAAGCCAACATAAAAATAGGACATCATATAAACATCATAATGTGAAACAAATAGGAACTCTCTAGGTTCCAAAACATAGCCATTATTCCAGATGCAACATAGTGCAAGTATAAGTCCTCTTTTGGATCCGTACTAATAAACTAGATACACAAGATCTCCTTGATCCATCAAATGCATAATCATACTCAAAGACCACCAAAAAATCATAATACGATAACTTCATGGTCACCACATAACATAGAAGATCAAGATAATCATATTTATCAACAAGTCAACATCAAACTGATTCCAATAATAAGATGTTAAGAAACATAACCAAGACCTTGTGCGACCTCAATTATGCAATTAGGTCCAAATCATATAGCAGTAGAGCTCCACAAAAAAATAGTAAACCAATATAAGAGATCAAAGGCTGAGAGTTTGCATTGAAATATCAGTTAACAATAAACAAAGATGAAATATCAAAATACCCTAAGCGTTTGGTATACTTCGCTTAAACCCCAAACTCCAGCCCAAAATATAAATATAGGCAAGGAGCTTGATTGAATCGACACATATAAAAAAAATCAATGACCATAAGACATCAACATTGTTCACATAACACTAAACATGCCAACAACATGAAGTTTCAGCATAATACTCAAAACATAGTGTAGGTATATAATATGGTATTGTACATGTAATTTGAACATAGAATTAGTTATAAGAAGAAATACTAAGTTGTTAGATCAAAAGACAAACTCAAGCTACAAGTATCAATAGTGAACTCAAAGACCCAAACAAAAATATCCCTATCAATGAAGACTACAAGGACAACTTCATTGATACTTATAAGATCAATAATATCATCTATTAGTTGTCATTTTATACACATAGAGATACAATTATATTAGTAAAATCAAACAAGACAACAACTATCCTTCAACACCTATTGTTACCTTAATCAAAAACAACTATCCTTCAACACACTCAATGACTTCATAAAGAATGACATAACTCAATAGCACCAAACATATCAAATACCAATTATAAATAGGAAAATATTGAACCAAAAGTCACCTAATACAATTTATATATTATTTAAAAATACATTCACTTATTATATGCATAAGTACTTTAACTAACACAATTGAATTAACATTCTTCATACGAGAGTAAGCAATAAATAGTACTTGTACCCTCACAAATTAATATAATGGCTATTTAATATAAAGGAATTAAACTCCTATACAATTATCCTTGAAAGACAATTAACATAGACAATCTACTTCCATTCATATTATTAAGGAATTAAGTAACTATTTATCACCTTTTAACAAGTGACAAAAACCATAAGATCAACATTCTAATATAAATAATATAATTCACAAGCAAAAAATTGAAGAAGCGATTAAACCAATCTTCTGCATAGATATTTTAAATTACAATCTAAATTAAATTAATCATATTTATAAGCTAACAATGTAAATAAGAGAAATACTTTAATCCTTTTACTAATTATCATCTTAATTCAAACTTATTAATATTAAATTTAATATTATTATCCCCTTAAAAAAATATAATTTTTTTTTCTAAAATATAATTCCTAAATTAAATTATTTAATTGTTATTTATAAACATTATATATATAATTAATCATATTACTAAAACTTTCATTTAACCCTAAACGTCTGCCATATAATAAAGATTAATTCCACAATTACTATTTAAATATCCTTCCAAAAGGAACAATTATCATATTACCAAAACTTAGCATATTCCCAAATTTAGAAAACTAGAGTTAAGTTTGATATGATTAGAATCTTTGAAGGAAAGGAATATACTCCTAAGGGTTATAGAAAAACTAACTAAAAAGAGCATTACTATTTTAAAATAATATAGTTTAACCTTATCTAATATTATGTCCTCCAAGGCTAGAATCTATTCGTAGATTCTCAAAACAAAATAAGAGATAAGAAGAATAAAAGGAAAGGTGTCATACTTGGAAAAGAAGACAATTTGCATGATCATAGAAGTCTATCAAAACTTATACATAACTATATCATATAACAAGAAGGAAACCTTAAATGGGTTGATACTTACGTACAGTTTTCAACCCATAAAAGCTAACGTAATTTGGGAGAACAACAAGATATGATGATTAAGACAGAGCGAGAGGAGAATGTGTTTGGATTATGAAGGATACAATTAAGCTCCTTACAAAATGTATCATTGACTAAATTTCAAAAAATAAAAAATGCAATAGATTTTCATAAAATTTTCATCATTTATTCTTCATGATCTTGTTTTTCATTATCTACATATTTTGTGGTCGAAACCTACAAAAAATGGCAAAAGAATTGCTGTGTTTTCATGAATCTGAAAAAAAAAAGTTTGACAACCTTTGTTTTTTAGTCTTTGGTGTATCTTGTAGGGAGCTTAGTTGTTGCCAATCATGGAGTCTTATCTTCATAAAAGAAGACTATTCATTGGGTTAAAAAGAACGAGACATTCAATGAACGAAGTTCTATGGTTACCATCTTTGCAGGACGTGCCAAAATGAATTTACTCTCTTTCCAAGCCATCAAGTGAAATTTCTCAGCATCAAGAATGTGTTTGTTACCCTAACCAGAGGGCAACCTAATAACGCTAAATAAAAACAACTTGATATTCAATGACGGTCTACCCTTGGTCTTGAAATGTGTGGGAAGCGACAAGTTAAGTTACAAATTTGGAGTAAATACGATATTAATAACTTCCTAAATCAGTTCCATCTTTAATGGTTGCAAAAGAAAAGACGATGAGGATTGTTTTCTAATGGTTAAATTAAATTCAATAATTATTTTAAGAGTGCCTTAATGATCAATTGACAATAACACCAATTCTAATATTATTTAATATCAATAATTTAATTTAATTTGAGTAACATTAGTGTTATCTTATTATCATGACTGACTATGATAATTTATTAATAATAGTAATAATTGATTAATATTCAATATTCCCATCAAATATATTTTAACTAAATATTAATAATACAAAGATACATAACTAATTAAGTAAATCCCCATAATAAAACATCTCAATATAAAAGGGACATCTAGACGTAGATGACCACAACCCTACCTTAAACATCAACTCGAAATAACCATAACAACATCAACAAAACTAATAACTTGCTTCGCATAAAACCATGATTATTAATATATATATTTAGATTGAGGTTAATCTTGATTATCAATTGCTTCTCACCTTGAATTACATTATATTAAGGTGATAATTAATAATATTAATAATACTAGTATAACACTTATATAAGAATCCATTTGATCCACTACTAAACAAAAGCTCATAAGTAAAACACCAACACAGAAGAAAATCTAAAGGCACCAAGAATAGAACCAATTTTACACCAACTTGTATGTCAAACAGGGATCTATACACGATCAAATAAGCATAGTTGAATGGGGAGTGTATTACACAAACTTACCCAAAAACTAGTCATGGAGGCCATCCACCATTCATGGACCTCCATAATACTAAAAAATTCAAACTCAACAAATTGAAAGTCTAGGAAAACCCAATAGTTCCTGATGCAGGAGCATCCGAGGATCAAGGTTGTTGACTCGGATGTGGATTTTGGTCGAGATTTATTTCTGAGGGTCATAACTTTTGACTTCGATGTGGGTTTTGGCTGAAATTTTACAAGCAGTTGTGTGAGGAGGAGCTATTCGGATTGCTGATGAGCTCAGCTTGATTGGTGGTCATTTCGACATTTTTTCGAGAGCCTGAAATATCATCTTGGCCTCCGAAATTGGATTTTTGTGGTTTTTTCCAGTTTTTGAGAAAGTTGTTTTTGTAATAAATCCGAAATCATATTCTTGATCTCGTAGATTAGTTGGAAATTTATCTTGCCTTGGTTGGGGGCTTTTCTTGGGAAAAATCAAGATTCGTAGGATGGGTTTTGAAAATTACCAAAAATGGAAAAATCTATTTTTCCCAAAAATCTAACAAATATGGTAATTTTCAAAATTGTAATAAGTAGTTGTTTTTCTTGCATTGTAGAGGCAGAGTAGAGTTGGAGAAGTTTAATAAAGATTTTGGCATTATGAAACTTCTGTGTTGTGTATTTTTCTGAGTTATTGTTTTGAAGGGTTTGGGCTACATCATTTGGTATCAGAGCAGGAAGATGGCTAGGAGAGGAAGAGGAGGTGTCACACCGATGCAAAGATTGATGTTGGATATGCAGAGGCAAATTGAACAACTCAATGAGTGACTAGATAATCAAAGAATAGAAAGAGGGAATGAATTTGATGAAGAGGGAAACCGAAGAGGTGCTGATCAAAATGAAGAAAATATAGAAGAAAGGCTGGAAGAAATGAGTTATGAAGATAGAGTTCTCAGGGCTCTAGAAAGAAGAAGTGAAGCAATAAAAATTGATGTTTCAGAATATGCTGGTAGTCTTAAGCCAAAAGCACTAGTAGACTAGCTAAACGAGATGGGGAAATTTTTTGAATGGAAGCCTATGATAGAAGAAAAGAAGATGAAGTTTACATGCACAAAATTAAAAGGGCATGCAATGATATGGTGGGATCACCTCCAAAAGGAACGAACTAGAAAGGGAAAGGAAAATATTAAGACATGGAACAAGATGGAGAAAAAGCTCAAAGAAAAATTCTTACCCATGGATTATTCACAAACCCTCTTTCAGAGGTTCCAAAATTTGAAGCAAAACTTGTCTTCAATACAAGACTATACAAATGAATTCTACAAGCTATCCATGCACATAGAGCATCAAGAAAATAATGAGTAGATGGCTGCTAGATATATGAATGGCCTAAAATTCTCCATCCAAGATGAATTGAGCATGCATCGTGTTAACAGTATGGAGGAAGCCTATCAATTAGCTCTAAAGGCTGAAGAAAAGCAAAATAGGCAATATATCTAGAGGAATAGAGGTGGTTGAAGGGGTACCTCAACTCCATTTTGGGGAGGTTCTAATAATGGTCGGGGAGAGTCTTTTCAAGGATTTGAAAAAAATATAGACACTAGACAAGATCCTCCAAATCAAGAAAGAGGAAGGGGGTTTCAGAGAGGTCAAGACTACGGAAGTGGAAGAAGCTGGGAAAACCAGAGAAGGCCTTTCACCTATTTTAGGTGCGGAGAAGAAGGACACAGGGCCTTCGAGTGTTCAAATTTTAACATGCAAGATAGAAATCAAGGAGGGCCATCCAAAGTGAACCTAGCCCAGGCTGACAATGAAGGATCTGAACAAGAAGTATCTCCAGATATTGGAGAAAGTCTCATGATGAGGAGGAAAATGATTATTCCAGCCAAGGAGGATGTAGAGGAGAAAGGAATTGATGATTCATGGCTCGGAACCAACATATTTCGGACAAGGTGTACCTCAGGAGGAAAGGTATGTCAAGTAATTGTTGATGGAGGCAGTTGTGAGAATATGGTTTCTAAAGAAATGGTGGAGAAACTAAATCTCCAGTGTGAAAAGCATCCTCGTCCTTATCGGATTGCATGGTTCAAAAATGGAAATGAAGTCACAGTAGATAAGAGGTGCCTTGTTAAATTGTCTATAGGAAAGGTCTACAAGGATGATCTATGGTGTGATGTGATTCCGATGGATGCATGCCATGTCCTCTTGGGTCGTCCCTGGCAGTATGACATAAAGGTTATTCATAATTGGGAAAAGAATACCTACACCTTCTGGAAGGATGGATCTAAGGTAATCTTGTTACCTCTTAGGGGTGATTGAAAAGCTGAAAGTATGCTATCTGAAAAGGAACTTGTCAAGGAGATGAAAGTAATAGGGTGTTTTTATGCATTGGTAGTGCAAAAGGGGAAAGAGGAAGACTCAACTATACCACTAGAAGCAGATGCAGTGTTGGAAGAATATTCAGATGTTATTCCAGATGAGCTACCTAATGGACTTCCCCCAAAATGAGATATCCAACATCATATTGATCTTATTCCAGGAGCAAGTCTTCCCAATCAAGCAGCATACAGAATGAGTCTGACATAGCACACAAAATTAGACAAACAGGTGACTGAGCTCATACGAAAAGTTTTAGTACAGGAAAGCATGAGCCCCTGTGCTGTCCCAGTGTTATTAACCCCAGAGAAAGATGGAACATGAAGGATGTGCATAGATAGTCGAGCCATCAATAGGATAACCATCAAGTATCATTTTCCTATCCCACATTTGGATGACATGATGGATGTTCTTGCTGGAGCAACGTATTTCTCTAAGATTGATCTGCAAAGTGGCTACCACTAGATCTGCATCCGAGAGGGGGATGAGTGGAAAACTACTTTCAAAATTAGGGATGGTTTTTATGAATGGAAGGTCATGCCTTTTGGTTTATCAAATGCACCTAGTACTTTTATGAGACTCATGAACATTGTGTTGCATTCCTACATTGGTAAGTTTGTAGTAGTTTATTTTGATGATATACTAATTTTTATTAAGGGAAGGGAAGAACATATGCAACACTAGAGGATCATATTGGGGGTATTGAGAAGAGAGAAACTCTATCCTAATTTGAAGAAGTGTAGGTTCATGCAAGCAAGCTTGGTTTTTATGGGGTTTGTCATTTCTACAGATGGTGTCAAGATGGATCCAGAGAATGTTCGAGCCATTCTTGAATGGTGTAGTCCATGTAGTATCACCTAGGTGAGAAGTTTTCATGGCTTGGATACTTTCTTTAGAAAGTTCATTTATAATTTCAGCAGCATTGTAGCACTTGTGACAGATTGCACTAAGGGTCGAGAGTTTTCATGGACCAAAGAGGCTGAAGAGAGTTTCCAATACCTAAAGAAGAAGGTCACTGAAGCTCCAATACTAGCCCTACTGGATTTTGATAAAGTTTTTGAAGTGGACTGTGATGCCTCAAATGTGGGCATTGGTGCTGTACTCAGTCAAGAAGGTAGGTCCATTGCCTTTTTTAGTGAAAAATTGAATGATGTGCGAAAGAAATATTCTACATATGATATATAATTCCATGCAATTGTGCAAGCTTTGAGACACTGGAAGCATTATCTCGTAGCCAAAGAATTTGTGTTGTTTACATACCATATTGCTCTGAAATACTTGAACACACAAAAGAAATTGAGCACTAGACATGCAAAATGGGTCTCTTTCCTACAGGGGTTTACTTTTGTTCTGAAGCATAAATCAGGGAAACATAATCAAGTTGCAGATGCCTTGAGCAGGTGAGTTGTTCTTCTGACCATCACGGAAACATAAGTGGTTGGCTTTGATGCAATCAAAGACTTGTATGAATCTAATAGTGACTTTTGGGAAGTTGTTGATTAGTTGAAGAATCCAGTACTTGGGCATGCAGACACTATTCAAGGTGAGTATCTTATGCAAGATAGTTATTTATTCAAGGGGAAGTAGTTGTGTGTTCTTGTAGACTCAATGTGGGAAAATATTATTAGAGAATTTCATAGCAGTGGTATGGCTAGGCATTTGGGGAAGGATAAAACAATAGCTTTGGTAGCAGATAAGTACTATTGGCCAAAGATGAAGTGAGATATCACCAAGTTTGTGGAAAGGTGTCGAATTTGTCATGTAGCCAAAGAGCACTCCCAGAACACCAAATTGTACATGCCATTACCAGTACCAGTAGGACTGTGGATAGACTTGAGTATGGATTTTGTATTGGGACTTCCACATACACAGCGAGGTAATGACTTTATCTTTGTAGTTGTGGACAGATTCTAAAAAATGGCTCATTTCATTGCTTGTAAGAAAATGAGTGATGCCACTAGGGTGGCCAAGTTATTCTTTTCTGAAATAGTCAAATTACATGGGGTTCCAAAAATGATCACCTCTGATCGAGATACTAAGTTCTTGAGTCATTTCTGGAGGACCTTATGGAAGAAGATGGGGACAAAGTTACAGTTCAGTAGTGCTTATCATCCACAAACTGATGGACAAACAGAAGTTGTCAATCATAGTTTGGGTAATTTTTTGTGATGTATTGTTGGAGAGAAGCCCAAACAATGGGATTTGGCATTGCCCTAGGCGTAATTTTCTTATAACAGCTCAGTGAACAAGTCAACTGGTAAGTCACCATTTCAAGTTGTTTATGGTCGTAATCCTCAGGGTGTTCTCGATTTGGTGCAACTTCCCTTGGGTGATAGAGTCAGTGATGATGGAGAAGTCTTTGCAAAGTAGCTCTACTAGTTGCAAGAAGATGTGAGACAGAAGTTACGGGACATTAATGAGCGATACAAAGCTTCCATAGATGCTACTAGAAGGTATCAGGTTTTTAGTGCAGGTGATCTAGTGATGGTTTATCTAAGAAAGGAGAGGTTTCCTACTGGGACTTATCATAAATTGAAATATAAGAAAATTGGTCCTTGCAAGATTCTAAAGAAGATTAATGACAATGCCTATGAGGTAGAGCTCCCCAATGGTCTTGATATATCTCTTGTGTTTAATATTTTTTATTTATATACTTTCCATGGTGATGATGCCTCTGTTGAAAATGAGGATGAGGTAGACTAGACACACACTATCCCCATCAAGAAAAGGGAAAAGGTTGCACAGATTCTAGACAAGAAGACTGTTCAGACTCGCTAGGGTGACTACAACAAATATCTTGTGCAGTGGGAAGGGTTGGCACTGACAGATAGCACCTGAATTACAGAATGGGATTTGCAAAAGCTAGATGAGCCTAAATGGAAGCAATTTGAGAACCGGAACTTGTAGGAGCTACGTTCTTTTCAAGCAGGGGAGAATGATGCAGGAGCATCCGAGGATCAAGGATGTTGACTCAGATGTGGGTTTTGGTTGAAATTTAATAGGCACTTGCATGAGGAGGAGCTATTTGGATTTTCAATTCGATTGGTGGCCATTTTGACATTTTTTCGGGAGCCTGAAATATCATCTTGGCCTCCGAAATTGGATTTTTGTGCTTTTTTTCCAATTTTTTAGAAAGTTGTTTTTGTTATAAATCTGAAATCATATTCTCGATCTTGTAGATTAGTTGGCAATTCATCTTGCCTTAGTTTGGGGCTTTTCTTGGGAAAAATAGGATTCGTAGGATGGGTTTTGAAAATTACCAAAAATGGAAAAATCTATTTTTCCCAAAAATTTGCCAAATATGGTAATTTTCAAAATTGTAATAAGTAGTTATTTTTCTTGCATTGTAGAGGCATAGTAGAGTTGGAGAAGTTTAATAAAGATTATGGCATTCTGAAACTTTTGTGTTGTGTATTTTTCAGAGTTATTGTTTTGAAGGGTTTGGGCTACATTAGTTCCCTACTACACAACAACCCAAAAGTGTAATCAAATCCACATTTCACTCATTTATAAATATTTGGGCAGAATGTCCCCATATAAACTCACATTTTTGAAATTACAAACCTAGAAAACCAATCTGTACTCCAAATCAAATTCTACAAATGGAAAAAATATTTAAATCATGCCACAAACCATTTAGAACTCACAAAATTCAATTCAAATAAGAAACACGTTAGAAATCAAGATTTCATACCTCAAACTTGGAGAAAACCTCAAATTGGAAGAATATTCCACACACACCAAGAGAAGCTACAAATTCCAAGTAGGGGGTATTTATTCCCCAAACAATTCTTTCAAGATAATACCCACAAAAAACCTTCCATCCAATCTCCCATTCTCACAAAATCAAATTTCCACATTGACAGTTTTGGAACAAAATTGAGAAAGAAAAGACCAAGTCTCAAAAATGAGTTTAATTTCTAATCATAAGGCACTTTTGAAAAAGTAAATAAAATAATATTAAAACCCACTTAAACCCAAATATAAAATTAAACTTCCAAAAACAACCAAATATTAAAATTATCCAATCCTCTTTAAATCAAATACATATAAGCCATATTTCTAATTGAATATTAACTTCTACAAAGTTTTAATAATTTAAATATCATTAATATAAATGACTTAATAGAAAAAATTCACAAACAACTGACTATGCACATACACTTGTCACTGGTCTTTCACAATTATGCAAGAGGGTAACTAGACATTACCTAAACATCAATCAAAGATATAAACATATGCAACAAAGGAATATCACCCAAATTAGGAATGTTGGCTATATTGGATAATATAAATGGCCAATGTGTTATCTCCTATAACCACCATCGGGGATATGGGTACGCTTAGACCCATGGAGGCAGGTGGAGCTGATGTCCGATACCTACATCACTCAACAATCATTAGGAGTGCCCATGCATGTATAAAATAGTCAAATCATATATCTATCAATATTCCCCAATCGAACATACATAACAACATGGGCAATAACATTATATGTAATAAATCAATATAACATCATCAATGCATCATGATGTAACCACATCAAACTCAATATAGCCAAAGTATTCTCATAATAATCTCTCTCTCTCTCTCTCTCTCTCTCTCTCTCTCTCTCTCTCACACACACACACACACACACACACACACACACACACACACACAAGTTCTTCAAACTCAATTCAAACACAATCTCAAAGCAAGAATATATACATGAAATATAACATTTAAGTATAAGAAACAAAGTATTATATGATTAAGTTTAAATTCATTACATTTGACTATCATTGGCAAATTCATTACAATACCACATGTTCATGTATAGATTTTTTATTTTTTTCATGCATTTAATAATCTACATTGAACTTAAATCTCATCTATAATAGTGTCACTCATTTACAAAAGTAAAAAATAAATGTTATTTCCTTACATAATATAGACGATTCTACAACGGCTTGTAATTATTCATTCTATTTAGTTGAAATAATATTATTGTGTATAGCCACAAATTTTTCTTTGTTGAACTAGTCTATTATAAATTTTGTTACTTACCTTCTATGTTTAGTTGATGTAATAAACATCAAAATTTGTATTTTTTTTCTTTCTATTGAATGATTGTTTAATAATCTAATGTTGTGATTTTCCATAATTTTTATAGATAAAAGGCATATCGCTTGAAGATAATTATATTAAATTACAAATAAAGTATTCCAACTTGAAGATAATTATATTAAATAAAGGTCTCTCTCTCTCACACACATACACACACACACACAAGTTCTTCAAACTCAATTCAAATGCAATCTCAAAGCAAGAATACATACATGAAATGTAACATTTAAGTATAAGAAACAAAATATTATATGTTAAGAGGGCTGCAGATTGTTAGGGTATATGTCCTCTAAATCACCTTCCAACAAAATTTGACTTTGTAGTCATGCTATGGGTCAATAAGTAGCAAATTGTCATGCAAATATAAAGAATGAAAGGGAGGTAAACAAGTGCAATTGAGTACCTTAAATACATATAAATTACAATGAATTTTGCAACCAAGTGTTTAGTTAGTGCAATGGCTAATGAAATCAATATGAATTAATTTTAAAATTGAATTTTGGAAATTTAGGGATCAAATCCACAAACATAGAATTGATCCCATACTTGGAAGAATAACTTGAGAAAATAGAATCATGAATCATATGTAAGAAATAATTATATAGATACAAGGGTGTAATAAATGTAAAATGCATAAGATTACATGAAAAATAGATGAAGTGTGATTATAATGCAATGAAGACTAAAGGATTGAGGCTAACTTCACACAAAATTATTTCATTTGTCAATAATAATTATATTAAAATATGTTCTTAGAACAAGCACTAAACTACATGACAATTGATAAAAAAAATGTGAATTTTACTACTAGAATAATTTGCAGGGCTTGTTTATTCCATTACAAATTGAACTTATCAAATTATTTTTAAGGTGCTTATTTTTTAATGTAAGTCTAGAGCATGATTTAGAGATCTGTAATAATCATATGAAGTTGAAATATAATTGGAATACATGATGCCAAATGATCTGTTTTTTAGTCTACAATTGACTTATAGTATATGAGGCTACCTAGCACTTCTAGTATGTAGGAGGCACCTAATTTTATTTCTAACAAGAGATGTACATGTCCCACCCCCTACAAAATTTAAATTTGTGACATCTTTCAAGAGTACGAGTTCTCCATCTCTAAGAAGAAATTGGGTTTTAGAATACAGGACATCCCTCAGCGGTGATGCCCTTAGCAGTAGGGCAGGTGGCTAAAGGGCAGTGCTCGCCATTTGTGCCCCACCAAGCCACACCTTTGTTCTCAAGGCCTAGTGTAAAGTATAACAATACTGCCATGAATGCCACCCCTGCATCTAGTGCCGCTGACAACACATAGTTGTAGCGCTGCCACCATGCTTTTTTGTAGCGAAAGAGAAAGAAATTGAAGATAGTTCCCACGATGATCCATGATGCATAATTCACACTTGATGCTGGAGGCATATTACCTGTCGATCCCAACAAGACCGGCATGTTGATAAGAGGAATCCATGTCACTGTTGGGAAGGCTTTATGTAACACCCAAATAATTATGGGAGCAATTAATCCCCCTAAGAAAAACCAGTTCAGCTGGGGATAAACTCCGAGTGTGCCAAATATTTTTTTTGGACCTACTAGACCCCATATGACCGAAGCATCGAAAAATACACGGTCACCTGGGCATGTCCAAGGGCTGTCTGGACGGAGAAGAGACTCTTGACATATGTTCTCTATAGAACTCAGCAACCACCATGCAACTCCCAGGTTGACCGTTCCAGCCACAATTGTGCCAATTAACTGCATTTTAACAGACAAGTATATTAGGATGCCATCACTATTAAAACCCATGCTCTGTAACTACTTGTTTGCTACTTATCAGAGATAAAGCTAGTTTTGATCCTTTACTTCACAAACCCTCTTTATTTCAGATTGTCGAAGATAAAAGAGCTCAGAAGCATCATCTTAATTCATTGGGCATGCAGAAAGAAGATATTCATTGGGAATTCTTATTCTTACACTGGAGCTTCCTTGTTCAGTATGAAATTCCAAATTGTAAAGGAGAGGGTATAACAGAAGGTACCTGCACAAGAAACATGGAGCGAGGTGGGATTTTCATATAATGCCCCAACTTGAAGTCTGACAAGAATGCAACCGCCTGACTCATACTCATGTACCCATAAACCTTAAAGCAAACATTGGCTATGGGCTTTCCAGGAAGAATGTATCCCATTATGTACTCTGTAATGATGTTCAGCCCTGGTGTCTGCGAAGTAACTTACATTAGAATCTTCCATGAATTGACAGAATAAATTAGCAACCATAATCATTTTTCATCAATGTGCTTCAGTTTTACCTGATTAGTGGTGGCAGTTATAACACTGATGGGCAAAGTGAAAAGGGATGCTAAAGCACAAGCCAGGATTAAACCCCACCATGGAAGCTGCACCTGTTCCTTGTAAAACTCACACAATGCAAAGGAAACAGCCACAGTAGCAGTAAGGAGCACATAGAACCACCATTGTGGGATATCTTCATACTTGCGCATCAGTTTAGTATGGATATCTGGTGGACTGCTTCTAGATGCTGTGGCCCGTTGCCATATTTCCCTGAACAGAGGATAGCAAAGCAAAACAAACATTTCTGTGTCAAAAATCCAAAGCAAACTTTCGGGTACACAACCACAAAAACTTTTTACCTTCCATAGAAAAGAGAAACATGGGTAACTGTAGAAGCTATGGCTGCAAAACCAAATCCATAGCTCAAAGCGAAAAACATGCTCATATGTATCTGACCATTTTTCTTGTAGGCTGTTTGATCCAACTCAAATCGATTATTTACAATAGCTGTAATATTGTAGCTCTGTCCTTGAGCATCGAATAGATCTGAGCTGAAAATAGGGAAGGTTTTGGCATTGTATGCATTAGTCCCCCAATAAGCCAGAGGCACAGCAAAGTACACCACCAGGATATAGCCCATCAACACATTTACAATAGCAAAGAATGGGGAAACCAAAGGACTGTAGAGGAAAGCTGCTATTGCACTCCAATCCAAAGAAAAAGCACCAAGTCCCAGGCCGTCCATTCCAGACCCAATCTGCTGTGCTGTAACTGAACGAGGCCAAACCCAACATACCCATGATATGCTCGTTAAGGTGGAAAACAAATACCCAGGAAATACATAGTAACAAAAGCTGCAGATCATTGCAATAAAGAAGAACTTCCCACGGGACATGCCCTTTCCACTGTCCTTCTCGTGCAGTGCCCTGCAAACTCCAATTCAGGCGACGTGTAAGCCTTTGGATGCAAGAAACATATATTTTAAGCTAAACAGGGCATGACCCACATAACCATAACCAGTAATAAAAGTACAGAGGAAATGCTTATTAGTACTTGTCCATAAGGCATAGTACTATTGTAATGAATTTTGGATTTTACTAATTAACTAGTTATTATGAGATAAAACCACAATTTAGTAATAATTCATTGTCATCCAAAAATGTATGCAACAAAGAATTAAACTTTAACTAAACAGGGCATGATGAATTATACCTGAAGAGAGAGACCTGAACGAGAGTGGAAGGCCACCACATATGTGCAGGCTCTACAACATACTTCCTCAGAAGCCCAGCCCATCCATATCCCAAAACCTGCATTACCCCAAGGATTACAGAAAGCCAAAAGCATGAAACAATTGAAAGATTTAAAGTAAAATTACCTGTGTGGTGACTATGATGAGCCAACTAGCCACAACTGAGATGTCTCTGCCGTAAAAGGCCTTGATGATATTAACAATCCCCACAGCATAGGCAGATCCATTGCCAAAGGCATAGCCTGCGTTTGCAAAGATCGTAATGAGAACATGCTCTTTCATATTGAATGGCCCAGGATTCAACGATAAGTGACCCAAAAGAGGCACTCTGTATTTTGTAGTGGGCAGAACAGAAGCCATGAATCGTCCAATTGGAAGAGCTGCTACTTGGACTGATATCTGAGTAATAACCAGAGGCTCTGTTCTGTACCCAAAGAATTGATTCAGAAATGAGAGAGTTATGCAGGAGAGCAGCCCCAAAAACCACATTCGAAAAGTCCATACTGGAATAGAAGGATCATCATGTGTGCTCACAGTGAAGGCCACTTGTTCCACTGGTGAATTCTCCCCCTCTTCAAATTTTCCATTCTCCAATTCCCCATTTTTTTCAAGCGCCACCATCTCTTTTTCTTCTTTTTGGCTCTCCACTGCGATGGCAAAGCTTTAGGTAGTAATCACTATTTTCTCAGCTATTAATAAAATTGGCTAATGTTTGTAGATGATGATCAGTTGGACCATGGCTTTAAAATTTACGACTCTCTTGTTTTTAAGCTCTTGTCTCGACTGTAAAATTTATAGGCCTAGCATCAATTTATTCGTAGCAAATTTTATATTCAAGTGTTTTATTAATGTTTTTTAAGCAAATAATAATTGTCAAAGATATAGTTAAATAATATATAGACTTAGATATTTACATTTTATGGGACAAGTACAACATTGTTGATGATAATTAATAGGACTTTGGCTTTAAAATTTAAGACTCTTGTTTTTAGTACTTGTCTCAAATGTATAATCCATAGACCTAGCATCCTTTTATTCGGTAGCAAATTTCATTTCTTATTAAGTGTTCTATTAATGTTTTTTTAGCAAATAATAATTGTCAAAGATATAGCTAAATAATGTATAGGCACAAACATTTACACTTTGTGAGGCAAGTACAACATATTTATATTTTTAAGAGAAATTATATTTGTAGTTTTTCATAATATGTTATATAATAAAGTATGTATAATTGTACATAACTTCTTTTTTTCTATCCATAATGGTAGTTACATCATTTAAATGCATTTGAATGTTTAATGTTTAGTAATTATGAGAATTCACTTTTACACAATAGCAATGTGTCATGTTCAATATAAGTCAATATAGATACTTGATACAAAAAGATTGACCATGACTTTCAAATAACAACAAGATGTATATATTATAAAACATACAAATCTATTGCTTTATCATATTATATAAATTCATATTCTACAATGTTAAATGAATAATTCGCCATAATCCATAACTAGCTTATTGACAACTCCTTCACATGCCGATTATTCAATTAAATGTCCCCTGGTGATGTCAATATTTAATGGTTGTTAAAACACTTTGAAATGTCAGTACAACAAAATACAAGGTGTGAGTAACAATAAGAGTAGTGAAATATGATTAAGTTTAAATTAATTACATTTCACTATCATTGGCAAATTTGTTACAATAACATGTTCATGTATAGATTTTTTTTTTATGTTTTTCATGCATTTAATAATCTACATCAAACTTAAATCCCTTCTATAACAGTGTCACTCATTTACAAAAGTAAAAAACATGTAATTTCTTAACATAATATAGATGATTCTACAATGGCTTGTAATTAAGATTAGTTGGACCACGGCTTTAAAATTTACGAGTCTCTTGTTTTTAAGCTCTTGTCTCAAGTGTATAATTTATAGGCCTATCATCATTTTATTCGTAGAAAATTTTATTTCTTATTATTCAAGTGTTTTATTAATTTTTTAAAGAAAATAATAATTGTCAAAGATATAGCTAAATAATATATAGACTTAGACATTTACTCTTTTTTGGGACAAGTACAACACTGTTGATGATAATTAATAGGACTTTGGGTTTAAAATTTAAGACTCTTGTTTTTAGGTCTTGTCTTAATGTATAATCCATAGACCTAGTATCATTTTATTCTGTACAAAATCCATTTCTTAGTCAAGTGTTCTATTAATGTTTTTTCTAGCAAATAATAATTGTCAAAGATATAGCTAAATAATGTATAGGCATAAACATATTTATATTTTTAAGAGAGTTTATACATGTAATTTTTCATAATATGCTATATAATAAAGTATGTATAATTGTTCATATTTTTTTCTATAAATAATGGTAGTTACATCATTTAAATGCATTTGAAAGTTTAATGTTAACTAATTATGAGAATTCACTTTTACACAATAGCAATGTGTCATGTTCAATATAATTCAATATAGATACTTGATACAAAAAGATTGACCATGACTTTCAAATAACAACAAGATGTATATATTATAAAACATACAAATCTATAGCTTTATCATATTATATAAATTCATATTCTACAATGTTAAATGAATAATTCACCATAATCCATAACTAGCTTATTAACAACTCCTTCTCATGTTGATTATTCACTTAAATGTCCCCCCATGATGTCAATATTTAATGGTTGTTAGATCACTTTGAAATATCAAAATATCAGTACAACAAAATACAAGGTGTGAGTAACAATAAGAGTAGTAAAATATGATTAAGTTTAAATTAATTACATTTCACTATCATTGGCAAATTTGTTACAATAACATGTTCATGCATAGATTATTTTTTATGTTTTTCATGTGTTTAATAATCTACATCAAACTTAAATCCCTTCTATAATAGTGTCACTCATTTACAAAAGTAAAAAACAAGTTATTTCCTAACATAATATAAATGATTCAACAACGGCAGGCGCCTATTGCACCTTGCAATTTAAAGAAAATAGGTGCCTCGAGAAGGATTACTTGATTACTCTCGGCGTATTATATATATATATATATATATATATATATATATATATATATATATATATATATATATATATATATATATATATATATATATATATATATATATATATATATATATATGTTTAATGTTGTAAAATAAAATAAAAATAGTATATATATAGTTATAAATTATAAATTATTAAAATTATTTCAAACCAGGAAAGAGTTAGGGTTAGTAGGACATTTTACATTATGACTTAGGGTTCAGGTAAGAGTTATGGTTAGGGTTAGGGATAGGGTGAGATTAATGATGTGGTTAGGGATATGATGTTAGGTTTAGAATTATGATTACTATCATATTTAGTGTAACATTAAGGTTTAAGATTAGGGTAAGGGAATAGGATTAGGGTTACAATTATGATTACTATCATATTTAGTGTAACATTAAGGTTTAAGATTAGGGTAAGGGAATAGGATTAGGGTTACATTTTAGGAATTGTAATGTTTATGTATATATATAGTTATAAATAATAAATTATTAAAATTATTTGAAACCGGGTAAGAGTAAGGGTTTGGTAGGTCATTTTAGCTTATGACGTAGGGTTCGTGTAAGAGTTAGTGGTAGGGTTAGGGTTATTGATACGGTGAGAGTTCAGGTTATTACGATATGTAACGTTATGATTTATGCAAAAAAGTAAGAGTACGTTATAGTTAGGGTTAGGGTTATGATTAGAGTTATGATTAGTATTATATTTAGTTATTTCATGAGGGTTAATCATGGGTTAATGATGTGATGCGTAGTGTTATGTTTGGATTAGTATTAGGGTTTAAATAAAAATAGTATATATATATATATATATATATATATATATATATATATATATATATATATATATATATATATATATATATATATATATATATATATATATATATATATATATATATATATATATATATAAAATTTAAAATGATAAATTATTATAATAAGTTGACATCGAGTAAGAGTTAGGGTTTAGTAGGCCATTTTATGTTATGACTTATGGTTCGAGTAAGAGTTAGTGGTAGGGTTAGGGTTATCGATAGGGTGAGAGTTCAAGTTAATAGGATATTTAACATTATGATTTATGCAAAAAAAAGTAAGAGTATGTTACAGCTAGGGTTAGGGTTATGATTAAAGTTATGATTAGTATTATATTTAGTTATTTCATGAGGGTTAATCTAACTAGGAATGATGTGATGCACAATGTTAAGTTTGGATTAGTATTAGGGTTAAAATAAAAAAATAGTATATATATTTTAAAATGATAAATTATTATAATAACTTGACATCGGATAAGAGTTACAGTTTAGTAGGTCATTTTATGTTATGACTTAGGGTTTGAGTAAGAGTTAGTGGTAGGGTTAGGGTTATCGATAGGGCGAGAGTTCAAGTTAATAGGATATTTAACATTATGATTTATGCTTGAAGTAAGAGTACGTTACAGTTAGGGTTAGGGTTACGATTACAGTTATGATTAGTATTACATTTAGTTATTTCATGAGGGTTAATCGTGGGTTAATGATGTGATGCAAATGTTAAGTTTGGATTAGTATTAGGGTTAAAATAAAAAAATAGTATATATATTTTAAAATGATAAATTATTATAATAAGTTGACATCGAAAAAGAGGTAGGGTTTAGTAGGTCATTTTATGTTATGACTTAGGGTTCAAGTAAGAGTTAGTGGTAGGGTTAGGGTTATTGATAGGGTGAGAGTTCAAGTTAATAGGATATTTAACATTACGATTTATGCTTGAAGTAAGACTACGTTACAGTTAGGGTTAGGATTACGATTAGAGTTATGATTAGTATTATATTTAGTTATTTCATGAGGGTTAATCGTGGGTTAATGATGTGATGCACAATGTTAAGTTTGGATTAGTATTAGGGTTAAAATAAAAAAAATAGTATATATATTTTAAAATGATAAATTATTAGAATAAGTTGACATCAGATAAGAGTTAGGGTTAAAATAAAAAAATAGTATATATATTTTAAAATGATTAATTATTATAATAAGTTGACATCGGATAAGAGTTAGGGTTTAGTAGGTCTTTTTGTGTTATGACTTAGGAGTACTAATAATTTTCAACTTGCGCATCAAAAGGGTTACAATTAGTTTATAATTTTAACCTTATTCAAGTACTACTAATTTTGGACATGCACCTCTCACATTAAAGGTAAAGATTAAGGTAAGGGATTAGGGTTACCATTACGGGTAGGGCTAGGATAAATTAATTTGATAATTATCATTAGAATCACATATAATCTTATAGTTTTATTTTAGTTTCCATTGAAGATTAACTTTTAATAGTTTATTTAATATAGTTAAAGGTATTGGTATAGTTTTTGAACATTGTTTAGGGTTAGGTTAGAAATAGTAATGAATTAGATGTCCTATATATTTATTTCCTCACATTTAATTGGTGCATTCATTGAACAAATAAATATTAGAAATACAGAGATGAACAAAACATGTTGCAAAATGTTGGAAGTATAGGGGTAACCATCATGGGAATAGGAAAAAATATATATTCACTATCTTGTTCGTGAAACTTACAAACAAAGATGAAAGGGAAAATAGAAGACCCACTACAACCATTAGATAATTAAGAAGTATGAAAGATAAGATAAGAACGATCTAAATCAATAACATTTCTCTATAATGATGCAAGTACATCACATATTCTTCAACAATAAAGTTGGTATCATGACCTTTATTTGTACAATGATCGCATGTTTGAGGACTTTTGTAATTCATTGTAATATCAGGCCCTAACCAGGAAGGCCTTACAACCTGGCATGTGTAATTCAAACTGAGGAAAGTTAATGAAAGATCTAGAATTCTCTATCTCACTCTTGTTGTTTGTTGCTTCCGTACATGTGTTGTAGGCTTGGATCATTAGGGTGTGCCATCCTTTGGCCCCTCTTGCACCAGGCCCTTGCGTCAATTGGTATCAAAGCAAGGTTAGATCTTGATCTAGGTTTGCGGATCTAGGTTTGCAGGTTCCTCTTGAAGCCTTGGTTGAATTGTTATGGGGTAGCAGATTGCAATCTGACCTACAATTGCAGAAGGTTGTCAAGATGGTTCATGGGAGGTGAGACGTAGATCCAGGATTGGCAGATATGCTAAGGCGGATTGCTGCTAGATTAGAAGCAGTGGAAACAGCCCAAAGAAGAGGCAGACATCTTGAAGATGTTAGTGATGATGAAATTGAAGAAGAACAGGCAAATGTAGAACCTGCTCTTGTTATGGATCAAGGCGAAGAAATATTTTTGAAAGCTTTGACAAGTCTGAAGTCAACACCACATTTCAATCCCTCTGAGTATGGTGGAAAGCTAGATTTTGATGAATTGGTGGACTGGATCACCGAGATGGAAAAGTATTTTGAATATGAGAGTATCCCTAAGGATAAGAAGGTGAAGATTGCAAGCACAAAGTTGAAAAGTCATGCATCCCTATGGTGGGAACATCTGCAATTGGATCGGAAGAGGAAAGGCAAAGACAAAATCAAGGTATGGAGTAAAATGGTCAATAAGTTGAAAGGAAAGTTCTCACCCTGTGATTATCAGATTAGCCTAGTTTGGCGAATGCAAAGTCTAAGACAGAAGGAAAGCTCGGTAAAGGAGTATACTAAGGAATTCTATAGATTAGATATCAGATCTAGACATGATGAAGATGATGTGGAAAGAATCGGTAGATATCTGAATGGTTTGAGGGTTTCTATCCAAGAGGAGATTAGCATGGTCAAGTTGGAGAACATTGAGGAGGCTTATCAATTTTCTTTGAAAGCTAAGGAGAAATTGAAAAAAAGACATGAGCAAAGACAAAGAGGTCAAGGTGGTAGATTCCCTAGAGGAAGAGCTAGATCTAATGGTGAAAATGGTAGATCTGAACTAGAAAAGACAAATCTGGACAAAGGAAAGACCGAGTGGAAAGGTGAAAGTTCTAGAGGCAGAGGCAGTAACTACCGAGGTGGTTATAGAAGAGGAAGTTTCTAACGAACTTGTTATAATTATGGAGAAGAAGGACATAGATCTTTTGAATGTATACAAGCTAGTAAGAAGGCTGGTAACAGTAGAAATGCTTTGGTGCAAGAAGAGTCACCGAATAAGCCTGAGAAGGAAAATAACTTGATGGTAAGAAGAGCACTATGGAATGAAAGCAAGAAGGAAGATCTGATAAGGAAAATTTTGTTCAAGACCAGATGTAGAATTTCTGACAAAGTTTGGAAGGTAATCATTAACAGTGGTAGCTCGAAGAACCTGGCATCTGAAGAGATGGTCACAAATTTGTAGTTGAAAAGGTTAGTACATCCAAAGCCCTATTAGATTTCATGGATCAAGGATGAGCATACACTCCTGGTAAGTGAACAATGTTACGTGAATTTGAAGATTGGAAAATACTATGATAAGGTGTTATGTGATATCATGCCTATGGATTGTTGTCATATTTTGTTGGGTAGACCTTGGCAATATGATAGACATGCTATATACGATGGGAGATTGCATAAGTATACTATTGTGGCTGATGGAAAGAAACAAATCTTGTTACCATTGATGGAAGAACTTGTTAGTAATGTTTGCACATCTATGAAAGTTTTCTTGATGGAAGGAAGGAAGTTTGTTAACTCTTTGAAGAGAGATGATGTATGCTTTGTTGTGATTCCTAATAAACCGAGTAAGAAAATAGAAGATAATATCCCTGAGGAGATTGATAAGTTACTCACCGAGTACAGTGGTATCATTTCTAATAATGTACTTGATGGTTTTCCACTGAAAAGAAGTATTGATCATTATATGGATCTAATCCTTGGAGCTAGTTTACCGAATAAGGCACCTCATCGGTTGACACCTACCAAGAATCAGGAATTGAACCGACAAATTCAAGAGTTGCTGGAGAAAGGTTTGATCAGAGAAAGTTTGAGTCCTTGTGCAATACCTGTTGTATTGACACTGAAGAAGAATGGAGAATGGAGAATGTGTACTGATTCCAGATCAATCAATAAGATAACAGTGAAGTATAGGTTTCCTATACCAAGAATGGATGACATAATGGATAGTTTGACTGGAGCAAAGTATTTCACAAAGATTGATTTGAAAAGTGGGTATCATCAGATCAGAATCAGAGAAGGTGATGAATGGAAGACTGCTTTCAAGAAAAAGGAAGGTTTGTATGAGTGGTTGGTTATGCCTTTTGGTTTAACTAATGCACCGAGTACTTTTATGAGGTTGATGAATGAAGTTTTGAAGAAATTATTGGGTAAGTTTGTGATTGTATATCTTGATGATATTCTGGTATTTAGTAAGACCGGAGAAGAACATTTGTTGCATGTAAGACAAGTTTTGCAAAGATTGAAAAGAGAAAAGTTGCTGATAAATCTGAAAAAGTGTTCATTCATGCAAGAAGAGATTGTGTATTTAGGATTTGTTATTTCAGCTGATGGTTTGAAGATGGATCCTGAAAAGGTTGAAGCTATTCTAAATTGGCCTACACCTGTGAATTATACTGAGGTAAGATCATTTCATGGTTTGGCAAATTTTTACTGAAAGTTCATAAGGAATTTCAGTTCAATTTGTAATGCTATGACTGAGACTATGAGAGGAGACAAAAGAGAATTCAAGTGGACACATGGAGCTGATAAAAGTTTTGAGACCCTGAAGTAGAAGGTTGTTGAATTACTTGTTTTGGCATTACCTGATTTTAGTAAAGTATTTCAAGTAGAATGTGATGCAAGTGGAAATGCAATTGGAGCTGTGTTGAGTCAAGAAGGTAAACTTGTTTCTTTCTTTAGTGAAAAGTTGAATGATGCTAGAAGGAAATATTATGTGTATGATCAAGAATTCTATGCTACTGTTTAAGCACTGAAGAAATGAAGACTTTATTTGATACCGAGTGAATTTGTGTTGTATACTAATCATAAGGCTTTACAATATTTGGGTAGTCAGAATAAGTTGAATCAGAGACACATGAAGTGGGTTGAGTATTTGCAGAGTTATACATTTGTGATAAAGCATAAGAGTGGAGTCACTAACCGAGTTGCTGATGCATTGAGTAGAAGAAGATCTTTGATGACCGAGATGAAAATTGAAGCTCTTGGTTTTGATGAGATGAGAGGTTTTTTATGAAAATGACCCTATTTTTTATGAGCCATGGAGAAAGTGCAGAGCACCTATTCAAGATCAACAAGATACTAAATGGGATGAATATTTCATTCAGGAAGGTATGTTGTTTAAAGGTATTCAGTTATGTATACCAAGAGGATTAATGAGATCTAATTTGATAAAGGAGAAACATAGTAGTGGTTTGGCTAGACACTTTGGCATTGATAAAACATGGAATTTGTTGAAGGAAAAGTACTTTTGGCCACAGTTGTAGAGAGATGTTCAAAAATTTGTGAAAAGTTGTGGTATTTGTCAAGTTACAAATGGAGTAAGTCAGAATACTGGATTGTATACACCGATTGCTATACCTAAGAAACCTTGGATTGATATCAGTATGGATTTTTTTCTTGGCTTACCAAAGACAGTAAGAGGTAATGATTCAATATTTGTTGTTGTGGATAGATTTTTTAAGATGGCACATTCATACCTTGTAGAAAGACATCAAATGCAGTACATATAGTAGATCTTTTCTTTAAGGAAATTGTCAAACTACATGGATTACTGAAGAGTATTATCTCTGACCGAGATAGTAAATTTCTTGGATACTTTTGGAAAACGCTTTGGAAGAAATTTGGCACTAAATTGAAATATAGTTCTACATTTCACCCACAAACTGATGGACAGACTGAAGTTGTGAATAGAAGTTTGGGAAATCTTTTGAGATGTTTAGTTGGGGACACACTGAGTAATTGGGATTCTATGTTAGCGCAAGCAGAGTTTTCATATAATAATTCAATGAATAGGAGTACTGGAAAGACACCATTTGAGATTGTGAATGGCACACAACCGAGAGGAATATCTGATTTGAGAGACATTGCTGATGAGAATAAGAGAAGTGTTGAAGGAGTAAAATTTGTTGAATACATGAAGACATTGCATGAAGATGTGAAGCTGAAGCTAGAAGACAATAATAAGAAATACAAAGATAGAGCTGATACATCAAGAGGACAAAAGACTTTTGATATTGGTGATGAAGTGATGGTTTATTTGAAGAAAGGCCGATTTCCTATTGGCACATATGGAAAACTGAAAATGAAGAAGTTTGGACCTTGCAAGATTTTGAGGAAATTTGACAGTGGAAATGCATATGAGATAGAGTTACCTGATGACATGGACATATCACCGATTTTCAATATTGCTGATTTATATGAGTATCATGAACCTGATGAAGAAATGATAGTACTAACAGAATATCCTAAGAAGCAGAATGATGAAGTTGAATAGATTCTAAAGGAAAGAGCTGGAAGGAGCGCAAGAGGAAAATAGTATATGGAATATCTGGTTAAGTGGAAGAATAGACCGATGGAAGATAGTTCATGGATTTCACAATCTGAGTTGGATGTAGATCAGACCAGACCTACCAAATGATTCAGAGAATCATTTCAAAATAACCCCAAGTGTCTGATGCAGGAGCATCTCGGATCCTTGGCAATCCTGTGTCACCAAAAAAAGAATTTGAAGTTTTTCTGTGTTGCTCAGTTTCTTCTTTGACTAATTTGGTCGGTAGTTGGTCAGTTTCCTTTGGTTATCAAGTATGGTTGATTCTCTCTTGGATAGTCAATTAATTTACTGGCGCTTGGCATTGTCTGTCTATTGCTCGGTTATCTTGCTTACCGACGGGTCTAGTTTTGTTTCCTGTCGTGGCCGACTTGTGCATTTATATTGGATCACATAATTAATGTTGGTATCCATCATTGGGAAGCATGTGGCCATAGATTTGACCATTACTTCTATTAATTGTGGATCTAAAGGCCGACTAAGCTCGGTAGCTTCTTGTATAAATGTAGATGTTTGGTGGTAGTTTTAGGAGGCAATTTTTGATAGAAGATAGAACGTATTAGATTAGAGATTGGTAGTAGATCCTCACATGTTTGAGGACTTTTGTAATTCATTGTAATACCAGGCCCTAGTCGAGAAGGCCTTATAGCCTGGCATGTGTAATTCAAATTGAGGAAAGTTAATGAAAGATCTGGCATTCTCTCTCTCACTCTTGTTGTTTGTTGCTTCCGCACGTGTGTTGCAGGCTTGGATCATTAGGATGTGCCATCCTTTGGCCCCTCTTGCACAAGGCCCTTGTGTTAGATTTTCAAGACACTTGAGTCTAATTTCTTCTGCTTTCCTATTGGAAAGTTGTTTCCCAGTCTTCATTTTTTCATAGTAGTCATGTGAACGGTGGCATGATTCTCAAGCCTTCTAGAGACTTTACACAAGATACAACTACAAATGTCAATCATGCTCTTTCTCTTGGGCCTATATCAACTGTGGCTCTCAAAAGAGTTAGTCCTTGAGATTTATGAATTGTCAATGCCCATGCCAACCTTAATGGTAACTGAAAGGTTCTACCCCTCTGGACTAGTGATATTGGAACCATTCTTGGATGATGGTCATCATATGGTAATCTAGAATAATTATCAAACTCAACCGCAACATAAGCAGGTGGTTCAGGTGGGGCGGTTCCTAGTTTGTACACAATATTCTGGATATATCCCAAGGATCCATTGACAAGACCGACTTCAATCCATAGATTTGTAATTAAGATGACCCTCAAATCCTTACTGAACAATAACTCTAGATCAAGTTCTTCATTCGAGCAATCTTCAATTGTATTACCTTTCCTTGACTTATTTGCAAGGCTACATGCAATAGGTTGCCTCAAAAAATACAACATCCTCAAGTTATGGTTATGAACATTGGCATTTGTAGAGAACAAATGAACTTTCTTGTCAAACTCATCATTGGTTGTAGCATCTAACCTCATAGGGGTTCTCATCATAAGCAAGTTCCAATCATCCAAGTTTGGACTCACATCTCTCACATTTGTGAGAAGTTGACGAAATATTTTTTGGTAGATGTTTTCTCCATCTTACCTAAATATTTTATCTAATGTAACCACTGTTTTGAATTCTTGCCATAGTAACTTTGCCCACCTGTTGCTAGCATATGCCGATTTATCATTCATTGGAGGTAACTGACCAAGATCACCAACCAAAATAATAGATATACCTAAAATAAAGTAAGAGAAATGATTAGAAGACTATCTATGAAAATTACATGATTGTATTTATAGATGAGTTATAATAATAAATATTATAGCACAAAAATAGTGTCATTAGAAAAAATGAAAGTATACCTGCAAAGCTTATGTCAGCACTCTGTGGGAAGGCTTACCTAAGTCGAGAATCTATATTTTCCAGTAAGTTTTGACCAATGAAGCTCATTTCATCAATCAAAATATACCTGATATGGGCCATTTCTTCTTGCAAACTTGTGAGTCATGTCCCCTCTAGCTGAGAAAAATCTCTAATTGGTATTCTCAACTTTGAATTAATTGTAGAAGCTCCTATATTGAAAGCCGCAACTCCAGTTGGTGCAAGTAATAGAAGTGGAGAAGGACTTGGTAAAGCTATAGTCTGAAGAATTTGACTAATGGCACCAATTAGATAAGACTTTCATGTTCCTGTTGTTCCTTGAATTATCATAAACAAAAGCATCCCGACTTGATTTCCATGGTAGTGTGTCATAATAATATCAATTTCCTTTTGTTGCTTCTTACTGAGGCTTGTTAAGTGGATGCACTATGGGATGTCATCATACATGAGACATCCATGTTTCTTCATTTCTCCTATGAAGTTGATTTCTATAGTAGTATGCTCTTCACCTTGATATTCACTACACTAGTTTGTATATCTATCAAAATCTCTTCTTCCTAACATATCTATCTCAGAAACCTGCATATGTTGACCATGATGTAGTCTGGAGATGATTTCCCATTCATGCTCTGTGGTATTTTCTTGAACAACTTCATTATCTTCCACTTCAAAAGCACCGATAGGATCATCATTTTTTGTAGGTACTACTCTTTGAACATGCCAAGGATTATAATTGAGTGATTCCCAATTTTCTACTATAATATCATTATCATGACCAATGTCTCTTTCAATGTTACGAAAAGGCTTGTATAGCAACAACTCAGATAAACAAAACTCCATCCATTTACTTGAATCACATGGAGGAATGGATACAAACCTAGGGAAAACTTTGACGATAGCCATCTTTTGCCTTGGTCTCCATTTGTTGTCTCCTCTTTTTCTAGGATTGTATATCCAAGATCTGGCTACATCAACTAAGGTGGTACCTTCCATACAAATTGGTCTTATTTTATAGCCATCTATAAAATATTTGGCATGTTCTTCATCTATTTCCTCATTGTTTACTGCTACAAGTTTGAAAACCTCACGCGAGACATTCAAATTAACAAACCTTCTGCTACTCTCAACCAATGGAATCTCTAACAACATATGACATGTTTCCTGGGCTCCAATATCCCTCTCTATAACTGTTTCTGTGAGTAGCTTTTTGTATGCTTGCGCAACTAAATCATCAGGATTTTCCAGGTTTGACAAATGCATCAACATTTCAAAATAGGTTTTTGAACTCCTCTCAGCTTTTGCTGCATACTTTGCAATGTACTTAATAACTGCATGTTTTGAAAGAACAGGTTGCCAATCTATATTTTCCCTCCATAGTTGCAGTATGTACCAATTATGTGAATTCACTCTATCATCATTTCTAGAAGGCTCAAATTTTCTTTCACACGATTCTGGATCCTCACATAACTTGGATCTCTCCAAATTCAATGGCCAAGGTGCATTGTACCTAATAGAAAAAGAAGTGAGCATCTCTTTTGATTAATTTATGGGAATAGTTAATACATAATTTGTATCTATTCTATATTAATTGATGAAAGAATTACCTACAAACCATTATTCCCATTTTTTTATGCAAACATGCACCCTCCTTACAAATTGTGTGGCGTTCAACATAGTTGACTATCTCTTCGTAGTCATGGTCAATATCCATTTGAGCTAGTTATCCACTATTTTTGAGACATGGATGTTGACCAAAATGTTGGAAAACCTACAAAGGGTTGTGAATTAAATATCATATTAAAATTTTATAATAATTTCTTGTTTCTCATACATATGAACATATAGTGTGAGCATCATGTTATGTACATATATATATGATTAAATGACTTAAAACATACCTGTATATTTCTTTGATGAGGATCATGTCTAGGATTCCATGCATGAATAATGGAATGAAAATACCTCTCAGTAGTTTTGCATTCCTCCTCATTTGACTAGTCTATAGTGTCCATGTTTGGTGCTCCTTCGAGCCATAAAAATCCATACACATGAGGTGAACCCCTATGTTGCCACTCATACCTGCACCAAAAATCACTGACTTTCATACCTTTTTCAAGTATCTCTTTCTGAAACATTGTATGCCTCAAATGCATGTAATGTGCAACTATATGAGGATAGTCAATGACATTCTGTCTTCTCCACTTTTGAGCTTCTTGTGGATCAGTTGGTGTTGTTCCAAGCATCAACGCATGCAAATCAGGCCACTGTATATCTGATGCACTCAAGGTGAAGAAAATTGTAGGAGTCCCAATTTGGTGAAGCATATCTGTTAATTATGCTCTACATTTACACCAATATGATCTTGTTCCTCTTAGAGTTGTTCCAAATCTCATCAACCTATCTGCAAAATTATTATGTGGCATATTTTCCATATGTTCTCTTAGCTCATTGATGGTAATTGGCATGTCTTCAAAACTCCTTTTTACGAATACAAAAGATGAATTTTGTGCACAATGTCTCATTATCATATTCATCATGAAATACCTAAACCTTGGATGTTTACCAAACTGATGATCCCTATATCGCAACAAATGCTTCACATATTCATGCAGATGAATTCTCCTCATTCTTGGCTCTAACCAATCACATCTTCCATCAGTAAACAATGTTGGAAATGCCATATCTAATAATCTTGATGCGACATATTATTTAATGGGTGATGCACCTATAGCTGGCCATTCAATTAATGCAGATGGAACTACCTCAGGATTGTTAACCCATGCTTGGATTAATTCCATTTCTCTTTGAGCATTAGGTGGTCATGAATCCATAGATGTTGTGTTGAATTACATTACCTTCATCCATCTCCATGACTGGACCCACAAAAACCACTTCATTTGCATCAGAATCAAATTCCATGTGGACTGTCCTCAGTCTATTAAAAACATTTTGATCAGTATTTGTAGGCAAGTCATTGAGAGCATGTTGATCAATTCTAACATCTGCATAAAACTTTTCATGTTATACTTTGTATTTCAATGCCCTATACACATGATCCTTGTTTACAGTAAAGTTATAACGTGTACCACATTGATTCCTTCTGTGAACAATAATAATTGGCAAATGCTCAATTGTATGTGGTAAAACTTTGGCCACTTGTTCTACATGTTGAGGAAAAATTATAGTGTGTCCTTTGTACTTATACTGACCACTAGTTGCATGTGTAACTTGCAGTATAGGACTGACACATGCAATCAACATCTCTTCAACCTGAGTCAAATTTGCAAGCTCTTCTGGTTGAGATCTAGGGTCCATATTGTTTGAAGATGAAAACCTGTGAGTTCCTCTTTCTTGTCTACACCTGTTGCATATTGGGCCTTCACAGGTGTGATATAATTTCATTGAAAGATATGATTCGTGACAAACATGACATATTTGAGGAGTCTTCAAACTATCTATCTGATGCCTAAACTGCATTTGCAATCTTCTAAATTCAGTTTCAAGCATAAGATTTGGGTTTCCCATGTTTTCCACAGTACCTTCAACATCAACATTCATTTCTAATTGATTTTCATGTTGTGGCATTTGTAGAACACGCTCTATAGATGTAGACTCTTCATTTTCAACATCTAACTCAATGTTTACATTAGGCGGATTGTTATATCTATGGCTCGGTTCAGGATCATCTTGAATCAGTTGAGGCCCTTTATTTTGAAGGCTTTGAATAGAAGTTCGTTGATGGTTGTTCATTGAAATATTTATATCATCTCTATTTTTAGTTTCTAATTGTTCCACCATTACTTCTGCCCTTCTTCTATGAATTCTTTGTCTATCAGTTTCATTACGCCCGACCCTATGTTGTTCTCTTTGACTTTCAGTCAATTGTTCTTGCTGACATCTACGAGACTCTCTTCTATATTGTCTTTGATACTCTCTTTGATATTCTCTTCTAGCTTCTTCTGATTCAAAGATCAACCTCAGTCTCACCATATCTAGTACGGAATAATGTTAAATTAGTGACCTAAGCAAATTTTATATTATACATATGTTAAAACATTGTAATAATTAGAAACAAAGAATGTTACTTGTCAATTAATATATTTTTTTATATATACATTTGAAAGGAAAATGTCAATTTATAATACATTGCAATTTAGTTGTGATAATTTATGTATCATATTTAAATAGATATTTAAACATATAGAATACAAATTCTGAAAAATAAAAGACAATAAGAATACTTTGAGTGTAGACACCATAAAAATTTGACATACATGGAGTAAATTAGAGCCAAGATATACAAGACTAACAAAATGAATTTTTTTTAATAATAATTGATATACAATAATGTTTGCAATGGTCTAAAGGCCATTTTTTGAAAACACGACAACACAGGATCTCTTATTTGTAATACTAAGCAATCAATCCAAAAACATATGTGATCCCATTTGGATCTCAATACAAACATTAATTGTCAACATTTCAATTCCAGTATGTTTGCCTCCATCTTCCCCTAACCCATTCTTGCTCTACTCATACGTGGGTGCATGAATATGGCTTCAAAGTGTGAGAGTCAGGAAAGTACACCTCATAGAACTCTACTTGACTAAGGGGTGAAACAAATCTGTCAACGGTCACACCTGACCACCAACAGTCATTGTCTAGTACTTCTACTGCAAATCTAGGAGGTACAAATCGTGACAAAATAATAGGAGGTGGAATAGGTCTCATAAAATCTACATAGACCTCCTCAACGAGGGGCTCTCGAGCCCATTCGTCATTTATGAAATGGTGATATTTGACACAATATTTTGTCACCTCACTATTGTTAACAATGTCTATAATTGTTGCTTCGAACCAAGCCCCTTCGAACCCCTCTTCATCAGAGCTAATCTCAACCTTCATGCCCATAGTAAACTCCATGTCTATGCCTAATTTATGATTACAAACATAAATTAATTATAATTAACAAATTCAATTTCATTAAATGAGTTTCAAAATTAAAAAATTTAAATGAAATTATGTAAACCTAATTTTAAAGAACAATTGATTATATGAATTGCATTAATTTCATTAATACAATTAACATAATCAATTTCATTAAATCTAATTCAAATGAAATTGATTAACCTAAATATTGCAACATTCACATATTTTGTAAAATAGCAACAAAATGTTGTATTTGAAACTAAGTATGAAAATAGAAATAAAAGAAATATAATATTAATGTCATTAAACAAAATCAACTTCATTAAGCCAACTTATAAATCAAATTTGTAACATTAGAAGACCTTATACATTCATATTAAAAACATCTATACAAATATGGCGACATTGCCATCCACATGAAAAAAATGTAATATTTGAAATTAATAATTTAAATTTCTAACAAAATGAAAGTATATATTTCAAAGTAGTTATTAAAATCCTATTAAAATGAATGTAATTTTAACATTTGAAAGTAACTATTAAAATACTAATAAATTAAGTTTTTAAATATAATAAAGAAATGAAATCTAAATGTAATATTCTAAAGGTAATATTGTAAATGGAAATCTCCTAAATTTATACAAAAATAAAATATAATTAATGTAAATCTTATCTCTAACATTTAAATCAAATAAATTATAATTATTAACTGTTACAATATTTAAAGCAAATAAATCAAATAAAGGTAATATTCGAAATGGAAATGTCCTAAATTTATATAATTAATCTAAATCCTAATGTGTAACATTCAAAAATTAGTAATTGCAATTTTAATTATTAAAAGCCTATTAAAATAAATGTAATTTTAACATTTCAAAGTAACTATTAAAATACTAATAAATTAAGTTTTAAAATCTAATTAGGAATTAAAATCTAAATGTAACATTCTAAAGGTAATATTGTAAATGGAAATCTCCTAATTTTTTACAAAAACAAAATATAATTAATGTAAATCCTATTTCTAACATTTAAATCAAATAGCTTATAATTATTAATTGCAATATTTAAATAAAAAATCTATATCTAACAAAGGTAATATTCAAAATTAAATTTATACAAAAAGCAAATATTACACTATGGCGGCATTGCCATCCACAATGTAAACAGATTATTTAAATATATAAACAAGTTATCTAAAATGAATGTAATAACTATATTAAATAAAAAGATTATCTAAAATACTAAAAAATAATATTAATCTATAATATTACAATATGGCAGCTTTGCCATCCATAATGTAATATTATTAGATTTAACAATATTAAAATTAGATTAAATTTATATGCAATGTTAAAATAAAATTAGATGAAATATTTAAATAATCTAAATTAGATCTAATAAGTATATTAAAGTATATTAAACAACTCCAAATTAAAATTTAAGAAATGTATTAAAAGAATATTAATCTAATATGGTAAAAAGTAGAATACAAAACAACTCAAAATCCTTGAAGCTAAATCTAAATTTGAAAAATGAAATGATAGCATTTAATAGTTTATATCATTTATAACAATATTAATCTAATATAAACAGATTATGTAAATGTAATAACTAAACCAAATGAAATGAACAGATTATATAAATTAAATTATAATTTATGAAATGTATACTAAAAAATAATATTAATCTAAAATATTACAATATGGCGGCTTTGCCATCCATAATGTAATATTATTACATTTAACAATATTAAAATTAGATTAAATTTATATGCAATGTTAAAACAAAATTAGATGAAATATTAGAACAATATTATTTAAAAGAACATAAAACTATTTATATAAAATATATAAATATATTTTATATAGTTTTATATATATTAGATCTAATTTATAAATATATATTGGATCTAATATCAAACTATATCTGAAAATCTGTTTACCTTTAAAAGATGTAGATTGAAATTGGTTGAAAGTTGTATGCAAATCCTCCTCTCTGCAATGCTCAAACCTGTCTGCAAATCCTCCTCTCAAATGCTCACAAATCTCAATTCTCTGAAATCTCTCAAAACCTCAAATCTCGCAACTCTCAAACCTCTCAAATCTCATAACTCTCTCAAACCTCTCAAATCTCCTGTACGTGCAAACAAAAAAAATAACTTGAGAAATGAAGAGCAGTCTTTTATAAATGAAGAGTGACTCTTCATTTCTCAAGCGTTTCATATTCCAAAATTTGGTATTCCCGTCCATTAATCTGGTAAACCCATTTCGTATTCCAAAATTTCACAACCAAAAAAATGTTACTTTAAAATTTTTATAAAAAAATTTATGCTTTGCAAAGTTTATTTGACTGCCGGCACCAGCACCATGCACTTGGCTACCAGCACTGGCTACGCCAGTGCTGTGTGTAACTTATGCACTGCGTACGTTACGCACAACACTAGCGCTGCCAATGCCGGCAGCCAAGTGCATGACACCCAGGCTGTGCAACACACAGGCCCCCTTTCCTACTGGTATGAAACATACGCAGGTAAAAATCATAAATATTTGACTTTTGATTTTTTTGTTTTTGATATTTGCCATTTTCGGTTTTGATTTTTGATTTTTTGATTTTTCCTTTTTTCATTTTTTGATTTATGATTTTTTATTTTTTCAGTTTTTGAGTTGTAATTGATATATTTTCTTTTTTTTGTACACGGCATATTCCTTGGAATATGCCGTGCTGGTGTCCTCTTCCACTACAGCTGTATAGGAATGCCTCTCAGTATAATTATTGTGTATAGCCACAATTTTTTCTTGGTTGAACTCGTCTATTATAAATTTTGTTACTTACCTTCTATGTTTAGTTGATGTAATAAACATCAATATTTGTATTTTTTTCTTTGTATTGAATGATTTTTTATTAATCTAATGTTGTGATTTGTCATAGTTTTTTAAAATAAAAGGCACATCGCTTGAAGATAATTATATTAAATCTCTCTCTCTCTCTCTCATCAATTTCTTTAAACTCGATTCAATTACAATCTCAAAGCAAAAATATATACATAAAATATAATATTTAAGTATAAGAAACAAGAATGAAAAACACATATTGAAATATGGAAAAACATGTATTGAAATGTCACTTATAGTTTAAGTTATATTTCATTTATATATTGTCATGATGTTTGAGAGTGGTTTTAGATCTCTAGGGTTTATTATTTAAATTCTATATTTTTGAAGATCGTATAAAAATTTAGAATTAGTCCAATTTTGGTAATCAACATACTCATATTATTATTATATTTCTCTATTTGTTTCGCTCTCTTTATCTCCCCCAAACTCTGGAGTTATCTATCTCCCTATTTCCTCTCTCCCACTCTCTAGCTCTCTCCCACCCTCTCTCCCTCTCTCTCTTTCTCTTTCCTTCCCTCCTTACTCCCATCTCTAAGCTTTCCTCTCTCTATATATTTTCCTATTTTACCTCTCTTTTATTATTTCTCTCCACTCTATCCATTCTCTCGATTACTACATCTCACTCCCACCCTCTATCTCTCTATTCCTATGTCTCTCCCTCCCTCTATATCTACCTCTCTACCCCTCCATCCTTATAACATTAATCTTCTCTCTAGCATTATATTCTATTTCTCTCACCTTTATCTATTACCCCTATCTTCCTAGGCTCTCTCTCTCTCTCTCTCTCTCTCTCTCTCTCTCTCTCTCTCTCTCTCTCTCTCTCTCTCTATATATATATATATATATATATATATATATATATATATATATATATATATATATATATATATATATATATACCCCTCTTTCTCTCTTTTTGAATGTATCTATATCTCTCTCTCATATCTCTCTCTCATCTCTTTACTTCTCCCCTCTCTAGGTCTCTTAGTCACTCCCTATCTACATCTCACTCCCTCCCTCCCTCCTTAGCCCTCTCTTTCTCTTTGTTCTTCTCTGTGTGTGTGTGTGTGTGTGTGTGTGTGTGTGTGTGTGTGTGTGTGTCCACTTCACTCTTCCTCACATCTATTAGGGAGAGATTGATAGAATGGGAGAGAGGGAGAGAGGGGGGGAGAAGGGGATAGTGGAGAGAGGTTGGGAAGAGGGAGAGAAGGGAAAGAGTGAGATAGTAGGAGAGGGGAAAGGGAGAAAAGGAGAAAGGATCTAGGGTTTAGGGCTTAAATAGTTGCAGGTTTAGAGAGAGAGAGAGAGAGAGAGAGAGATCTTAGGGCTTAGGGCTTATGGTTATAAGGTTTAGAGAAAGAGAGAGGGAGAGGGGGAGAGAGAGAGAGAGAGGGAGAGAGGGAGAGGGAGAAAGAGAGGGAGGGAGGGAGATGGGGGAGACGAGGTGTTGGAAACTGGATATTTTGAAAAAAAATTAGTGTTTTTCTAAAGTAGACATTCCCTATGTCACCCTTCATAGGTCATCACCAATATTTTGTATTTAACCTTTATGAAGGTTGAAGATACCAAAGTTTTCATATAATTCCTCAAGCCAAAATAGGCCAAGCTCATACCAAAATCCATAGCTCACCATAAGGTCTCCACCATGTAACCCCAAGAGAATGATATTATTAAAGTTTTTCTCAAAATTAAACCAAAAATATCATCACAATATTCGAGAAGCCTATACAACCAAAAATAATTTGGCATGATACATTTTTTCTATTTCACAAGGTACAAAATTAAAGATGGTCAAATAGCCAGAGAAAAATAATTTTGTCAGTTGATATCTTCTCTCTCAGCTCAAATTGTCTTTCAAAATTCCTAAAAGAGAATTAAAAGAAGATATGGGTAAGGATGAGACTCCTAAGGTTCCCTTGCAGAAAAACCTTTTAGATGCATTACCTAGGTCTAGTGATACCAGACTAAAATGATGTTTTCAGATGTATGGGGGGAATGTAGAGATGCTAATATACTACATACTGGTAGGTCTCTTTTCTGATATTTTATAATAATAAGGATGAAAGGGTTCCCTGGTCTAACCCATGGAAGCTTGACTTAGCTAAGGTTGTAGTGCCTAATGTATTTGTCGATGTTGATCTTATTGAAGTGCTAACCCAACATTATAAACAAGAAACTAGAATGGTCAGGAACCAATTATAGTTATTTCAAAGTCATGCATTACAGAAACATATTATGAATTGAACAAGAAATCCCTTACCAAAATTGATAGGGAATAGTACCTTGTTGATTACAAAAGAATGGTAAAGAGCTTTGGGTTGAGAGAAGTGGCCTATTTCATAATGAGGGGAAAAGATAATAAGATCATGATGATAAAGGAGATTTCACCATTCTCTACATTGGGATTTATGAATTTCCTTAACATATCATGGCTAGTGCCAATTGTGTGGCGATGATCATAGAAGAAGATTGACACTTGATTCAATATTTATGTCCGTGAGAATTAAGAACCCCAACATTACTCTAGAGTTTGATATTGCTTGTGAAATTGAAAGGATTCTACATAACCAAATGGTCTACTGGAAAAAGAGTAGGTCTTTCAAAAATTACTCGTTGTTATGTCAACTAATATTGTTCCAAAACAACACTTCCTTTAGACATAGTATGAAGCTAACTACTATTGATAATCAAGGAAGTAGGATTCCCATTCAATTGTGGTTTTGTGTGTGGGACAAGAATAGCATAGATTGTAACTACAATTTTTTTTATGATTAATTTATTGTATGGATATTTAGAGCACTTGGGCTTCAGAATGAGAGGTCACCTCTCAAGATAAGAAGGGTCTTAAGACCATTGGAATATTATCCTGAGAGGGGTCATGCCCATAATTTTTTTGACTAGATTTTCAAAGGGGATCATGCTCTTATTAGAGTATATGGATGCAAACAAGCTCCCCATAAAATGCCAGTTTTGGTCTCAGAGAGGGTTGCATTCCTAGAGTTCATCTAGAAATTTTTGTGGTTTGAGACGGAATCAATGGTACCAAGCAAGAAGGGGAAATTTATGCCCCACATAGTTGGATATGTAGGACTGACCATTGGTTTTGGTTCTAATGAATAGGTTCAAAGTTATTTAAGGGAGGGGTATCATTTAGAATATGGAAATGAGAGGGTCTATAACCCTGAAGGTTATATTAATTATTTTATCATATAAATTTGACATCAAGATTATATAAGTGAGGACATTTCCCAAAACTGTATGAATTTTGAAGAAATTATGCGGAAACATAACATATTGAGGAAATTAGAAGAAGAAAGAAAGAAAAAGGCGCAGCCTCATTTCTATAGTGATCAAACTCATGAAGTGGTATGGATGGAATTGTGCTTAAGAGATTTTGAGAAATTGTATGGGAAAGTCACCAGTGATGCACCTTCAGAGGTAAAGTCTTCTACCCCCAAAAGGCATCATAAATTAATCATTCATGATTCATCAAATTCAGAAGATGCACCCAATTCCCCTCTAGAAAAGAAAGAGAATGAAGATGAAGTGGTATCTATTGTACTTTATGATGATTCAAAGGGAAGAGGAGATAATGAAGAAGTCACCAGTGTAATTAAGACACTTGGGAATGATGATGAGGTGGATAGGCCTTATTATCCTTTAGTGTTTCAAGAGGAAGTGCATGGCTATAAGGCCCATCTTCAAGAAGAGGAGCAACCTATTGATTTCATGGATGAAAGACAGGTCACATCGAATAGGTTCATTGAAGATGAAAAGTTTATTGAGACTCAAGAATTTAAGGATGTTTGGATTCAAATGAAGATGGAAAAGAAACATCTCAACTTGATGGGAGTTGATGAATCCAAACATGAAGAGATTTTTAACCAAACTCTTAAAGTGATGAATCTTTGTGAAATAAACTGTACTATGGATGAGGCTAGGGAAATGGTTCAAAAGAGAAACATGTTAACTATTCCAAAAACACTACTTGATCAGGTCAGAAAATAAGATGACCTCACATTTTTGGTTGAATTTGACACTGATGAGAAAATAAGTGGATCTAGGTATAACCCTAAGCCTGAGGTTCTAGCCACATGGGTTAGTTTCAAGGGCCCTTACAAGACCAAATTACTTGATATTGTGAAATGACATGATGGGATGGTTGTTTTGAAAACCATGGAGAACACATCTCCCTTAGTATTAGAAACTAAATTGATGCATAAATTAGAAATGTTCAATAGGGAATATGTTAACATATACATGAATAGATAGGATAGGATCAGATAAGGGAGATAGAGAAGAACAAAGTTTTAAATGATTTGTATATTAAAAGGGTTGGTTTAAAAAAGGATTTGAGGGAAATGAAAAATAATTACCAGAGAAAAGCTCTTGTGCTACATAAGAATGCCCCTTCCAAACCAATTGATGTAACAAAGGATAGAAAGGATTGGAAAGAAAAAATAAGAAAATATAAAAATGAAATTAAAGAATTGAGAAATGCAAATGAAATTCTTATACAAGAGGTTCCTAGGAAAGTATTCATTACTTTGGAACAAGTATTAACTCGTAGAGTTGATTTGGTGGTAAGAAAATGCACTGAGGTTTATGATGGCTACCAAACTTTGTTGGATATGTTACAAACATTTCATAAAAACAAGCTAAAGTTGGAGGATCTTTCTAGGAGGTGAAAGTCCTCCCATTATGATCTTATCAAATTGTGTAAAGTCACTCTGAGAGATCCATATCAACCTAGTGAAATAAAAGAGATTGAGGGAAGGATAAGTACAATTATTGAACATGGAATAGGAAGAGAAAACAATAAATGAAAAGATGTCTTCCTTCCATGCAATCAAACATTGGTCAATTCCCAAATTTCTAGACAAAGAAGGCCTTGCCAAGAGCCTTGAGGAATGGAAAAATTGAGTACAAGGAAATGGTACCAAAAATTATTTCTCATCTGAAGGAAGATTGATATTTTAGTTTCAAAAGATTCAATAAGTTCCTTAACAGGTAATTGTACTTGACAATAGATTCTCCAAATTTGTACTTGAAGTTAGGGAAATAGCTAGTAAAAGATGGAGTGGTCATTTTCTTATCATATCATATGTTTAACATTTAAATTTCCCCATGCATGTTCAAATTTAATAATGGGTAAAAGAATATTTGTGACCTTTCAAGAAAAAAACTTACATACAGGAACATGATCCTAAAGAGGAAAAGTAGATCGACGAGGAGTCACATGATGAATGAGACCTTGGGGTCATATGTTACCTCATTTAATTTGTAATACTTATTTCAAATTGCCTTGTTATTTTGCTGTTATCTGAAACCCATTCCCTATAGTCTTAATCAAGTAATTATTATAATGTTAGTTATAGCTATGAAAAGATATGATGTAAACGGTTTGAAGCTTGTTTGCTTCTCCTCATTTTTTATAAAGGAGAAACCAAGAATGTATTTCAAACATAGGAAATAGTTATAAATAATAAAAATATATACAGAGGAAATACAAATACTCTAAATATATGTACCCAATTTTGCAAAGCTAATACAAAGACTCAATTTTGTTTTCTACTTTGTGTTGTGGAAGATTATTTTGTTCAAGATTAGTTCTATGTCATTTCATTTCAAGCGAGTGAAGGTTGTCATTCATTTGAGACTTCCTTATACTTACGATTCTTGTCTAATTGGTCTTTTCTATTAAGAGTTAAATTTAATTAGAATAATTGTTGTGATAAGCAATAGTTAAATAATATTGAAGGTTAGATTAGCTAGCTGATTCATCCTAGTAGTGGATTTAATTTTTTTCTCACGGAGTTATACATGAGACCTTGAAGGGGTTAACTCTATAGCCCAAGGTAAAAGAAGGCATTGGTCCATCATATACAATGTTAATCAAAACTTATATAAGGTTTCAATAGGAGAGATAAAGTAGGATTAAGATTTAATCAAAGATAAGATTGTAGATCTCTAGAGTTTTTGTTGACCATTAGTGTTTCACACTTAGTCAAATATCTAGGCAATGATGGTCAGTCATTACTGCGACCAAGTGATTTTGTAAAGGCTGAGTTTTGTATTGTATACTTACCGAGCAGTAGTACTGCTGAGTAAAGTCATGGTCACTATATGTTTGTAATATGTGAGAGTATAGTTATTGTCAAGTTACATATATCAATGATTACTGAGTGACAGAGAAGGTCAACCGATGTCGACTACAGTTAATGCTGAGTGCTAGGAATAACTTTTGCCAAGTCAGCTAGAATTGACATACAAGTTTGGAATGGCACAATGATCGAGGTAAACCATTTTTTGGTGATAATGATGTTTTGTATTTTGTCTAATGAGGTAATTATGGAGGTAATTATGCATCCATATTATTATCATTGATCCCTATGTAAAAACTAGAGCCAATCAAAAAATTGTATAGTTTAGGCGGCAATAGAAATAAATCTAAACCGTAGATCTTGAAACGGTAAAACATTTTTTGTTGTTATATAAGAGAAAGATCTAAATCAGAGAGAAGTGTGTGAATCAGAGAGATAAGATTGAATTAGTATGAGAAGATGATCAGAGAAGTATATTCAGAATAGCGAAGTATTTAGACAAAGTTCAGTGATTGAGCTAAGCAGTGAAAGGATAGAATCAAGAAAGATCATATAGAAGAGATCAAAATATAAAGTAAAGAGGAGATCTGTAATCTGCATACTAGTACAAACTAAAAGATCAGGTACTAAGACATTTTGACCAGTGTATCAGGGTAAATCTCTTAACCGAGTAGTCTTAGAAGACTTTATGTAAATCTCTTTACCGAGTGCTTACTTTATTGTAAGTTTATAAATCCTTTAACAAGGTAGACTATACAAGTCTTTTAGCTTTTGACAGAGCAGACCTTTCATAGGGTAGATCATGATTTGATCACATTTTGTAAGCCTTAATAGGCAAAAATTATTATTGCAGTAGTGAAGATTTTTGGGTGTCATCCCCACCCCAGTTTTACCTTTCAAGGGTTTCTAGGTTACCAAAATCATGGTGTTATGAGTGATTTCATGTATGCTGCTTTATATGTTTTGTTGCTTACAATGATTAAGTTTTGTTTATGTCATGCATAAAGTTTTATCAAATCAAAAGGATAAAAGTAGGTAATATCTGATTCACCCCCCCCCCCCCCCTCAGTATTACTTTCCCACTTATACTTCCAACAATTGGTATTAGAGCAGCAAGGTTTCTCTTAAGGAAGTCTAACCACTTGAGGAAAAAGATCTTAAAATGGAATCTTATAAACTGGGGAAGATCATAGAGAATCAAAAGATTGAAGTACAACTGGCATTACAGCAATTGGAAGCAGCCAAAGGAGAATTGAAGAAATCCTTGAGCAAGAGAAGAGAGATTGCAATTCAACAAAATGAGCCATAGTACAAAGAGGAAGACATCTCTGGACTATTTGACAATGGTAACTCAGCTGAGAGTGATAAAGCTATAAAAGAACTACTGGAGAAAAATACCATACTAAATGATGACATCAGAACTCTAAGGAGAGAACAAGAAATTCAATCCATCAGACTTTGTGAATTAGTGGAACAGAAAAAGAAAGCTGAAGATGATAAGACAATGGCTGAGGAAGACAAAAGACAAATTGCAATCAGGCTGGATGAAAGAACAAGTGACATGAAAAGGTTGACTAATAATCAACTAGACATGGTAAATTAGCTACTGATGGTTAATCAGGAATTGGGCAGGAAAGATATGGAAATCAATCAACTAAGGTCTGAAAATGATCAGTTGAAACATGATTTGAGAACTAAAAAAGAGATCAATGAAAGGATGAACAAACCCAATGAAGCTTCAAAATATTTTGAAGAGTTGTTAAGATCACCTAGAAGATCAAGTGATAGATCTGGACTTGGACTGAATGAACATTCATCTACTGAAGAAGGAGAATCATCAATGAATGGAGAACAAAAGATGGCTAAACCAAAGAATACCAAGCCCACATGTCATCACTATGGAAACCCAGGACATATAGCCAACATATGCAGAAGCAAACATGGTAAGTCTGATTCTAAACCTAAGTTTAATGGACATTGTTTTAACTGCAAGAAGCATGGACATCAAGCACATGAATGTAGATCTAAGGCTAGCAATTCATCCACCTCACCTAAGTTTCAAGGAAGTTGTTTCTATTGTCAGAAATATGGGCACAAAGAATTTGAATGCAGATCTAGACCAAGGTGGTCATCAAATAAGCAAACAAAGCCAATCACAAAGCACAACTATTACAATTGGGATTACAACACTTGGTATAATTGCCATTATTGTGGTAAGTATGGACACATCAGAGCTAATTGCATGAAGACTCACTTTAGAGGCAAATCTAAAAGCTAGATGAATGGAAGCATGGTCTGTTACAAGTGTAACAAGGTCGGTCACTTAAAGAAAGATTGTAGATCACCTATGTCGAGCAATGAAAATCAGAATGAAGGTATCCATGAGAAATTGAAGAATCAGATGGAAAAGACATGGAGGAAGAAAGAAGAAGAAAACTCAAGTGGAGCTAGCACATTTGTGATCACCCAATCCAATGGATCAGGTGATCACACTTCTTCAAATTAAGCTTGAAAGGTATGTTCGAAACTAAGTCTTGCAAAGCCTTATCTTTCATCAGTTCCTAACATAGAAGTGAGCAAAAGTCCACATTAGCATAGATAAAGATGCATTAGGACATATGGGAGAAAAATAGAAAATTTCATTTTTTATGCTAAGCATCAATATCTTGACCGAGCTATAAATGTATGCCAAGTGCCTGCTATGGCCAAAATGCTATATATGTCGAGTTGTATCGCAATGGTTATATCAACCGAGGTTGTGAGTTTGTCGAGACAACTGTAATCTACCTACATCTGTACAAAGCATTTATGAGGTCCTAATCATATTTTTTTAGATTCTATAAAGTGGAAAGTTGTCATTAATTTCATTTCACCAGGCTATTCAAGATTTCAAAGAGCGATTCAGAGTTTGTGCAACCAGATTAAGCAAAGTGATTCCAAATTTTATTAGTGTGCCATCGGCAAAATTCATCTACAGGGTTATTGACAAAAAGGTACTTTACCGAGAAAATAGTTTCTTTTCAAAAATTATAGTTTAAAATGACATCATCTTCATCCGCACCAATCAAGAAACAAGGGATGGAAGTTTTCAATGTGCAACTCGTAAGGAATGAAGTTTGCAAACCGAGGGTATTCAAGGCAATATCCAAAAGTGTTGTTAAAGGAGATTTGAACGGAGCTCTATCTTCTATTCTGGAGAATGTGTTACTGATGAACGACGTTAGGTCTTGCTATATGTGCAAAATTGGAGAAATTGGTGATTATGAGATTAGGGAAGCATATGACAAATTATGTGTCAATGGAGTGTTGAAGCCAGAACATAAGGTTGTTGCCGATCAAGGGTTACTGCATGCCCTAAATTTCTCACAAAATTTCAAAGTGGAGCAGATAAAGATTATTTTGGGTTGAGTACACGACATGCAGTTATGGCTGGAAGACGGATAGGTGAAGATCACAAAGGAAATGATACACAAATTCACTGGTTACCCTACAATTGACGGAAAGAGAACAATGAAATGTGCAGGAAAAGAGGATATTCAAGCCAACACCCAGGTAGTTTGGAACAAACACGGAATGACAATTTCCACCATTACTGATCTGGAAATTGACTTCATTGTTAGAGTCATCTCGCACAAGTTTTATCAATCTAGTCAATTGGACAGCGTCCCCTGTATGGCAGTGGACCAGGCATGGAAGATAATTAAGAAAGGGAAAACATATGACCTTGCTGAGCTCCAGCTGACTCAACTTGCTGAAAACTCTATGTGTAAGTTCAGTTCCCTACTAATCTATATATTCTTTTATGTCAAGAAGTGTTTTCCTACACATGGCGATGTAACATGGGATAAGAAGAAGCCCATCACTGTTCAAATAAATGATTTTATAAACCAGATTGGTGATGATTTTGAAGGGATAATGGATAATTATTTCATTGAGTTTAAGGAGAAGATGAGGAATAGGACTAGAGTCCCTATGTCTTTGATTGATAAATACAGTAAAGATATATGTTTTATGGTAGACACAAACTTTACCTATACACAGGCAGTCCTACTTAGGGTTTCATGGTTAATGCCATTACCCTATGAACTGAACATAGATGAAGCTACTGCAACAATCACAGCCCTCTTAGCTGAGGAAATTGATACTAAGGCACCTTAATTTGGCACATTTGAAGAAGCCAAATCCAAGATCTCTTTGGGATTATTGGTTGCCACCACTAAGAGGAAAAGAAAGAAGATAGTGAAAAATCTAGAAGAGTATGTTAAATAATCTGAGAAGGATGCACCACTAGAGTTGGCCCAAGGATTGGGAGAAGATGAAAAGAGTGCAACTAGTGGTAGTGAGAAAGAAGAAGAAGAAGAGAGGAAACTAGTAATTTTTGAGTCCCCACCAAAGAGAAGAGTGTTGAAACGTAAAGTGTCAGAGACACCATCACTAAGGCCTCAGACTAGAAGAACTACTATTGAGACTCCTAAGAAGACTCATGCATTTGCAAAGCAAAAATCCGCTCAACCCAAGGCAGTGTCGACCAAGTCTATGAAGAAGCTGAGAAGGAAACTTGTTCTAACATAGGATGATGATGAAGAAACCAAAAGTGATGAAATAATAAAGGGGAAGACTACAAAATAGTGTACACATCAACTCACTATTGATAAATTACGTCTCAAGATTACTAGCACAACTACAATAGATGAGGTGAAAAGATTAAAGTTTGGAAAAATGAGCATTGGAGATAAAGAGAAAGTTGAGGATGCTATTCTTGAAATGCTATGCATTTTTAAGATGCTACCAATTGAGATTGAAAATAGAATTCCAAAGGAATTATGGAACAGGGTTACACAGAAATGGGAGTATGCTCTGCAATCAGAGAAGGAAATAAGGGAGAGTACACTAGCACAAGTTGAATCCACTCTCACCCCTACAGACATCAAATAGATAATTGAGCAATATAGAGGCAAGTTTGATCCTAAACTTAGAGCCTATCTAATTCTTCAACACAAGGTTGAAGATGTTGCGCAAGAAAGTTTAAAAATTTGGAAGGTATTGTTTGGATTGTTACCCGCCCAGGATGAAGAAAAGGATGAAGGAAAGAATGAAGGAAAAGATGCTACCACCTCAACAATTGTTGAACCTAACAACAAGAAAAATAAAATGGAGACTGATACTCCTAAGGAAGTGAAATCACATGATACTTTTTAGGTTCACATTGTTGACATACTGGAGGAGAGCCCCATTAAGAATTCATTCTTAACTAAGGATGATTTAAAGAACATGAAAGCAACTGACACACCCTTTCCAAGTAGAAACATTGTACTGTTGCAAGTCATGGATTATCCCACCATTATGAGCACACAATCTACCGATGAGAATCCTACTCTACCTGGAGTTGCTATTGTTGATAAGTTAGTCGGTACAAGTCTTACCGAGGAACCCATCAAGGTAGTACCACTAACTCAATCTTCTGAGGAAGAAGTCAAAGCAAAAGACAAAATTCAAAGTCCTCCTAAGGAAGAACACAGCAAAGAAGTACAAGGAATCAAATTAGATGAACAAGCTATTAGTCCTCATGCCGAGGAGAAGGAGAAAGGAGAAGAAAACATCAAAGGAAAATTCATTGAAGAACAAGAGCCAAAGGAACAAGAGGCAATCAAAGCTCTTGTATAGATGCCAAGTGGAAGCACCCCACTGAGAGTACAAACAAAGAAAGATGAGGTAACAATTGATGAAGTAATTGTTATTCCTAAATGGGATATAGATAACCTTTCTTATGAGCAACTGTAGATAATGAAAGATTTGCTGACTAGAAAAACCAGGCAAGCAGAACTCCAAAGAGAACATCAGCAAAAATAGGTTCTTCATGAAATCAAAGATATATTTAATGAACTATATGACTTATCAGATGTAAATAGTTCCATTCCCATATTGGAACAACTTGTACACATTGTTCAGAAAGTCAATAATGAAGTTAGTTGTGCAAGTGATAAGTTATTTGAATGGTCAGAATGGTGGTTTGAGACCAAAATGCTAGAGAAGATATCTGCTGAGATAGCAATGAAACAGGTTGAGCTATCCAATTTGGTAAAGGAGACTGAGGGATTAGTTGTGAACGGACAGTCTCTATTGGCCAAAATATGTAATGTTGAACTATTCACAGAGGAGAATCAACAATTGCTTAATACTCTCAAGAAAGAGATCAAAGCTACAAGTCAGTCCCTGACCTTGGATGCAGACACTAGTGCTGCACATTATGTAAAAATCATACAGACACAAGGTAAGTTAGCTGAGTTGATGGCTAATGATGGCAAGATTCATTCTTGCCTACTCTCCATTCAAACTATTTTGACACCACATCTGGAGGCTATACAGAGAAAGTTAGCAAAGGCTAAGGCATTGATCTAGAGTGATCCACATTTGTCCACAGCCAAGAGCCTTATCAGTTTAGCTACTGATTTAGAAGTGCAAATAGAAGTTTTGAACCTTGCTTCAACTGCTTGGACGGATGCACTTCACATGATCACGGTGCTGCATAAACCTTTTCTGGAGAAAATTTGTGAGCTACCTAATGATGAAGAGATTAGGCATGTGAAAAACAAGGGGGAATCATCATGACATGAGTACAGACAAGGTCAAAATAGGGACAAGTAAAATTTTGAATGTGTATATATATTTCAGGGGGAGTATTAGGCTAGTACAAACATACTTTTGTAATTGTATATACCAATGTCATGACAAAGTGTTTTTTCCACTAATGTCAAAGGGGGAGATTGTAGATCTCTATAGTTTTTGTTGACCATTAGTGTTTCACACTTAGTCATATATCTAGGCAATGATGGTTGGTCATCACTGTGACTGAGTCATTTTGTAAAGGTTGAGTTTTGTATTGTATACTTACCGAGCAGTAGTACTGTCGAGTAAAGTCATGTGCACTATATGTTTGTAATATGTCGAGAGTATAGTTATTGTCGAGTTACATATATCAATGATTACCGAGTGACAGAGAAGTTCAACCGATGCTGAGTACAGTTAATGCTGAGTGCCAAGAATAACTTTTGCCAAGTTAGCCAGAATTGACATACAAGTTTGGAATGGCACAATGATCGAGGTAAACCATTTTTTGGTGATAATGATGTTTTGTATTTTGTCTAATGAGGTAATTATGGAGGTAATTACGCATCCATATTATTATCATTGATCCCTATGTAAAACCTAGAGCCAATCAGAAAATTGTATAGTTTAGGTGGCAATAGAAATAAATCTAAACCGTAGATCTTGAAACGGTAAAACATTTTTTGTTGTTATATAAGGGCAAGATCTAAATTAGAGAGAAGTGTGTGAATCAGAGAGATAAGATTGAATTAGTATGAGAAGATGATCAAAGAAGTATATTCAGAATAGCAAAGTATTTAGATAGAGTTCAGTGACCGAGTTAAGTAGTGAAAGGACAGAATCAAGAAAGATCAAATAGAAGAGATCAAAATATAAAGTAAAGAGGAGATCTGTAATCTGCATACTAGTGCAAACTAAAAGATCAGGTATTGAGACATTTTGACCAGTGTATCAGGGTAAATCTCTTAACCGAGTAGTCTTAGCAGACTTTATGTAAATCTCTTTATCGAGTGCTTACTTTATTGTAAGTTTATAAATCCTTTAACAAGGTAGACTATACAAATCTTTTAGCTTTTGACAGAGCAGACCTTTCACAGGGTAGATCATGATTTGATCACATTTTGTAAGCCTTAACAGGCAAAACTTATTACTACAGTAGTGAAGATTTGTGGGTGTCATCCCCACCCTAGTTTTACCTTTCAAGGGTTTCTGGGTTACCAAAATCATGTATGCTGCTTTATATGTTTTGTTTCTTACAATGATTAAGTTTTATTTATGTCATGCATAAAGTTTTATCAAATCAAAAGGATAAAAGTAGGTAATATCTAATTCACCCTGCCCCCCCCCCCCCCCTCTCAGTATTACTTTCCCACTTATACTTCCAACAAAGATTACTTGTAGAAGATAAATATAAATAGAAGTTAGATAAAGAATCAGTAAGATATCAAGAAGTAGCAGTAAAGTATCTAAGGAGACTAAGAAGAAATATAAGAAATAGTAGGAAAGGATTAACAAACTATATTTTCTTATGTCAAAGAACTTATTCCATTTTGAGATATACAACATAGAGATCAATAATAAAATATAGAAGGAAAGTTTGGTTTTCTATAAATAAAAAAATCAACTTAGAAATTTAGTTGATGAATAGGTGCACCTGCCTAGGTCCAATAGAGCCTAAAGTGCAGAGGATCTTTACCACATTAGGTTGATCCTATTTTTTGGCCAAGTCAATTGGGAAGTTTGAAAATAGATCCTTACATTTATCTTAGAATTTTCCCCAATATGTTGATTTGGGAACCAATAGGGGGACAGGGGAAGAGAGAAGGGGAAGAGGGAGAGAAGGGGAAGAGGGAGAGAAGTGAAATAGGGAGAGAGTGAGAGAGGGGGAAAAGGAGAGGGAGAAATGGAAAATGGGAGAAAGGATTTAGAGTTGGTACTTGTGGATATAGGGTTTAGGATTCAACATTTTGGGACTAGTATAGGGTTTAGAGCTTATGGTTATAGGTTTTAGGCCTTTGGGTTTATGTAGGGTTTATAGTTTAGGGGAGAGATGGGGGAGAGGTGGGGAATATGGAGATAAGGGATAGAGAGAGGAGGGAAAAAGAGAGGGGGAAGGTAGAGAGAGAGAGAGAGAAAGAGAGAGAGATCTCCCATGTCCCTTCCCCCCTCTCCTTTTCCTCTTCTCCCTTCCATATTGTCTCCTTCCTCTCCCTATCTCCCACACCTCCCTTCTCCTCATTTATTTATCTTTCCCACTTACCCATTCCTCTTCTCTCTTTCCACCTCTAACCACCCTCTCCCTCTCTCCCCCATCTCCATCTCCCTATCTCTCTCAATTTATCATCTCTCCCTTCCCTAGTGTTGGTTAACAGTTTGTCCTCCCGTTAGATTTATAATCTCTGACTCTCTAAATACCCAATGTGTAGAGAACAAAAGCATGTCACCAACGATTGGGTTAGTGTAAGTCATCTATCACTGCCCTCTAAATTGATAGGTACAGCTCCTTGAATATGCAATGATATGCAATGAATGTGTTTTTATCTATCATCAGATTGTTTCTTATAGGATTTAACCAAATTGTTTGTAGGCACAAATAATTCAGGCAGGGAAAGAGTGGACAATCTATAATCCCCAATGGAATGTTGATCACAGATTATCATGAAGTCTATTATCTAACTTAAACCTACCTCATCTAAGAATGCATATCTACTAATGAGAATAGAAGCAGAATCATACATAGATAGCAAATAGAATTGCTTATACTGCAACTACTAATCATGAAATGGAATTCAAGCAGGAATCACAGCTCCATACATAATTGTACTTTCTATTCAGATGCATCTAAATAATAGGGTGAATAGGAGAAGAATCATACATGAAAGGTAAATGGAATTACTTTTACTGCAATTACAAACATGAAATGGAATCCAGCAAGCAATTACAGCTTCATATATAACTGTCATGTCTATTCACATGCAAATGAAAACTACTGGTTCAACAAACATGAAAACCTAGCAAAGTAAATGGAATCACTTATGCTACCCTTACAAGTTTTCCAACCCCTTCATTTATTTTCTTTACAGTATTTATACAATGCTTATAGCCACTGGAAATGATTCAACTTCCAAAATACAAAAAGACAAAGCCCAAAACAGGAACATCCTTGATGAAAGAATTTGAAAAGCCAATCACAGACTTATGACACTTTAATTTGAGACCTTTCATTTCCTCAAACAACACCTGTCAAGCTGAAGTCCATTGGGCTTCTTGGAGTCAAGCTATCTTTCAAACAACAATCAATCTGATCTACAACTGCATTCAACCTTCTTTAAATGTCTCAAAAATACTTAGCATGACCTTATCTGACATAAGGGCTTTATCATCACTACCACCTGTGGCAACCCTTGGCGCATCTACTAGGCCTTGAGCTACATCATACAACATTTTTAGCATTGTATTCTTCCTTCTTTTCCTACCAATGACCTCAGTCGACAGGTCAATAACACTGTGTCGATAATCCACTGTTCTCACCTTTGATGTTCCATTGGATTATATTATCTTTATTCCCTTTAAGTCTCGGGTCCCACTTGACAATTTTCTCATCGAACGGTGATTCTTGACCAATCAAAAGCCTCCAACTGTGCACCCTTGTCAGTGGACTCATGTTGTCGCATGATCGCATGGCAATATTTCAACTCTTGCGATCATGCGACTGCTTTATCCTTATCACATCTGCACTGTTAGCGTATATAGGTTCTCTTTTTGCCTTGTCACATGATCACATGAGGAGAGAATATTCCTCATGATCATGTGCCAGCTGTAGATCCCCTGCATCCAATAAAACTCAACACTAGCCGGGTCCACAGGACAGATGGAAGTCAGTCATAATCCTTTTTCACTTTATCATGTCTGAAAACTTAGAATATCAACCCCACCTAACAGATTCTCATCGGATAGTGGGCATATGATTTGATGGGCTCACAAGATTCTATGAGATCATACGCCATCTGTAGATTTGGAATCTTAGCCGATGTCGTAAAAATCTGACCCCACCTGAATACGTGGCAAGATCCCGTTAACCCGCTAAGCAAAGGTGACATAATAAAGACAAAATGGGAACTGTAGATTTTGCATCTCAAAAGATTACCACCGCAAGCAACTTTCCTCAGACCCACAAGGACACGTGTACGCATCTCGCAAATTCGCAAGGCATCTTCCTTCCCATAGCGACTAAGCAACTACCATTGATTCGGTATCGCAAGCAAACCCTTTCCGGACCCACCAGGCTACGTGTCTTCATCCCACCAAGCATGATGACTTACGTTGTCACATGATCTCATGGTAATATTTTAATCCATGCGATCATGCGACCGCCCTATGATTGGCTCGCGGGGATCCAGCATATTTTTTATTTAACCTTTCCTATCTTTCCGTTGACTTTCCTTATCTGCATGAGCTTCCATTATCGCATGATCGCATGATATTTTTTTACCTCATGTGATCATGCAACCGCTCTATCATTCATGACTACACAACACTGTTCTTCGATCCCATTATGTTTTTAGTACCCGATTCATTGCTATCTCTGATCAATATAAGTAATCCAGTACTTAGTTTGGTTTGACACATGTTCAAGAGCCAGAAATGTAATATATGTGATAGCTGTTTGATGCACAATGTAGAACATAATACAATGATCGAGCTTCTTGTTATTGCAAAGTCTTCAAATTCAGTAATGTGCTAAAATCTTGATTTTCTTACCAACATTGTTTTTTTGTAATGTACTGAACTGTAACATTCCCCATATTCAAGATGCCACATCTTCATTTTTATCATAATGCAACCTATGGATTAATGAGTCACAACATAAAGGTTGACAGGATCATGTGACCGAATCATTCACCATTTTATTTATTTCATCTTCAAAAGACACTGAATACAACCAGATCTTTGACTATCCCAAATTATGCTATTATCATCAAATCATACAATGCAATGCTATCACCTTCTTAATACTGGGATAAATAGTATGCCCTTCTGAGGTGATTACCTTAATTATTTTGCATTAGGAGGCTTTCAAAAACTGAATCTAAGTTCATGTCTGTCCAAACTTTACTTCTGAAAATTGAATCAACCTTCTTTTGATTCCTTGCAAGTGCCCATGATGACAAGGTCTTCAAGGCAACCCACTCGGCTTGAAGCAAGAAGGCAAGGAACCCTGGCAAGAATAGCCTATCTTAGAAAAGTTAGACCTAGACACCAGACTTGACAAGACCACATGACTCCAACATTGCCAAAAAATGGGTGACTGAAAGTCAGACAACACCTAGTAAACACAATAAAGAAAGATCTTGTGTTACCCTAATTCTAGTAACTACTCCTCTATTTTTATCACAAATAATATGATTCTCAGATTTATTTTTCTATACATACCTAAGTTTCTTAGTTGTAGATATCAAAACCTATGTTGTCTCTTCTTCCTTTTTTTCTTCATTTCCTTTATCCTCTATATTAGATTCATATTCAATTTGTCCCTCAAGAGTCTTCTGAAAATCCCCATCATCCTTCACATTCACATTTTCAAATATCATATTTAATATTTTATTGTAACACTGGTAAACTTGATCCTTGTATAATATCCTAGAAATATGTCTTGATCTGCTCTGCTATCAAACTTTCCAAGATTTTCTTCATATGTTCGAGTGTAATATTTGATTCCAAATATTTTGAAGTACTTAATTGTAGGTTCTCTTCAATTCCATAAATCATGTAATTTCTTCTCATACTTCTAGTATAGAACTCTATTCAGTGTGTATATAGCAGTATGTACTACTTCTCTCCAGTAAATTTGCTTCTTTCAACATAGTCTGTGTTGCTTCCTAAATTGTCTGATTCATCCTTTCCACAAATATACCATTCTGTTGTGGTGTTCTAACTACTAAAATTATCTCTTAATACCATGTTTCTTACAAAAAATTTCAAACACATCAAAATTTAATTATCCTCCTTTATCAAATCCCAAACACTTAATCTTTATACCACATTCATACTCTCTAGCCTTAAATATCTTGAACTTCTCAAAAGCTTCTAATTTTTCTCTTAGAAATGCAACCCAATTTAATCTTGAATAATCACCAATAAAGAGTATGAAATCCTTCTCACCTTGTAAACTCCTTGTTCTAGTAGGACTAAAAAGGTCATTGTGCACTAGCTCCAGTAGACCAGTAGATGAATGGTATTTTTCCTTTTCATGATTTTATTCTATGTTTTCTTTCTTGACATCCCTTATAGATAACATTCTCCAATTTTCATAATCTAGGTAAGTCTCTTAGTGCACACAATGAACTTATTCTTACCAAATTGTAAAAATATATGTGTCACATCCTTTAGTGACAAAATCAACTGTCATCAATCTAAGATAGTAAACAACATCCTTCTAAAACACCTTCAAGCAAGTACATAATCATTCCTATCTTTTTGCCAATTGCAATCAGTACTCCACATATTTTATGAATCTCACATCCTTCATTCTTGAAAATAACATCATATCCATTTTCACACATTTGTCCAACACTCAAGAGATTGTGACATAAACCTTTCACATAATAAACATTTTCAATGTTATTCTTTCCATCAAAAGTAATAGAGCCTCTACCAACAATATAAGATTCCTTATCATCACCAAATCTAATAGGACAACCATCATATTCCTCAAGTGACACAAATTTAATTTTATCTCCAGTCATATGATGAGAAAAACCACTATCAATCAACCATTCATTTTTGTCCCTTCTTACATACAAATCAGGTTCAACATTATCATAAACTTTAGCACAAATGTTAGAAATACCAATTTCTGGTTTTTCATCTTCTTGGGCATAAAACAAACAATCTTCTACTTTTGACTCATCATCTAAAATACTAGCATCTTCATTTACATAGTAAGCCTTCTTATCGAATTTCTTAAACTTCTATCTATGACCTTTATCTAGACATCTAGTAGTTGAATAACCAATCTTTCCAAATCTAAAACATTTAAGAGGTAACATACCTTTATACTCACCATTACCTCTCTTCAGTTTTCTTGCAAATTTTGCTTCAAATTCTTCATCATCATCATCATCTTCAGGATATTATTCTAATTAAGTTGTCTTGAATGTCATTTCAGATCTACTCTTCTCTTTTCAACACTTCTTCACCTCAAATGTAGTCAAAGTGCCACACAACTGTGCTTTAGTAAACTTCTTTGGATCATAAACCTCTTCAATCATCAAGATCTTGTCACCGTAGCTATCTGGTAATGTCATCAAGATCTTTTCCATGAAATACTCATCAATAATATTTCCTCCTTGATTCTTGACTTCATTAACTACATTCACAACTCTCTGAAAGTATTTCCTAATGTCTTCTCCTTCTTCCATTCTTAGATTCTCATAGTGTCATTTAGTGTTTAGCTTCTTAGATAACTTAACCCTATCATTTCCTTCATAATTCTCTTTCAATTTCTCCCAAAATTCATAAGAGGTATTCAAAAAAATAACCTTAGATATTTTGAGTCTTTGATAAAGCACTAGTGATAACATGCCTCACTTTTTCATTCTCTTCATATGTTGTGATTTCATCTAGATTCTTATCATCATTTGGAGGGAACACATACTTTGTCTCCACATGCTTCCAAGTATTGTAACCAATTAAAATCAAATATTCTCTCATATAGTCTAATCCATAAATAGTAGGAATATTCAATTTGTGCACCATCAAATCAACCTTAGGTAGTAAAACTCTATACTAAGGATAACTTTTATACCAATTGTTGAATAGGCTAAATAACTAAGAGGGGGGGTGAATCATTTATTCATAAATAGTTTCTAAAAATTTTACTCTTTTGGTAAACACACATACCATTCATATGATAGTAATCTCTATATCAATATTAACTCATATTCTACCAGTAACCACATCAAGTAATTATAATAGATGTAAACATGAAAGAATGGAAACAACCAACACAAAGAACAACCTGGAAACATAAACTGGAAAAAATAAACTGTCACCCTTTTACAAAGAAAAAGGCTAACAAAATCAAACCTGTTCAACTTCAATAGTATAAAAATGATATTTATGTTTGGAATTTGAAGATGATGTAAACTAATTGAATGTGATAAAATGGATGAATTTTATGATTAATATTTTTAATAATTTTTTTGAATGAAAATTGATATGTTTTTTTAATTTTTAAAGAATTTTTTAGTTGTTGAAAAATGCTAAAAATTGGGGGTCTAGTTCTCACCAAAAAATTATATGTAAATAAACATTTTTTCCCCTAATTTCAAAATGTGTCATAGATGACATATATAGCTAGTGCATGAAGAAATAAAAATAGGCTTGTGACCTATATTTTCTTTTTTATAACAATTCAAATTCCAACTCACTGAAATCGACAGTTTTCATCTCGCAACATATTTTTCATAACAAATCTATCCCATTCAAAAAAAGAAATATATATTCTTGAAGATGACTCTCTCCTCTAGTGCACCATATGTTTTTCAAATTTATTTAATATGATTTACTATTTTTTTCTTTCTCCGAATCAACATCTCCTTGACTGTTAAAATAGCTACTTGCAATATTTTTTAATTACAATAAACTATGTCTAATTAAAACACTATAAAATCTATATAGGCTATTCTTGACTCTGATCTCTACAAAAGGGTATTTTTTTATTTTTAAAAAAATATCATTAAAAAGATTAGGAGTTAATTAAATGCCACTTTTCTAAAATAATTTTATTTTTATGGTAATTGGACTCAAAGTGGTGTAAAACATGCATTTAATAGATATTTTCAATTGCAAAAGTTAAAGCACTTGTCTAACTTAGCTAGAATGAATCTAGCTAGACCATATGTTTGACCAAAATTATTTTTTAGTTAGAAATACTAAAATTAAGATGTGCTGATAAGTTAGCCTAAAAGGTGACACCTGATTGTGCTTTTACCCACTAGTTAAGGTGTTTTTTACAAAGTCTTATTTTTGGTTTTCTCACTATGGTTGATTCACTGTCGGTCTAGCTAACTATCCTAAAATATGAAAATGACTAACTACCAATACAAATAGGCTCACTATCAATACAAACAGGTTCACTACTAGAACAAATAGACTCATTGTCAAAATATAAGAAATGATATTGAATCCACCACTAAGAGCACTGTCACCAATACTTTGTAATACATAAATGATATATCAGTCCACTACTAATTGCATCCACACACATAGATCTACTCTTGTTAGATTTTCATTCACTTCGCATACATACACAAATCTTCATATACTACTTGATTCCATCAACCAAGTCGGCCTAAACTGATTTGAAATAGGTCACACTGAAATATTCCCGCAATGGTAAGGAATGAAACATGGAGCACCTCGATCTTGATGCAGCTTGTCTTGAGCATATCAACATGCTACACAATGTCCAAAGCTTTTGGTACCAACGGGTATGATCAACATGTTACACGGTAGCTGCTATGACCAAAACTAGATGAACATGCTCCAAATAGAACCAAACCCAAATAACCAATCCACCATATGTTGCACATGAAATAGAACCACCACTTAAATGGATACAGATAAAAATTTAAAGTACATCCTTCGGTGAATGCCTTTATCGATACACCAAGTATAGCGACACACATCAATTGATATAGAAAAGCATGAATAATTCTCCTCTATGCATTAGATATGTTGACATCAATGACAACCATTAATAAAAACAAAATGAGTAGCATAAAACTCAAATACTAACAGTTCTTTGCCTCCTTATTCCATTAATTCCTTTCAAAAACTTGCTAATTCTTTCATCCAATAGTTTCAAAATAATATTGGTCCTAAAATTTATTTGACTGATTTTATGCATTGTAAAAAAGGTGTTAAAGAAAAAAGTGATCGATTTCATTGGTACGCTTAAGAATTTGCATTCTTGGATTCTTATCCTCTACATGATGTTGATGTACAAGGTATTTTCATTACTAGTTTTCAAAAATACATTAGAGATAAGATATTCAATTTTGAATTCTTTTATTTTACTCAATTGTTTGTAGTGCTTCATAATTATTAGCTTCAAGTGAGTCAATTTGAGATAACTCCAATGGCTCTAGTTGATAAGGGTGATGTTGCATATCAATTCTTTCAAAATTTTCAAAAACCAAAGAGCTTTATCAAGATCAATAAATCATCAAACAATTTGATGAGCAAGTGGCAACAACATCCAAAGGTGTAGCTCCTTTGTCATCTATTTTTGGACCTTTTTGTAATTTTACATGTATTTCTAAGTATTTGCATAATGTGATTTTGAAGTTGACTAATGTTAATGTTTCAGAACTTCCTCTCATTAAACCAATTAACAGATACAAACCTTTGCCTAAATCCTTTGATCAAAAATATTTTTGCCAATACTTGTGTGTGAAATTTGTACCTAGCTGCAGACACAACACTTCAGTAAAACATTAGAGGTTAGCAAAATCAAAATTTGTTGATAAATGAATTGCTAAGCTAACCAGGCAATTTACTGCCTTCTAGTAGATGCGAGTATGTATTTTCAGATCAGACCGAGATCAGTGACAATGCAAAATCTAATTGAAAGATTTAAATGATTGAAAGCAATGAAGATGAAATGCAGATTAATCTATCTTTTTGGATTTTTGATGCAATAAGATGAAAAACTGATATGAAGCTAATCTATGATTGAATTGAAATAATATGCATATTTAATCTAACAATGATATGAATTGATATGGAAATGGATGCAAAGCTATGAAAAACTATGAATAGTATCACAAAGTTGCCTATTCGCAAAAGCTTGATTCTTCGGATGCAATTTCGCCAGAGTAATTGTGCAAATTCGAGAGATGTATTATGAAGAGCCGAGTCTTGTTTTTATAGAAATCCAAGGCTTGAGGATGCATTGAGAAAAGCCATAAATCACTCTTGATAAACTCAGGTTGATTTTTGAGTTAACAAGAAATCAGAATTAATTAAGTCATAAAATCATGCAAAAAAAGCTTTTTGACTCAAATCAAAAGTTTAGATCAACTTTTAACTCAAAATAGATGTTGAGTATAAAAAATATAACTTGAATTGATTTTCTGATTTAAAGTTTAACCACTCTTTGAATGTGCATATAGATAATCATAAATTAATTTAAAAATAAAGTGATTTATTCTCAACTTAACTGATTTTGAATTAAAACAACTGATTTATGGGTTAATCAATTATTTAATCAAACTTTTATTCAAAACTATATTATTAAATCTGACAATTTAATTTAATCAATTATTTTTAGCAAATTTGATTTATTGTCAAATAAAACAATATTAATTAGGAATAAATAGAATTAAATATTCAAAATATTCAATTAATCAGATTTTAGGATAAATGTGATTTATCACCAAATAATATTCAATTAAAGATAATTAGGATAATTAGGAATATTCAAGGAATATTCCCCGATGTAGAATTAAGATAATCAACTAAGTTTTTGATAAACCAATATCCAGATGTGCCTTAGGTTAGTACTTTTGATATCAATTTTGATCGATTTGATGATGTAGGAGGTTAATGAACCTATAGCCCATTTTTGAGGTATTACATTTTTCCCCTCTTTGAATTACTATGCGAAGCGCAGTGGTTCAAAGATTAGTTTGTTTTTTTATGTTGAAACTAGTTTGAGAGATTAACCGATTTCGAGACAGAAATTGATTGAAAGATTGGAAAAAAAAGCTGACTCAGGTCCTAGTCGACCAAGAATCATGATGATGTCAACTATAGCAACAATGAACCGGTGATTATGAAAAAGTATCAAAATGCCTAATTCTGAACCTTATGATTAAGAAGTGAGTGACCTAAGTCCAAACTTGATTGTCCAAAGGAATCGAAATGGTATCACATCTGAACGCTTCAGTTACAAAGAACCAAGGAAATAACACTAATGAACTCATGGTTATGAAAAAATTATACAGTTTACAAGATTGATTAGGATACCAGATTGATATGGATCTCAATGAATCTGATATGCCCCAAGCGATGTGCCCCAAGCGACAAGGACTTTGGATGAATCAACAACTAGACGTGGTTGTCTTGATTACTCAGGAAAGAAATTTGATTTACAGACTTAGTTAATGATGTTCAATACGATGCCCCCTTCGGGATGAAAATCAAAATCTCACAAGAAACGCTAGCGTTAAATGGTTTAGAAGCATGTTAATTGATTTGAGAAGTGGTTATACACATTCAAAAATGTGTTCTACATCGTTTAGAGGTCCTAAAGACTAGGTTTGACCATGAGTTGACCATGGTTGACCATGGTTGACCAAGTTGAAATTTGAATAGTTTGATGTAAGATAATTAGTTAAGTTGAATTCTGGATTCTTGTGATGATTGAAGGTCGATTATGCAAGCAATTGGCCGTCCTGGGTTTGAAAATTTTAAATCACATTTTTGACAATATAAATGATCTCAAATTTCAATTTTGATCCCGAAAATGGATTTAGAATGTCAAAATTAGCCAGGGGTGCAATTTTTGTGGAAAACGGAGCACTTTGAAAAATTAGGTCAACCTATATAAGGGTCATTTTCATTTCATTATTCACTTTTGTCTTTTGTGAACCTTGTGGAGCCCTCTAAGAGAAAAATGGCTGAAAATAAGGTTCCATTCTCCTCACACCAATTCGAGGGCAACCAGAGATACCAATGACCTCCCCAGTATGGGAACCCAATAAGTGGACCTATGTGCCTCTCTGTGATTTAAAAATTTCCATGTTTTGATGCTTTTTAGGATTTTTTCGTACGTTAGAAACTTTTTTAATTTTTGCACCACAAAAAGTCATACGACAGTCCACTAGAGCTCGTACAAGTTTTCAATTTCTTTTCAATTGTCATCCCGAAACTACCTAAAACTTGTATGAGAGGGACCCATGTATCGTATGACATTTCATCGGGTCCCTCAATTGTCATATGGGAGCTTATACTTTTTCGTATACTCATGAATTGTCGTATGGCAACTTGGAGAAACTTGTACGAGTTTTGACACTAGTCTGAAAACTCTTATGGAAAATAGAGAGTGCTTTTCACATCCTTAGGTCAAATTTTTTATTTTTCTGATTTCATAGGCTGATTCATTAGCATTTAATGTACCTTCTACAATATTAAACTTTGCAATTCTTGTACTGATAGCCTGATTTTTGACCAAGTTACTGAGAGGATTCCCTGTTTTCGTGCTATATAGGTTGTTTACCCTGATGTTCATGTTCGGATTTCACACTTGGTGACCCAGAGATTGTGTGTTTCACTACCTGACCCAATGAGGGTCCACTTAGCTTCATGTGGATTTGAGTACCTGATATGGTTTCCTGAGATTTAGGTGAACCATGGTCTACTTACTGTGTTGATTGAGCACTTCCACTCTGAGACACAAACCTTCCATCTCCCTACTAGAGAGCTCATAGTTACTCCTGAGGATGTCTACCAGATATTGCGGATACCATTCCATGGTCCTCGACCTGACTATGTTAGTTCGGGGAATTCTGGCCTGCATGCCTTCAGGAGATTATTTGGTGATGACACACAACTAACTCAGTCTATTTCATGGGAGTCATCAATTCAGAGGTATGGGCACACCCATAGACTTGAGTGCATTATAGCAGGTATGATAGGTGATATCATCATGTCCAACCGTCAACAGAATGGTCTATTGATGGGCTGGGCCCCGATGGTGGCTCAATTGATGGCTACTCCATTTGAGTTGGGATGGGGACAGTGTATGCTTGCCCACATGTTCTCCAAGATGCACGAGATAGTGTTTTAGGAGAGAAAATCATTTGCTTTGGGTGCACTAGTTCTTCAAATTTGGGCATGGGAGCACATTCCCATATGTAGGCTGGTATGTCAGTCACAGAGATAGATGTAGGAGCCCATTATATATGTTTATTCTGGATGTGTCACACAGGTCTGTATGGGCATTACTAAGCAATGGAGGTGTGTCTTGGATGACATGACCTATTGTATATGGATACCTTACTTATAGGTGGAGCTGTGGTCTGCTGCGCATGCTTAGTTTAGTTTCTTTTGCCATAGTAGGGTATTGATTGGTAGGTCCACCACTATCCTTGAGCATTTCCTAATCACACGGGTTTGGTGATAGTATGGTCTTATCCAGGACATACCATAGGAGCATGCCAGTTATGCACAATTAGTCTACGAGATTGGATTGGGATGGAGAACACATTTGTCTTACACTCCTAGTACACATGAGTACAGTGGATATGTGGCGAGAGAGTGGGATTATAAACCACAAGTGCTAGATGCTAGTGTTATAGATGGTTTCGTTGCTTGGCTGGCAGAGCATCCTATACATCAATTTTATGATCCCAGAGAGATGATTCCCAGTATGGAGGAGGCAATGGATGTTACAGGTGCACCGATGGGTTGAGGCCAAAGGCATCGAGATGTGTAGATTCCTATGCCACAGCCTACACCTCTGAGGCCTTGAGCTATTATTACTCCACAAAGGCCTTCTGGACATATGAGACTACCATGCCCTTCTAGTTCTACAGCAGGAAAGCCTGCAGATTCACAGAGGAGATCTTCTAGAGGAGAGCATGGTACCCTTGGTAGTATTGGTAGTGTAGATGAGGTACTGGGTGCTCAGCAGGATGTAGGTGTTGGTATTGATGCTGCATAGGTTGATATTGGTTTTGATTTGGGTACCGAGGTTAGACATTGTAAGGTGCATAGGGCTAAGGCTGTTGATTAGACTACTGAGGATACAGATATGCCTACTATAGATGTAGATCATGGATTGGCTTAGACTCCACAGGAGGTTATTAGACAGCTCAAATTACAGATCAAACATTTGAGATTGCAGAGTGCTAGACTTGAGGTATGCCTCAAGGAGTCTAAGAGGCTGCATTTAGAGTAGCAGGCAGAGAAAATATGGTTACAGGAAGAGGTTACTCATCAGACCACACGGAGTGCCTACTATGTCTTTGTGTATTATGTTGTTGTTCTGCTAGACAGAGAGTATCTACATACTCTCAATATATGATTGCCTCAGAGGGAGCCAGAGCACCGCAAGCTGAGGCAATGCTAGATGCACCACTACCACCTCCACCAGATGTAGAGGATCATGCAGACAACTGATTTGTCATAGTGTTCTGATATTTTTGTCATTTTGTCCATAGATATTGATCTAACTCTAATATCTCACATGAGCTCATTCTTCTTTATATTGTGCCATTAGTGCACCCCTGACTATTTCGAGGCTTTTTGATATATATATGAGATCGAGTTTGGTTATGACATCATGTGTACTTGTCATTGTCATTTTGGTTTATGATGATATCATATGATGTAAATGCTATGAATAGTGTAGAATGCATGTAGTAGGCAATGCAATGATTTCTTTCAAATTTATGGAATTATGCGATGTAATTGATAGATGGAAAAATGTATGGCAATGTATGGTTTTGATTATGATATGCAGTGATAAATGCACATGTATGTTGTTAGCACCTTGAAAAAATTTCATGGCTCTAGCCCTTTTCTTCTGGTCTCTGCAATTGCTTTTAGGTCTCTGGCATTATCCCTAGTTCAAATTTTTGAAAAACTAGCCGTTGTGTTCAAAAACTCTTTGTAAAGCCCTGGCCTTGTTCTAATTTCATGTTACTTTTCTGGGCCACTTAAAATCCTTTTAGCGCATGTGCTTTAATATTTTATCACCTTGCGGGGTTGGCTATTAATTTTTCCTAAGTTTCTACCCCCGGCGGCCTTAAATATTTCCTAAGGTCCTGCACCTTTATTTTTCCTTAGTCTGCTATTTTAATATTTCCAAGGTTTTGCCCCTTCAAAGTATGTGGTTATCATTAATTCACAAGACTATTTGGTGTCAGAGGTCTCTGACATGCGAATTCATGACCATGTGCCATCTATCCCAGCGGGCCCTATCTTCCTTCCCTGTTGACCTGTTAACGAGTGAGCAGAATCAACGATCATCGCTATACCGCTGAGGGAAGATGTGCGGGTTTTAACATAAAACTTTAATGATGGCCGTCTGATGTGTTCCCTGAAGAAGGCTGACAAAGATGGGTCCAAAGTGAGATGTAAGTACAAATGGTAGGCTTTGATTGGTCCATGGGTGTGTGACTGGATATGCTGTCAGTGGGACCTAGTTTTTGGATGCGTCAGAGGGTCCTGACATTGTCAGTAAATCAATGAACGGTGTAAGTTCTTATAGGATTTGTTAGAGGTTTGAGATTTTGTGATGGACGTTGATTTCTTTCGGTGTTAGGGGGTTGTCAGGGCAGGGAGGAGATTCTAGATCAATGGCAGAAGTGTAATCTGATGGAATCTTGTCAGGCCATGTGAAGATGAGACGACCATCAATTTTCTGACAGGTGGGGGTCTAAAGTTTGGTAGTCCAGATAAAATGCTTAGTAGTTTTGGCAAATCTCAAAGGGGTTCGCTCATTCATGTAATAAAATGGCAGTGTTCCAAATTGGCTGGTGACTTGGCGAACAGTGTTTGTGCAATCGCTAAAAGTTTTAGCAAAGGTCAAAGGTATTCCGCAACCCGTCGAAAGCCTTCAGTCGCCAGTTCGCTAAATGTGACTGGGGTTATATTTAAAATTAAATCATAAAGCCCATGAGATAGAAGGATCTAATGGCCATGACTTAAAGTTGATCTGATTTCAAATGTAGACCGTCGATTTACTGCAAGCGCCATAAAGTAGCTGTTGTTTTTCAAATTTGAATTTTTTAAGGGTTTCTCAACGACAGAAAGGACCAAAATTGAATGCAGAAGTGACTGGTGCTGGTATGAGATGATTTGTTTGTCATTGCAGTGTGGTCCAGGGTGTACCATGATCATTTGCAGGGGTCTGTACTATGTTTTTTGTGCTCGAGGCATGTTGCAGGTGGCCAAGCAGGTTGACTTTTTTGGCATTTTTGTGATTCTTAGTTCCTTCTCAGTGAGATTTGTCATGATTGGAATCACTCCGGGATCTATCTTCTCCTGGTTGCCTAGGTTTCTTCCCCTGTAATAAATTTGTGACCATTTCTAATGGTTTTAGTGGGTGAAACCCTAACCCTAGTCATCTATAGCTTGTTGCTGTAATACCCCAAAAATGGGCTATAAGTTCATTAACCTCCTATATCATCAAATCATATGAAATCGACATCAAAGTCCTAATCTAAGGCACATCTAAACATCATCAAATCTAATTGATTATCTTGAATTTTGCATCGGAGAATATTCCCAGTAATATTCCTAATTATCTTAATTATCTTTAATTTTATAATTATTTGGCAATAAATCACATTTATCCTAAAGTTTGATTAATTGAATATTTTCATATTTAATTGATTAGATTTAATATTTGCCACTTAATTGTGTAATTAAATTTAATTATATCTATTATTAATTGTATTATTTAATTTTGACAATAAATCTAATATCATATGAATAATTGATTAAATTCTTATTTAATTAATTAAAGCAAGTTGTCATTATTTAATAATATAGTTTTTAATAAAAGTTTGATTAAATAATTGATTAACCCATAAATCAATTGTTTTATTTTTAAAAGCAGTTAAGTTGAGCATAAATCACTTTATTATTAAATTAATTCATAAATAAAACATGCACAATCATAAAAGCAAACAACTATCAATTATCAATTAAAGCTAAACTCTATTTTGAGTTAAAACTTAGCTTTTGCATGTTTTTGTGAGTTAATTATCTTTTATTTAAAAATAACTCAAAAATCAAGTTGAGTTATTTGAGTGATTTATGGCTTTTTCCCATGCACCTCCAAAGCCCTGGATTTCTATAAATTAAAGGCTTTAGCTCTTCACAAATCATCTCTCAAATTTGCATCCAAGCATCTCATATTTTGCACAATCACGCTGGAGAATTGGAATTGAAGAATCAAAGCTCTTGCGAATCGACATCTTTGTGAGATCAATCTTATTTTTGCATTCATATTTCATATCATTGTTAGATTCATAGCATATCAATTTTCAATAGCATTCATAGCATATCAATTTCATTTAGCATAGATTTCATATCAGTTTTTATCATTCTTATTGCATAGAAAATATCAAAAAAATAGATTAATTGCATTCAATTCATATCTAGATCAATTGCATTCAAATCCTTCATTTAGGTGTCGTCTAGGTCACTGATCTCGATTACAATCTGAGAACATTAATCTCGCACCTATTAGAAGGCAGTAAATCGCTTGGTTAGATAGCTTTCAATTTTGCACGATTTTGATTATAGCTAACCTCTAATGTTTTACTGAGTGTTGTGTCTACAGATCAGGTATAATTTTCACACACACATTTCTGGCGCCCACCGTGGGGCAACCCACCTTTGCATGCTGGTTTTGATTTTTTTTGGGAGCTAAAACCCCAAAGTTTCAAAGATTTAATTTTATCTCCCAAACGGCTTGGAATTTTGGTCTGAAATTTTTTTTGCAGGTTTGTGACATATCATGGAAGCTACAGTAAAAAATTTAGAATTTTTTAAAATGTTTTGAATTTTGAATAATTTTTTCTTGAAATTCTGGAAAAAATTAATATCTGACGCAAATCAGCATATTTTTCGAAAATTTTTATATTTTCGGAAAGCTCTTTAAATTATACAGGGGGTCCATTCTTTGTGTTTTAAATTTGGACATGATATCATAGCTCAAATTGTCAATTTACAAAAACTGGTTTGTATTGATAAAATGGGTTTCTAGGGCACAAATGAAGAGGTTTTTCTAAAATTTTTGCATTTTTGGAAAGCTCTCTGTTTTTTAGCAGGGGTCTCTATTCTGAATTTCTATTTTTGTGGCCAAAATCATATCAAAAAAATTAGATCTTGTTGACTAGGTCAAATGCAGCAAAAAAAATAAAGTTTTGTGATGGGTATGCACTTATTTTTTTTACATGGTTCAATGAATGATATGAGTTGTCATTTGGGTTGATTTCTGGCTATTATTACTGATAATAATTGATTTTTAGAGCTAACCTTATGGTTTTCATAAGTTGAATATATTTTGCATATCTTGTTTGCTTGTTTGCTTGTTTGCTTGTTGGAGAGTTCGTCACTTGCTTGCATGGAAAAGCTCAACAAAAATTGCTAAAAATCAAGTAAAATCTACTAAGTGCGTTGCAAGGATCCCAGGTATTCTCCTTCATCTAATAATATTTTGATTTGGAACTTAAAATAAATCTCTTATGTGTCAAGCTTGTGTGCATCTTTTCATGCTTTTGATCTATTTCTACACACTTGCATAATTGATACTAGGTTGTGAACCCTTAAGGATTCATTACATAGTCTTAGAATACTTGTGATTGATCTTGATTGCTATCTTGGGTTATTGGACTCGCTAATCCGCCGGCCCCTCATTTCCGCCCCGTGGTTGCAATCTCAGCGCCATAAAGGGGAGGGGTCAACAGGACAGAAGCGTTAAATGTTCCACTTGGCAACCCTTTTGTGCTTTTAGGAACTCACTTGTTTTCTAAGTTGGGGACTCGTTTTTAGCTTGTGTGAGGTGTTAAGTGTTCCACCTTGTGGACTCATCTCATATTTGCTTTAAGCGTTAAGTGTTCCTCTTTCTACTTTTTGAATGCTTTTGGTAGATTTACTTTCGGAACATATATCTGTGCTCACATAGTAATTAGGCCCTATGAACACTATTCGTGATTCTTGAAAGATTGGATTCCTAGCGAAATCCTTCTTGACGATAGAATCCTTGTAGGTAGGGAGGATACTTAGTGCGTTTCACATTCAACTTAGTTAGTGAGTCTTCTCTTATTGATCGACACATTCTCTCTCCGGAGAGGTTGATAGATCATGTGGGGTTGATATCACAAGCTTTGGTGAATCAAAATTGGTTAGTGCGTCTTCTCTTATTGATTGATACATTCTCTCCCCGGGGAGGTTGATAGATCACGTGGAGTTGATATCACAGACCTTGGTGGAACAAAACTTTGTCTTAGCGTGTCGGATTAATCTGCTTGCTTTGTTTGGGTTAAAAGTGAAGAGGTGTCAAAACCTTGAATCTGGAGCCAAGTCCCCTTGTGGTATACTATTGTGAGTCATCTTTAGAGAGGGTTAACCGTAGCGGACAATCCCTTCACAGGGAAAACTGCATTGACGGAACCTCAAGCGGTAATAGCCATTTTCGCCATGGTAGTGACAGCCGCTATATAAATGTCCTTGTGGAAGAAATCTCCACGGGTATGGTTCATTGTTGGGTTGTCAGATCTCCCTAGCAGCTCTTGAAGATTAAGTTCTCGGACTGTGTCAAAACCCTGGTGCGCCAGGATTGGAGTTCACCCCTTTGAATCATAAAAGTTGCAGAGTCAAACCATTACTAAAAACCCTAAAGAGACCAATTTTTTATTCTCAGGTATATGTGTGTTATTGCAAAACTTTTCAAAACATACACAATTAGTACTCTCAGGGATTAGCACAATTTGGTCACTTGATTGTTCATGCACAAGGTTGCTTTTGCCCTTGTTCATTATTTTCAGACGTGCTTGGAATCACTTGCTTGCTGTTCTGCGTGCTTATTTATCTACTTGGCTATAAAAATGATCAAATCTGGTATAACCTTCAAAATCTGGACAATACAATTTGCAAACAATCCAAAACTGAAAACCTTAAATTTTGCAAAAATTGACGTAAAGTTCTTTCTGGAGTCAAAAGTCATTTCAAGAAGTCAAAAGTCATACGAGTTTTGTCAAGTGTCGTTTCAGTATTACCCAATTGTCGTATGAGTTTAGCAACTATCATTTCATAGACTACCCAGTGTCGTACGAGTCTGCAGAGTGTCATTTGGAAAAATTTGAGAAAGTTGTCAGAAATTGTCAAATTGCAAGATATCCAATGTTTTCAGCCTAGTTCCAGAATCTGTCAAAAATATCATTGTGTCAAGAACAAATCAGTAGCTATTGAGAATCAGTACACATGTCTCAAAGAATCAATAAACAAGAGGAAGAAGCTCTGATCGCCGCTATAATGAAACAGATACATGTTATGCAGGTCCAGCTTGACAAACTTGAGAAAGAAAAGGAACCTCTATACTCTTTTCCATTTGATAAAGACTTGTACATGCCACCATGCCCCCGAAAAAAATTTGAGCAATATGATACCTCTTCCATGGAGAGTGACACATCTAGCTTTGAAGACTCTGATGACTATGACGACAGACAATGTAATGATACCTATGACACCTCTGTTCCTAAGAGTCCTCCTCATCGTTCATTCCTGCTTACTACAAATGGGCCATCACATTGGATAGATCAGGAGAGTGATCCATATGATTCTGATTATCAAAGAGACTTTGATGATTTCTATGCACAATACCCAGATGATCCATCTGTTTCACTTGAGGAAGAGAAAGTTTACCACGCTGATTATAAACATGCATACTATAAGGATCTCTCCTCTAAGAACTCTCAGGCTGAAAATAAAGATTACACTCTCAAGCAAGATCATGTTAATGTTGGACCTTTGTCTTGTGATGGTTCCCTTCCATCCCCTACTTCCTCCAATACCCATACATTTCCTAAAGCTTCCGAGTCTTTCAAATCTTTCACAGAACCTTCATCTGACACAAGCCCTGCTACTTTTCATGTGGTTCCCTATAGTTATCCTCCAGGGCTACCTCTTAAAGAGACTCAAGCTAACCTTCACTTGGCTACAAATACTTCTGATAATGCTAAATCTAAAGAGCCTAAGCCTTTATGCGCTATAATGCCTACTTCAGCTATTTCTTCACCATCTCTACCAAAGTCTTCCATACACCTCCAACCTACTTCCTTGTCCTTAGAAGTGGCTTCATGTCAAGAGGACTCTAAAACTGCTACAGAAAAGAATATAAAGAAAGATCAAGATCAAGAACCCTCCATGTCATCCACTCCTTTTCATGATGTTCTCTATCTGTGTCATGGTTCTTTTGATCCTTTACGCCCTTCCTCATACATTCCACCATGTCTTAAGTCTTCGCCTAAGCAAGATCAAGCTACTACTTACACTGTTGAGCTTATTGACAATCAAAATAACCTTACTACACTTGCGCTTTCCAAAGATGATACTTCCATTAAGGTTGGTAAAAATAGTGTTGTTATTTCCAATGTTAAGCCTATTGAAAATCAAGAGACAAATTATGTGCTAGTGCTATCCAAAGATCCTTGTCAAGATCAAAGTCTTCCATTTTCTTATTCTACCACTCCATGTTCACTTCCACTTTCTACTCTTCCTAAGTCTTTGCAAGCTTTGAACAATCCTATCAAAGAAGGTGCTCATATTCAAGATATCCATGATTTTATAGAAAATTCTAATGCTCACTCTAAAGATGCTGATATCCTTGGTTGTCATATAGATGATGATGAACTTATTGATTATACTTTTGCATCTTCCACTTCCATCCTTGGACCTCTTCCACCACTACTAAGGGCTTCACGCCTTCCTTCCATCTTGGGTCCTTATGTCCCTTCACTTTCCCCTCCTAACTCTCCTAATTTTCCATCCATCTTGGGTCCTTACATACCTCCATCTCCCATCTTTCCTCAAGATCAACATAGATGCATACCCTTGAATCCTTTTCATCCACCCACCCATCTAAACCAGTCGTATCCTCCCTCTTCCACAAATCCCAAGTCTTTTGGAAGTAACTTGAATGTTCAATACAAGAAAAAGAAGCAATACAAGAATCCATCAAAAAAAGAATATCACCATGTCTCCTCTCATAGACATGGAAGCATAAAGTCAAAAGAGATATCTAAGAAAAAAACTACAAGACAAGTATGGGTTCCAAAATCCATCATTCAAGATATTCTCTCTAAGTCATCAAAGGGAAATAAAAAGCCTAAGGCTATATGGATTCCAAAGTCTCTCATAAGAGAGTCTCATGTTGAACAAAAAGTGAAATTGACATTCAAGCTTCCAAAGGCTTCCACTTCATCTCCCTCCAAAAATATTCTTCCATTCCATGTGCCTAAACCACAACCTCTGTTATCCATTCACCATATTCCTTCACGTATTCCTTCATTCACATTTCCTCCACCCTCTCGCCACCCTTCAAGGTGTGTGTTTACGTTGATCTTGCCTTCCTTTCCACCTACCCTTTCACAATCCTTCCATGCATTATCCTTCTACCTTCTATCATTTTTTCTCATTTGCCTATTCCTCCTATCTTCCAACCTCACTCGCTTTACATAAAACCTTATCCTCCATTTTTCTCTTTCATCTCCCTTTCCCTATCAGCATCTTTGAGCATGTCATTTTGAATCCTTGGCATATCATGGTTTATCCTTTCAAGGAGCATTATCTAAAAAGCTTGCCTTCTTCCAAAAAAAGAAATGAAAAATAAAATAAATTGAAAATGTGCCTTGGTGAAAACCTGGAAACAGGCACCTTGGTAGCAAAAGTAAAGAGAAATAAATTCATCCTATGGTGAAAACCACTCCCTTGTGGCGCCTTGGATAAGTACCATGATGAAAACCTGGCAATCAGGCATTATGCGTAGTTCTTCTACATATTTCATCCATTCCATCTTCTCTCTTTGATCTTGACAATGTTGATCTATACACGAACATTTGACTATTTTGTGAGCTATCTTACGATGATCTTGCTTTCATTCCTTCCATGTTTAGCCTTCATATCCATCTTCCTCCATTTATTTTCGCCTATCGCTATCCTTTTCCCCATTGGTCTTGATCTACTAAAAAAGAAAGAAAGAGTAAAACACGGTGCTATGAAGCCTCTTGACATGTCTACTCCTTTGGATTGCATCCTTTCCTGCTCTTGCATTATGATTTTGTGCTTATCCTATGCTAGCCTTTCATTGCTTGTCCAAATGCGCTTTACATGACAATTTTTCCCTAGCTTGGGTATTCTTGAAGAGTTTCCCCTTGAGAATTTCTTCCCTTCATTTTCCTTCATTCTCCTTTATTCTCTTGTCTTCCATCTCTTCCACTAGCTTGTCAATCCCTCTTGTTCTCCACCTTGCTAGACATTGGGACTACATGATATGATCTTGCTTGGGAGTTTTCAATGGAAAAAGATGCTATCAAGTATACCAATTATCAGAACAAGCATCAGAACCAGTATCAGAACAATTATCAGAATTAGTATCAGAATCAGTATCAAAACCAGTATCAGAATTAGTATCAGAATCAGTATCAGAACCAGTATCAGAACAAGTATCAGAACACCTACTAGGCCTACACCATTCGCTTTAGTTTATGGGTCTGAAGCGGTACTGCCTATTGAGGTTGAAATCCCATCACTCAGAATCAAAATGCATGAACTTGTCACTGATGAAGACTACCGAGTGTCTAGGTTACAAGAACTGGAATTACTAGATGAGCGCAGGCAAGCAGCGTATGATCATCTCAGAGTGTATCAGAAAAGAATGTCTAGAGGCTACAACAAGAAAGTCAGACATAGAGAATTTCAGGTTGGCGATCTAGTGTTGAGAGAAAATCCTAAAAATCAATCACATCGAGAATGCAAGGGGAAGTTCGAACCCAACTGGCTGGGTCCCTTTGTAATCACTGCTACTTTTGGCTCTGGTGCCTATCAACTCTCAACAACTGAAGGAGAACAACTCCGAGAACCAGTCAACGTTCTCCATCTAAAGAAATTCTATGCCTAAGGCATTCAGTGCTTGGTAAATGTCCTGAAAAAATCTTAAAAATCAGAAAAAGTCCTGAAAAAATGAACATCTTGGTGAAAACCTAGCAATAGGCGCCTTGATGATTCACAAAAAAATCAAAAAATATCAAAAGTACAAAAAAAATGAAAAATACAAAAAAAAAAGAAAAAGAAAAAAAAAGTGCCTTGGTGAAAACCTGGAAACAGGCACCTCGGTAGCAAAAATAGAATCTCTACCAAGATGGTGAAAACTTGGCAAACAGGTGCCACTTGTTCCAAATGCTCCATCTATCAGCACAATCTTGGTCTTTCCCAGCTTTCAGTCTTGCTTTAGTTTGTACATATCTCCCAGTTTGTTCCCGCATTTCCAGTTTTCAATAAGTCGGCCTGTACACCAACCAGCTCAAGCGTCTGCATCCTATCAATGTTCACACTTGGAGGCAATCAATGTCATATCCTATGGTCTCCCATGTATCTTAGACGTGTCATATCCACTCAGAGTCCTTTGAAGCTTCAAGTTGAGTCAGTCAGTCTGTCTCGTCTCCAGAAAGGATTTTGCATCAACAACAATCAAACATCAAACTCAAACTGAAAACAATATGTGCTTTTCATGCTTTTATCTCCTTGTATGCTTACTGATTCGCATTGAGATTTTTTCATATTGTGTCCCTTCGAGCTCTTCAATGATGTCCTTTACAGGATTTAGAGAGTGATGACTGGGGGCATAATCTTTTCTTTGTCTTCTGCTTGTATGTGAAAATCTAACAACTTTGGAAATTTTGGATTGAAATGGTGTCCGACAGTAAGAGCCTCTATCTCGAATTGGATGGCCATGCGTACCTCGACCATTGATACCCAAAAAAAAATTCAAGGAAGTTTGATCTAACTATTGTCTTTTTGAGTGAGTTCTTCCTCCTACTGTGGAACGCAATCTTGCCTAAGGATGTGAACGATAAAGGGTCACTACGGGTAATTCACATTGGATTTAGAATGATCTCTTGACTGTTTGATGTATTTGTAACGCAAGGCGTACTCAGGTCATCACGACATGTATGTTTTGATGCTTGTACAAATTGCTATATCAAAATGGACATGATATTCAGGTCATCCTGGCGTTTGTGCCTTGATGCTTATAGCTAATCCGACATTCAACAACTAAAATCAATATTCATATGTCCATGGTTGTTTGACCAGTGGGTGTTGTATTGATTCTTGCACATACAAATCGATATTCATATGTCTATGGTTTCATGGCTAGTGGGCATTGTATTGATTTATCCGGTTACCTAAAAAGTTCAATGATGATAACAAATCGACACATGATCAGTGACTAGGTCCTAGGTCTTAGGTTGCATTTCATTTTGCATGTTTCATTGCATTTTGCATGTTTGCATGATCTCACAATGATTAAACGAACTTCAATGCTTAAATGATTCTTCAAATCGCATCTTCCAGTCTAACAAGAGCTGAATCTCACACGAAGGTTCCTCCAATGAAATAGCAAGTAGAATCCTTTTTCGGGATCAAAATTCAAATCTGAGATCATTCATATTATTAACTACTTGCATATTCGACCTTCAATCATCACAGAAATCTAGTATTCAACTTAACTGATTATCTTACATCAAACTATCAAAATTTCAACTTGGTCAACCATGGTCAACTCATGGTCAAACCTAGTCAAATTTGGTCTTTTGGAACTCCAAACGATGCAGAATGCATTCTCGGACGTATATAACCACTTCTCAAATCAATTAACATGCTTCTAAACTATAACGCTGACTTTTCTTGTCAGATTTCAATTTTAATCCCGAAGGGGGCATGGTATTGCACATCATTCAAAGTCTGTAAATCAAATTCTATCGATCAAGTCTATCAATATCTTTCATCAGTGATCAAGATAACAATCACGTCTAGTCACTGATTCATCAAAAGTCCTCATCGCTCGAGGCAAATCTATCATCACTTGGGGCATATTAGATTCATCAAGATCCATATCAATTTGGTATTCTCCTAATCTTGTAAACTGTATCAGTTTTTGCAACCATCAGATCATAGTGTTCTTTCCTTGGTTCTTCGACAACTGAAGGGTTTGGATGTGATACTTGCTAGTTCTGCTAAGACAATCGAGTCTAGAACGGGTCACTCACTTCTTATCAATCCTAAGGTTCAGAATCAGGCATTTTGACACTTTTTCGCAATCATAGGTTCATTTGCTGCTACAGTGAACATTATCTTTGGTCATTCAAGACCTATTATCTCCATCTTAATTCAATATCAATCAACTCCTATCTCAATATCTCTCAATCATTTTCTATCTTGAGATCGGTTTATCTTTTGAATCAGTTTCATATCTCTATCAAACACAGACTTTCTTTGAACCACTGCGCTTCACACAGTAATTCAAAGAGGGGCAAAATGTAATACCCCAAAAATGGACTATAAGTTCATTAACCTCCTATATCATCAAATCATATGAAATCGACATCAAAGTCCTAATCTAAGGCACATCTAAACATCATCAAATCTAATTGATTATCTTGAATTTTGCATCGGAGAATATTCCCAGTAATATTCCTAATTATCTTAATTATCTTTAATTTTATAATTATTTGGCAATAAATCACATTTATCCTAAAGTTTGATTAATTGAATATTTTCATATTTAATTGATTAGATTTAATATTTGCCACTTAATTGTGTAATTAAATTTAATTATATCTATTATTAATTGTATTATTTAATTTTGACAATAAATCTAATATCATATGAATAATTGATTAAATTCTTATTTAATTAATTAAAGCAAGTTGTCATTATTTAATAATATAGTTTTTAATAAAAGTTTGATTAAATAATTGATTAACCCATAAATCAATTGTTTTATTTTTAAAAGCAGTTAAGTTGAGCATAAATCACTTTATTATTAAATTAATTCATAAATAAAACATGCACAATCATAAAAGCAAACAACTATCAATTATCAATTAAAGCTAAACTCTATTTTGAGTTAAAACTTAGCTTTTGCATGTTTTTGTGAGTTAATTATCTTTTATTTAAAAATAACTCAAAAATCAAGTTGAGTTATTTGAGTGATTTATGGCTTTTTCCCATGCACCTCCAAAGCCCTGGATTTCTATAAATTAAAGGCTTTAGCTCTTCACAAATCATCTCTCAAATTTGCATCCAAGCATCTCATATTTTGCACAATCACGCTGGAGAATTGGAATTGAAGAATCAAAGCTCTTGCGAATCGACATCTTTGTGAGATCAATCTTATTTTTGCATTCATATTTCATATCATTGTTAGATTCATAGCATATCAATTTTCAATAGCATTCATAGCATATCAATTTCATTTAGCATAGATTTCATATCAGTTTTTATCATTCTTATTGCATAGAAAATATCAAAAAAATAGATTAATTGCATTCAATTCATATCTAGATCAATTGCATTCAAATCCTTCATTTAGGTGTCGTCTAGGTCACTGATCTCGATTACAATCTGAGAACATTAATCTCGCACCTATTAGAAGGCAGTAAATCGCTTGGTTAGATAGCTTTCAATTTTGCACGATTTTGATTATAGCTAACCTCTAATGTTTTACTGAGTGTTGTGTCTACAGATCAGGTATAATTTTCACACACACAGTTGCAACCTGTTTTGGGTTTCCAAGATGACTAGGGGGTATATATTGCAGAATTTTTGACTTAGTGCGGGTTCCAAAACTTTCTTTCGGTCCCTGGTTGTTGTTGATGGTAATATACTGAGTAAGGAGAGCCTAGATCTTGGGTCTGTCTCTTTGGCATTTTGTTGTCTTGGTAATGTATTGATTCTAAAAATTAATGAGAATACACTTGAATTCATGTCTCAAATCTCTGATTGTCTTCTTTTTCTGATTGTGGATTCATATATGTTAAGGTCACAAAGTGGATTAGCATATGGTAAACAAAGAGTATTGTGAGATCAGCTTGGAGTTCCTAACAAAGTTAGGATTAAAGCCTTTAGGGTGATTTCAGTGAGTTCATCATTAGATTAGAATTTGATGATCATGTTCGGGAGTGAGGGGAGTAATAGGCAAAGCACTTACTCTGAGTTTATGTGTGTTTGAGTTAATGTTTAGTTGATATATGTTATCAAGTGACTCTTTGCCCTGGTTAAGGCACTAATCCCTTCTCTAGAGGCAGTCCATCATCATCAATCACACACAAATCAAATGATCAAATCCTTAAATTATTTAGTAAAGAGTATATTGGTATAACATTTTATGATTCCTTTGAAGAAGTGAATCAAGGGTACACCCGCCTGAGCATTAAGGCTCAAAGTGTAGGAGGATCTCTTTTGATCCTTGTTAATTGGCCCTCTTCCTTGTAGACTTTGGAGTGGTGATAGAGTCAAAGTTATATTAAAGTTATCTGTCAAAGTATAAATCTACAAGTTGAAGATCAAAGGGAACTACCAACATATCTAATGAAATGCAATATATGGGATGATTATGATATGTAATGGAAATGCAATGATGCACATGATATGTTTTTGCAGGTATTGATGAAAACAAGTACTCAGTTATTTTTCAAAAAGGATGTTTAACCCAGGATGGTGACTACTTGTGGTTTTGTGAAGAGACCTTTGTTCGAGATTCAGCTCTTGTGAGATATTTAGTTTTTTTTAAGAATCATTTAAGCATTCAAGTGTGTTCAGTAATTTGTCAGATCATGCAATCATGCAAAGTGCAAAGTGACATGCAAAATGAAATGCAAACCTAAGACCTAGGACCTAGTCACTGATCATGTGTCGGTCATTTTCATCATTGAATTTTTATTAGGTAATTGGATAAATCAATACAACATCCACTAGCTAGGAAACTATGAATATATGAATATTGATTTGTATGTGCAAAAATCAATACAACACCCACTGGCTATACAACCATGGACATATGAATATTGATTTTGTTTTCAGAATGTTGGATTAGATATAAGCACCAAGGCACGAATGCCAAGATGACATGAATATCATGTCCATTTTGATATAGCAATTTGTATAAGCATCAAAACATAGACGTTGTGATGACCTGAATATGCCTTGAGGAACAAACATGCCAAATAGTTGTAGAATTCATTCTTGTCTCCAATGTGAATTACCCATAGTGACCCTTTATCGTTCACATCCTTGGATAATAGCCATTCACAGTAGGATTGAGAAATCGTTCAAAAATATGTAAGCTAGATCAAACTTCCTTGAATTTTCTAGGTATCAATGGTCGAGGTACTCATGGCCATCCAACACGTGATGAGGGCTCTTATAGATGGACACCATTTCAATCCATATTTTCCAAAGTTATTAGATTGTCACTTAAAGAAGAAAACAAAGAAAAGATTATGCCCCCAGTCATCACTCTCTAAATCCTATAAAGGACATCATCAAAGAGCTCAAAAGGACACACAATATGCAAAAATCTCAATGCGAATCAGTAAGCATACAAGGAGATAAAAGTAGTGAAGCAAAGATTGTTTTCATTGTGTTGTTGATGTTTGTTTGCATTTGATTGCAAAATCCTTTCTGGTAAGGAGACTGACTGACTGACTTGGATGTAGCTTTAAAGGACCCTGACTGGATATGACACGTCTGAGGTATATTGGAGACCATAGGATATGACTTTGATTGCCCCCAAGTTTGAAACATTGATAGGATATAGACGCTTTGTTGATTGGTGTACAGACCAACTTTATTGAAAATGAGAATGCAGAAACAAACCAGGAGATATGTACAAACTAGAGCAGGACTGAAAGTTGGGAAAGACCAAGATTGCGCTGATAGATGGAGTGTTTTTAACAAGTGGTGCCTATTTGCCAGGTTTTCACCATCTTGGCAAAGATTCTATTTTTGCTACCAAGGTGCCTATTTCCAGGTTTTCGCCAAGGCAATTTTTTATTTTCTCATTTTTTTGTACTTTTTTTTTTTGTGTGATACATCAAGGAACCTATTGCTAGGTTTTCACCAGGATGATCATTTTTTCAAGACTTTTTATAATTTTTATAATTTTTTTCAAGACATTTTGAAAAGACTGAATGTCTTAGGCGTAGAATTTCTTCAAATGCAGAATGTTGATTGGTTCTCGGAGCTGTTCTCCTTCAGTCATTGAGAGTTGATAGGCTCTAGAGCCAAAAGTAGCAGTGATAACAAAGGGACCCAGCCAGTTGGGTTCAAACTTCCCCTTGCACTCTCGATGTGATTGATTTTTAGGATTCTCTCTCAAGACTAGATCACCAACCTGAAATTCTCTATGTCTGACTTTCTTGTTGTAGCCTCTAGACATTCTCTTCTAATATACTCTGAGATGATCATATGTTGCTTGTCTGTGCTCATCTAGTAGTTCAAGTTCTTGCAACCTAGACACTCTATAGTCATCATCAATTACTAGACCATGCATTCTAATTCTTAGTGATGGGATTTCAACCTCAATAGGCAGTACCACTTTAGACCCATAAACTAAAGCGAATGGTGTAGCCTCAATGGGCATTCTGATACTTGTTATGTAGGGCTAGAGATCTGGATTGATCATGAGATGTCAGTCTCTTCCTATTTTATTAGTTGTGCGATGTAATATTTTTAATAGATTCTTGTTTGAAGCCTCTACTTGTCCATTCCCTTGAGGATAGTATATTGATGACCAATGTTGTGTAATCTTGAATTTAGCACATAAATCATCTAAGTCTCTGTTCTTGAACTGGCCACCATTATCTGTGACTATTGAATGTGGTATACCATACCGACATATGATGTAGTTCATGATGAACATTGATATTTACTTACCAGTTGCTTGGGTCAAAGGGACTGCTTCTACCCATTTTGTAAAATAGTTTGTAGCTGTAATGATATGGGTATGTTCATTAGAAGAATGAGGATGTATGGCTCCTATAACATCAAATGCCCATTTTTTAAAAGGCCATTGTGTAGTAAAGGGGATAAGATCTCTCCCTGGTGCATGAATCAAGTTCCCATGGACTTCACACTTTTGATAATTCCTAGCATACTTGATAGCCTCTTTTTCCATTTCAGGCCAATAGTACCCAGCCCTAATAAGTTTTTGAGCTAGTGTTAAACCATTCAAATGTGATCCACATATTCCGCCATGGACTTCTTCTAATGTGCATTGAGACTCTTCACATTCTAAACACCTAAGAAGAGTTCCATCTAGACTCCATTTGTATAGATCATTGCCAATGATAACATATCGGGATGTGTTTCAGATAAGATTTCATTTCTCATACCGATTAAAGGATTCGGGAATGACTTGGTCTTGATGATAGGAAAATAGGTGTGTGTATCTGGAAGAATCATGACCTACAATAGTGCAAATCATTCAGGTTTTGGGGGAATCATAGGCTAGGAATGACAATGCTTCTACCAGGAACTCATAGCATAGCTCATGTTTGGGTTGTTGTAGTAGAGATGATAGCGTTTCCATAGCATCAACAACCTTCTTCTCCAATCTAGGAATTTGTTCAAACGTGATAGATATGAAATATTTCTCTAATTTATCTACCATGCGTTTGTAGGGAACTAGCTTTTCATCTTTTATTTGGTATACATCATTGACTTGATGGATAACTAGCTATGAGTCTCCATGAACATGTAACTTTTTTACTCGCCACTCAATTCCTATCTTCATACCATTAAGAAGGGCTTCGTATTCAACTATATTTTTTGTTCAAGGAAACTTGATTCTAAATGCTTTAGGGATTGAGTAACCTTGAGATGTTATGAACAATATGTATGCTCCAGATCCATTCTGTGTGTAGGAGCCATCAAAGAACAACTACCATGTTCTAGAAGAGAGATTCATGATAGAGGAATCTGGGAATTCCATTTGCATTAGTGTATCATCGAACATAGGTGTGTCAGCTAATTGATCAGCAATGACTTGGCCTTTGATAGCTTTTCTTTCAACATATTCAATGTCAAATTCACTTAGTAGCATCACCCACTTAGCTAATCTACTTGTGAGAGCAGCTTTTCTCAATAAGTATTTTAATGGATCAATCTTAGCTACCAATTGTGTGGTATGAGGTAGCATGTAATGTCTTAGTTTCTGTGATGCAAAGATCAAAACTAGACAAGATTTCTCAATTATTGAGTAGTTCTTCTCATATGCTACCAATGTTCTGTTGATATAATAAATAGCTCTTTCCTTTTTATTTTCATCATGTTGTGCTAGTAATGCCCCCAGTGATGTATCAGTGGTGGAGACATACAGGATCAGTGGCTTCCCTTGAATAGGAGGTATCAAGATAGGAGGATTTGATAGATATTTCTTGATGTGGTTGAAATTCTTCTCACATTCTTCATTCCATGCAAAAGTTACAGCTTTATGTAATGTTCTTGTGAAAGGTTGTGATATGTCTGCTAATTGAGATATGAAATGTCTGATTGATTGCACTCTCCCTTGTAGAGTTCTCATTTGAGTGATATTTTTGGGAGTTTGCATCTCCATTATAGCCTTGACTTTAGCAGGATCAACATCAATGCCCTTTTTGAAACAATATAGCCTAGGAGCTTTCCAAAAGTGACACCAAAAGCACACTTTTTAGGATTCAATCTGAGACTAAACTTTTCCATTCTATCCAAAATTTTGCTCAAGTCATTCAAATGTTCTGATCTTATCATAGATTTAGCCAAGGTATCATCAACATAGTCTTCCATAGTTCGATGCATCATGTCATGAAAGATTGATGTCATAGCCTTTTGATATGTGGCTCCAGCATTCTTAAGGCCAAATGGCATGACATTCCAATAGAAGGTAACCCACACACATGTGAAAGTAGTTTTCTCTTGATCTTCTAGAGAAATTTTGATTTGATTATATCCAAAAAAACCATCCATTAGGGAATACATCTCAAAACTCGCAATCATGTCCACTATCATATCGATGTTTGGTAATGGAAAATCATCCTTAGGGCAATATGCTTTGTTCACATCTCTAAAGTCTGTGCATACTCTTATAGATTTGTCTAGTTTTGAAACAGGAACAATGTTGGAGATTCACTCAGCATAATCAATAACTCGGATGAATCCAACCTTTAGCAACTTCTCAAGTTCATCTTTGACTAGTAATGCAACATGCGGATGCATCTTTCTCAGTTTCTGTTTGATAGGTTTGACTCCTGGAGCTATAGAAAGATGATGCATTATCAAATTTGGATCTAGCCCTAGCATATCTGAATACTTCCATGCAAAGTTGATCTTCTTCTCTGTCAAGAAAGTAATGAATGCTTGTTTTTCTTCTTCTGATAAATATTGTGCTACATGAATCAATTGTGGTTCCTCTGTTGTACCCAAGTTGATAGATTGAGTGGGCTCTATTATAACTAGAGATTTGTCTTGTAAATGACTTGGAAGGACATCAAATATCTCATCCTTAGGTGCCTCAGAGAGGTTTTCACCTTTGAATACGTCTTTTATGTTTACTATTTTAGGTTCAGAGACTGCCATAAAGTGGTTTTCACCCTCATAACTCTTCTTCTTTTTGTTCTTATTCTTTTGAATGAGATATTTGATATCCGACTCCATCATGATAATGCTAGGTTCACTGATGGAATTCATCATAGGTTCAATGGAATTTAGATAACAGGCAAGGGCATAGTCCAATTTGAAGGTATAGATGTCTTGGTTAAGATTTTCAGACACTTGGTCTATAAGCTCTGGATATTGGATCATAAGCTCTGGAAGGGATTGGCTAATCATGTTAATGCACACGATATTGGTATCATCGTCAATGATCTAACTCAAAAAATCAAAGGTGGTGCTACTACTCAAGATGTTCTCTTCATTAAGAGTCACAACGTCATCATGAGATTCCACCTTGGGAATAGGTGGATCAGACTTGTTAAGTTTGATATTTTTCTCTAGACTTACATCAGGTGTAGGTGCATATTGGTGAATGACATATACATATTTCTCTATGATGAGTTCATCTTCTTCTAGAATGACTCCCCATTCATAATCATTTGATTCATCCTCTGAGTCTTCATCTAGACCTCTAGGAAATTTAAGAACATGTGTAAAGTTAGGACGAATTCCCCAAGCAGGATTCTCGTCTAATTTTGATTTGAATTCATACTCATGGGAATTTGTCTCAGAATCACTGGAACGTTCCAAGTATTCAGCTATTGTAAGAGGTTTATCTACTTCTTGTTCGATAGTAGGTTCTTATGTTCCTACTACATTGATTCTTTTTATTGGTTCCTCTTCAACTTTGAGAAGATCTAGTATCTCTTGAGATAAGTGTTCATAAGGAATAAGTTCAAAGCTGTCTGAATCATCACTGTCGGACTGTTTGTTATCATCTTCTTTGTTGTTGGTCTCTTTTGGTTTGATTTGTTCTATGACATGAGAGGAGTTACCCTTGAGATAAAAGGGTTTCTTGCTATAGCCTAGGCCTGTAGTATCTTTGTTTGGTCGACCCACCTATGCAATGGGTGCTATGAGACCTTTGCCTCATACTCGTATAGGTCCTTTACCTGGATATCCCATTTTAGCTATCAGTTTATCCCCCGGCCCATATGACTTGGAAGGAATATTCGGTGTTTTAGAGTCACATGCTTGAACAATTTTGGATTGAGACTCATCTTTGTATAGCCATGCAAGCACAACTTCATCCTCTTCAAATTCTTGTTAGGGTACTTTTTCTGGAACAAAACTTCCATTGTAGATAGCTTGAGATTCCTTAGACTCTAGTTTTGGCTGTTTCAAAGACTATCCATAAGATTTAGGTGAGATGGGAAGAGATGTTAGAGATAGGACCAGTTCCATAGTATATTCTCCCATGCCATTGTCTTTGATTTTGAATTCCTTTGCAATGTCTTCCATCTTGGATGTGGATGCAACATCTGGCTGCTTGATAGAAGATTCTCTGTTATTTGGAACAAGTTTGTTAACACTTTCTTTCAATGCATTGCAAGTTGTAGAGATGTCTATTGGAATGGTTACTTCTACTCCCTCATAAGGAAATTTCACACATTGATGGTATGTGGAAATAATAGCTTGCATTTCATGTATCCAGGGTCTCCCTAGGAGAATGTTGTATGCCAAAGGTAGATCTAGAACTTGACATGTGATGTCTCTGATAACTGGATCTTTCCTAATAGGTAAGACAATTGTTCCTTTGGAAGACCTTTCTTGTTCATCATATTCCTTGATAGTTATCTTCTTTTTAGGATCAATGGCCGCTTCTGATAATCCCAGTTGTATGATCAAGTTGTAAGAAAAAATGTTTAGACCAATGCCTCCATCTATCAACCTATGTTTGACTCGACAATTTTGGATCAAGACCTCAATGTGCAAGGGCTGGTTATGCAAATGACTTAGTGAGTTATCATCTTCCTCTGAGAAGGAGATATACTGGGGTGATGTCAGATGACCAACCATAGTCTGGAATCTTTCTAGATCAATATTGTTAGGAACATTGGAACTGAGTAGAGCTTTATCCAGAATAACCCTATGAGCAGGAGATATCTGAAGCAACTCAAACATGGATATTTTTGCATTGGTATGCTAGAGTTGTTGGACAATACTGTATGACGTTGGCCTTGTGTCTTTAGAATTTGATGATTTAGAGGCAGCCCTCTATTTAGAAGCAGATGAAAGATTAAAAGGCATCTTGGGGACATTTGATGAATCTGAATTTTGTCCTTGTAGATGCGCCTGAGCTTGTGATCGAGTAACTGCATTTGTTGATTGATTGTCTCTATCTTTTCACACAATGGTGATGACATTGCAATGTTCAGATAAGCAAGGTTCCACCATGTTTATGATAGCATTATTTCTAGAGTAAGCATAATTGACTTTAGCACCCATGTTAGGCTAAGAAGATTAATCTCCTTGACCATGTTTCAGAAATGGTTCTATGAATGTCGCATGATCATTATTGCTCTTATGATTATCAATTACAATTTCTCCATTATCAATCTTTTCTTGTATGAGATGCTTCAAGCGTATGCAGTTATTGGTTTTATGACCCTTATTTCGATGGAAATCACAGAAATCGGTCTCTTTCCACCATTTGGATTTAGGTTCAGGATCAAATGGTCAAATCTCGAGAAATGTGATGATTTTTTTTGCTAACAGATTTTTCATGGTGGACTCTAAGGATTCTCCAAGAGGAGTAAACTTGTGTTTAGGATCTGTAGCCCAAGGTTTGTAGTTAGATGGCTTCTTGTTTGATTTTGTCACTTTTACCTCTAAGACTTTGATGGCTTGAGTACCAATAGTAAGATTGATAGCAAGTGCCTTAGATGGGCTACGGACATTGTCAACAACGCCATCTGTGATGATGCCTTTATTCTTGTTCCAGTTTTTGTTCTTGTCTTTGGAAATAGATCCAGATTCATACTTCTCTTTTTGGAGTGATATGTCTCCTTTTTTCACAAGGACTTTCTCAATTTTGATTGCATTATCTACCATCTTATCGAAGGATGTGTGATCTTGCATTTGTAAAGGGTAGTTGATTTCTGGAACAAGATTGTTGATGAAAATTTATAGCTTCTCTATTTCTGGAATGGGTCTAGCATATAGAGAAAACTTCTTCCTCCATCATTTGAGGAAAGTCAAGAATGGTTCTCCTAGGTATTGTTTCAAATTACAAATGTCGATCATGGTGACCAGATGTTTGATGTTATAGGAGTATTATTGATAGAATAGCTTGATTAACTCCTCAAAATGTTTGATTGTTGGAGGCATTTTTTAGAACCAATGAATGGCTGCTCCTCCTAGAGATCAAGGGAAAAGATGCATTAGGTAGGTTGGTTCATGCATGAACTCCATGGATTGAGTACATAATTCTCTGACATGATCTTGGGGATCAAAGTTTCCATCGTATTTGTCATATTTGGGCATTTCCCCTCTTTTTGGGAATGAAGGCATGTACAAGTCTTTATCAAATGGAAAAGGGCATAGGGCCTCCATGGATAACTCCTTAGGTTCCTTCTCCTTTTCTAGCTTGTTGAGCTTGACTTGCATGGCATGCATCTATTTCATCATAGTTTTGATAGGAGTTTCTACCTCATGTGTGATGATATCTTCGACATTAAAGTTCGGAAGAAGTTTAGCCCCTTGTTGAGCTAACTCTAGAAAGTATGCCTCTATGTCTTCCCTCAAGAAGTGTCTCATCATTCTCTTGAAGTTATCGTCATTCTGATATTGGGCAATTTCAGAGGGTGTTGGTTCGGCATCTCCACCATGATTAGAGTGATGACCTTGGGAGCCTTGGTTTTCTCCACCTTGAGACATAGTGTTGTTATGAGGATTGTTGGGAATTGATTTAGGTGGGGTCGGTTGATGACCTGCGTGAATCGATGCAGGAGGGGTGACATAACCATCTTTCAAGAAAAGATTGACAAGAGCATCTTCTCCAAAGAGATTTGTGTCGTAGGGTTGATGAAATGTCTAAGCAATCACAGAAGATGTTTCTGAAGAGAATTTGGGTTGTTCTCCTTGTTTTCTTTGTGAGGAAGCTCTAGTCTCCACCATTAACTTTGAGTGAAGCAAAAGAGCAAGATTAAGACAACTAAAGAATGACTTGATTCAAAAAGATCGAATGACACAACCTTGTCAAGATTGGATTGATTGAAGATAGATTGGACGTAAATGAAGGATATTGTGCCTTAGAGGTATGGGTAGATGCCCAAAAGATGGCGGACACGAGCTCGCAACACTTAGCCATTTTTTATGAAGATTGAATTGAAGATGATTGACAAGGTTTTGACACAAGATGAAAAAGGTTCAAATTGATAGATTAGGAGGCTGGATCAAACTCAAGAAATCACTTTTGGAAAATGATTGGATTCTTCTGGTTTCTGCTATGTTCCTAACACAGTGAATTCTCTGACAGAATCTGGAATTAGGTTGTAAAAACTGGTTTCTGCTCTATTCTTGACACAGTGAATTTTTTGACAAAATCTAGAATTAGGCTGTAAAAATTGGATTTCTGACAATTTTGGCAAGTTTCTGGCAATTTTTCAAAATTCTCATATGAGTTTCTCTAGGCTGGTATGAGTCTGGATAAGCTCTAGCATGACAACTGACAAGACTCATACGACAGTTGACACAAGGGTTTGATTTTCTTTGAATTTTCCTAACAAAATTCGTACGATGATATACAAGCTCCCGTACGACAATCTGAGGGTTCTAATACAACTTTTGGCAAAAATCGTACGACTTTCTGAGATTGTGGGATGACTTTTCGACTCCAGAAAGGAATTTTACTTTAGATTTTATAATTTTTCAATTTTTAGAATCAGTTTGTTTGTAAGATTTTCTTTGTCTAGGTTTGTAGATTCGTGTAATAGTTCAGGATTGTTCATTTTCAAAGGACCAAGTAGATAGAAAACACGCAGAACAACAAGCAAAGGGAAGAAATCAATCAATGATCTCAAAATAATGAACAAGGGCAAAAGCAACCTTGCACATGAACAAGCAATAGTGACTTATTGTGCTAATCCCTAGGAATGCTACTTGTGTATGTTCTCAAAAGTTTTTCAATAACACACATAGTCCTAGAAAAAGAAAAATTTGGCCTCACTAGGGTTTTTAGTAATGGTTTGACTCTGCAACTTTTGTGATCTCAAGAGGGAGAACTCCAATCCATGCGCATTGGGGTTTTGACACAGTCTGAAAATTTAATCAATCAGGAGCTGCTGGGGAGATCTAACAGCCCAATAAGAGACCACACTTGTGGAGATTTCTTCCACAAAGACATTTATATAGTGGTTGTTGCTACCAAGGAAAAATGGCTATTACCACTTGAGGTTCCATCCACTTGGTTGACCCAATAAAGGGAATGTCCACTATGATTAACCCTCTCTAAAGGTGACTCACAAAAAATACCACATGGGGACTTGGTCTAGATCCAAGGATTTGAGTTTCTGATACTACCCAAAAAGGGAGTAGAGCATAATCCTCTAGCCTTATCACTTTTACCCAAACATAGCAAACAAATCAATCCAACATGCTAAGACTGAAATCACCTCACCAAGGCTTATGATGTCAACAACGATGTCTACCAAGCTCTCTAAGAGGCACCAAGAGAGAATGTATTGATCAAAGTTGAGGACCAAACCAAGTAGAACGTGAGATAATCACAGTAACCTCCCTACCTACAAGGGGATCTTTCGTCAAGAAGAGCTTCGCATGCAAACAAGCAAATGAAGTCCACTCTCTCAAGATCATCCACAAATAGTGTTCATAGGGCCTATTTACTATGTGTAACAGATATGCAAAAATAAAATCTATATTTGTTTTATAGCCCAAAACTGAAGTCTGTGGTATGAAAGCTAGAAAAGTTACACAAGCTTGACACGTGAGAGTTTGTTTTATGTCCCAAAATGAAGTGTTATCAGATGCAATAGAATACCTGAGTTCCTCGCAACACGCTTAGTAGATTTTACTTGTTTTGCAATTTTTGTTGTGCTTTTCCAATCATAATCAGCAAGTACCAATCAGAAATAGAATATCTCAATTGTTAGGGTTTGTTTGTCCAAATCCAAAAATCAAATCTAGAAAACTGCCTGAAAATCTAAAATGACGATTAAATTCTGATGCCAAAACTCATACGACAATTAGTTACCTCTCGTACGACAATCCAAACCTGATACGACAGTGGGTCTCTGTGCACATGACAAAGTAGCTCCCAAATGACAATGTGTAACAACTGATATGAGTCTCGAAAACACTGACTGTCGTACAATAGTCAAGGGGTCCTAGCATGACTTTTTGGCAAAACTCATACGAAAAATGTACAAACAAAAAATAAAGATCACAGTTTTGACTAGAAAACAACAGAAAATTGATAGAAATTGTTAGAAATGAAATGGATTTGTGAGTGCTAGAAATGTGTGTGTGAAATCTGTACCTAGCTGCAGATGCAACACTTCAGTAAAACATTAGAGGTTAGCAAAATCGAAATTTGTTGATAAATGAAATGCTAAGCTAACCAGGCGATTTACTGCCTTCTAGTAGATGCGAGTATGTATTCTCATATCAGACCGAGATCAGTGACAATGCAACACCTAAATGAAGGATTTAAATGATTGAAATCAATGAAGATGAAATGCAGATTAATCTATCTTTTTGGATTTTTGATGCAATAAGATGAAAAACTAATATGAAACTAATCTAGGATTGAATTGAAATGATATGCAAATTTAATCTAACAATTATATGAATTGATATGGAAATGGATGCAAAGCTATGAAAAACTATGAATAATCTCACAAAGTCGCCTAATCGCAAAAGTTTGATTCTTTGGATGCAATTTCACCAGAGTAATTGTGCAAATTTGAGAGATGTATTATGAAGAGTTGAGCCTTGTTTATATAGAAATCTAGGGCTTGAGGATGCATTGAGAAAAGTCATAAATCACTCTTGATAAACTCAGGTTGATTTTAAAGTTAACAAGAAATTGGAATTAATTAAGCCATAAAATCATGCAAAATAAGCTTTTTGACTCAAATCAGAAGTTTAGATCAGCTTTTAACTCAAAATAGATGTTGAGTTTCAAAAAGATAACAACTTGAATTGATTTTCTAATTTAAAGTTTAACTGCTCTTTGAATGTGCATAGAAAATCATGGATTAATTTAAAAATAAAGTGATTTATTTTCAACTTAACTGATTTTGAATTAAAAACAACTGATTTATGGGTTGATCAATTATTTAATCAAACTTTTATTCAAAACTATATTATTAAATTTGACAATTTAATTTAATCAATTAAATAAGAATTTAATCAATTATTTTTAGCAAATTTGATTTATTGTCAAATAAAACAATATTAATTAGGAATAAATAGAATTAAATGTATTTAAATAATTAAGTGGTAGAATTAAATTTAATTAATTAAATATTCAAAATATTCAATTAATCAGATTTTAGGATAAATGTGATTTATCACCACATAATATTCAATTAAAGATAATTAGGAATATTCCTCGATGCAGAATTAAGATAATCAATTAAGTTTTTGATAAATTGATGTGCAGATGTGCCTTAGGTTAGGACTTTTGATGTCGATTTCGATCGATTTGATGATGTAGGAGGTTAATGAACCTATAGCCCATTTTTGGGGTATTACAATACCATTGTCAACCTGGCCATGATACTGAGAATTGTTTCAATTTAAAACCTATTATTCAAGACCTCATTGATTCTAATGTTATATATGTTAAGGGTGTTAATGATCGGAGAAACAAGTTTGTAGCACCTCCCAACAAAACTTTCAAATTTATACCAATAATTTTCCTTCTCATTCGACCAATATCATTGATTCTACTCAGTTTTTACCTACTCCTTCCACCTATTTTGTTGACTATAACATTGTATTGAAGCCAAAAATATTGTCAACCTTATTGATCAAACTGAACCCAAACCCAAACCTGAACCTAAGCTTGCATTACATTTGATCCTAAAGGGGCGATTAAAGAACCTGATGGTCCTCTTTGCATCATAGTAAAGGTTAATGGTCTTGTTTCTCGTGGTGTCATTATAGATCCTACTTGCATGGTGAATTTTATAACTGAAGAACATCTTTATAGTAGACAATTGTAATGAGGTTACTATAATAAATCTGATGTGATGATCTAAAATTCTAATGGTTTCACTTATGCTACCCATGGATCCATTATTTTTCCCATAGAAGTTGATTGTAAAACATTAGATGTCATCTTTTTTGTCATCCCAACTTCTGATTAGTTTCAAGTTAGACTTGGTCTTCCTTGGCTCACCTCCATGAAAGTCGTAGTCTCTCTTACTCATAAGTGTTTGAAATTTCTCCATGATGGAGAAATAATAATCATAGTCTCTATCTGTAACAAGTAGTGGTTTTCGTTGCACCAAAAGATCAACATGTTAATGCCCGATACAACCACAAGACTTATAGAATACACAGGAGGCGGTTAAGCTATGTCACAAATCCCAAGGGGTGCACTGACCATTTTTCCAACAATCTCCCCCTCAGTATTACCCGAGGGGATTTTAACCTGTGACCAAGCTCTGATACCACTTTTTACAAGTAGTGATTGTCGTTGCACCAAAAGATCAACCTGTTAATTTCCAATACAACCAATAGACTTATAGAATACATAGGAGGCGGTTAAGCCATGTCATGAATCCCGAGGGGAATGTTGACCATTTTTACAAAACTATCATCCTTTAACACCCCAAGGGAACTTTGACCTTGAATTCTTTTGGCCTTCCATACCTCAATCAATTCAACCTTGCAAAGGCAATCTTATCTGATCCTATCAGAAATTCAAAATCCAAAAGATTTGTGATCTTATCAATCCTAATAATTTTCCATCTCCTTTCCCTTGATTTGGACTTCTTCATAAACCTCCTATTTATGCTTCCATTCCACCTCCTATATCCTATAAATGTTTTACAAATGCTAACTCTCAACCTAGTGTGGTTCCTTTTGTTCTTCCCCTAAAGAAGAAAAGGACCCAATGTTGATTGGTCCTAAACCAAAAAAAATCTCAAGAAAAACTAAATGTAATCATTGTGCTTGTGACCTTTGTCATAAATGTCATGCTAGAGATCGTGAGCGCACTTCCCAAAATATTTCCTCCCCTAAGGAACCTACTAATGCTTTGGCTCACTTTGACCAACCTAAGCATAGCCCAAGGGAGGAAGTTAATTTGAAAAAAATGAAAGTGAACAAACATGATAATTCTATTTGTATCTTAGATTCTATTATAATTAATTTGGATGAAGAAGATGCTCTTGATGATGATAATTTAAATGTTTCTAATGCAAATGATGATATTCATGTTAGTTATTTTTATGATATGTATGAGCTTATTGATGTTAATCATGATTTACCATCTATATTTACAAAACAATTATCTCTTACTCCTAGTGACGAACAAAGTGACCCATCTTCCCAACATCATCCTTGTTTGGAACTGGCTATTGTTCCATTTTACATACTTGATGTTACTCCTCTTGCATGTTTCCCACCTTCCCTAAATACTACAAACCGAGATGAGGAGTCATACGATATGCTTGACTAGATCCTCTAGTACATCAAATTTTTTATGTTTTCTTGGTGTAATGTGCTTCCCCCATAATGTGCTACTAGTTATATGTTCTGTGTATATTTCCTCAGGCAACCCTTGTTCCTTCATTGGTACAAGGTGATGAAGGAATAGACCTGTTGTGGAATTCCTTTGTTTGTATATCATTTATTCTATATGTTGTTACATGTTATGTGGTGTATGTGCTACTATATGTAAATGCGCCTTTGTGTTGTATGATTGGGGATGATGCAAAATGGTAGCTACCTATTCTTTCTAGTCTCCATGATGTCAACCTAAAAATACTCTTCTTCGTAACACTTACATGACATTCTTCCATTGTTCTTGTAGTTCTACTACCTTTGGGGGATGATGACAGTTCATTTTGATATAATTTTGATATCATGGGTTATCATATGATCATACTAACTCCTGAGTTAGTAGATCCCTTTCATTCTTTCTTTTGTCATGTATTTGATTTGCCTTGATTTTTCCTTTCTTGGGGGCATCTCATAGAGGAAACATCTCTTGTGGGTGCATGTATGATATGTTAAATAAATTGCTCTCATTAAGGCATTTTTGGGGATTTTTCATTTTTGGGGAATTTAAAAATGCAACTTAGGGATGCCAATGCAACCTATGTTTTTGGATTTTTCTTGTTTTTTGGAAACTAATAAGGTAATACAAAATAAAGGTCCTAAATATAAGGATAATGCAAAGATATGGTTTCTAAATGGAAGGAGAAGACTAGACATGCAATGAAATGAATTCCTATATGCAAGGGTACACTAAAGATGTGAGGGAATGACTTCCTATATGCAATGATATGCTAAACATGTGAGGGTTCCTAAATGAATATACTGTCTCATATGCCAATTATAGGAATGGAGAAATCTGGATAGAGGTTGAGGATAGATTTGGAAACCCAATTTTTGGTCTCATACAGATAAAAAATTCTTAGGTAATTGCATTGAATGATTATGACAAATATGTCTCAGAACTTGGTGATTGTGCATCAAGACACTAGCAAATGTGATGCAAGGTTATGTTGAATACAACTAATTAGCAACATATGTGTAGAAGAAAATGACACTTGTGTAGCAGAGATATTTCAATTGTATTGTAGGATTTTCAATTGCAATGCACAGTTTTGTCAAATACGTATGATGGTCTATGAAATGTTAATTTTGTGTTTTTCATCAAATTTGAGTGCTAATAAACATGTAGTAGACAATATGGTTATTGTGATAATTTTTAAAAAAAAATTGCAACCTATGGAAATGGCAAGGACTCTCCTTGTTGAATCCCCTTACAATTAAATATCACATTCAATTCAGATAGATAGAACATTGGTAGCATTGGATCCCCTGTATGGAACTCACTTCTCAAGCTTACCAAGCTTCAAATTTCTCAAGACCTATAGATCTTGATTAATTTTTTGTTTCAAAAATATGGATACATGAGGAGTTTCTTCAATCTACACGTAATCACAAACTCTATGTCAACAAGTAGGAGGGACTTGGGATTCTTAAAAAATGGTGTTTATTAAGGTCTATGGTGCTAGCCAATAACAAGATGCATGGATGAAACACTAAAGCCTCTAGTTAGGGACATCGTCTCCTTAGGCACATTCACTTGATCTGAGCTATCATTGACACATTGAGCTCAAGATGACTAGTGTAAAACTAGAGTTTAATTGCATTTTTATTTTTATAGTGGCCAGGGGGATTTACTGCTTTGAGGTTGTCCCATGGGTTGATGAAATCCCAAGTCAGACCTCTCTAATAAAATAAAAAGTTAACTAGCCTAAACAGAGTGCGCAAACACACCAAACACACTAGACAAGAGGTTCAATTAATTAATCTCAAATTGAAGTGTTATCTAATCTAAACCTAGACAAAAAGTGAAAATTTTCATTTTAAAGCTCCTAAACGAAATGAGAAGTATTTTTTAAAGCACATAGGATTTGCTTCCTCACCAGAAGATACAAATCAAATATTAGTAACCAAAAATCCCTACATCTAGAAATAAAAAATCATCAGTATGAAGAGCACTCATATTAATGACCAAATTATACTTGTTGTAATAATCCAATACCCTTCAAAAATAACCATTGAACACCTCTTGAAATTCAATGTCTTTTTGGTGTTCTTCGGTTTTTAGTGTGCGTCTAAAAGTTTGATGGCCTTGATTTCTTCCTTTCTTCATTTGCATTTAGGAGGGTATCTCAATTTTTTCCTTTTTATGTTTATGATCTTTGGACATATCAGTCAATTGCATCACTTAGTAGGCAATTGTGGCTCTATTTCTAACAGATGTGTTGTTATAACAGAGGGTTGCGATGTTTGGAAATTAGTTGCATTGATTTTCTATTAGATACATGTCAAATGGTTCTACACAAACATAGATAAAAATAATTTCAGAACACAAAAAAATAGGGCATTAATGAGAAACAATCACATCTGAAAAATATATAATTGCATATTATAATCATGAATTGCAATTAATAATCCTATTATTAAGAACACAACAACCCATAAATGATCATAAAAGATAGAGTAAATGTGGTGATTAGAAAACAATTGTTTCTTTGTAACATGTGATTATGGCTAATGAAAATAAAGTGTGTCAAATTCCCCTATGTCTACATAGAAACAAAAAAAATAGAAAATTAATTTCCCCTTTTATCTTTTGAGCTCTTTAAATGCTACTATTCTCAGCTAGCAGAGGGATCCTGATGGTGACCATGCCTGTCATGATGGGCTAATGGTCCTCATTTATGAGGTTTTGAAAGCTAAGAAGGTTGAGAGGCTTCAGCTGAACCGAAAGGCCCTCGAAGACTATGATACAGATGGTAAAGATTCAGAGGAACCCTTCATGGAGGAAATTGAAGACCATGAGGGTGACTCTAAGGAGTATCAGGGGTCTATCCCCAAAAGAAATAACAAGAAGATCAAGGTGGAGGACTCGGTCACTGATATGGATATGGAGGAAGAGGAGAGTAGGGAGGACAGTGTCAAGAAGAAGGGTAAAAATAAAATGGAGCCCATAGGGAAGCATAACAATGCCAAAAAGGGGAATAAGAAAAGAGTTAAGAGGGTAGTCATTTCCTCTGATGAGGGCTCTTCTTCTCAAAAGAATAACCAGGATAATCAGGTAGAGTGGGTGGAGAATGACCCTATTGTGGAGGAAAGTGTTGGGTTGGACCAAAATGTTTTGGTCAATGAGAATATTCTACAGGATGTTGCCCAAGACATGGCCAATATTGAGAAGGATGGTCATGAGAAGGAAGAGGCCAATACTGAGAAGGATAAGTTGAAGAGCTCCAAGGAGGAGACGGTGGGATTGAATAAGGATTTTGAAAATCTGGGGTGTCTTGCTTTCCTTATTAATGTTAGCAACATGAAAAGCAACATCACAGCTATGAAATCCCATATTCATCAGCTTCAAAAGGAGACTGGGATTCTTGGAAAGATGAATCCGGGAGAGAAGACCATGGTTCAATGTATAGATGAGTTGAAGGAGACAATTGGTAGGGCTGAGGGGCTTTTTTCCTTTAATGACAAAATCATTGCTATGGAGGAGAAAATTGAAGATGGAGAGGTGATGAAAAAGAGAATTGAAATAATGGAAAATAGAGTCAAGAAGCTGGAGAAAATGATTGGTAATATTGTGGAGCAGAGTTTTTCCATTCTTAAGGCTTTTGTTGAGCATGTAAAGTTTCTGGTGGACAAAATGGACTAGGGGAAAGGGGAGCAAGTGAACATCAAGGTCAAGGAGGATCATGGTCCCAACAAGAGAATAAGATCAAGGTTCAAGAAGCTAGAGGATACTAAGAACAAAGACATTGAGGAGCTCAAAGCATCCTCTACCAACATGCACATGCTAGTTGAACAGGTGGCAGACCTTATGAAATGTATTTAGACAACTGGTTGCTGTCCTGCTGTCCTTTTTTCTCTATTTTTTTATGTTTAAGGACTTGTTCATTTTTTTGTGTCTCTTTTTGGTGTTGATGCACATTTTCTACTGGAACTTTAATGCCTATCTTGTAACCTTGATGTAAAAGGTTTTGGATCCTTTCAAAACCTTCTTTTCCATAATCAAAATAAAAAAATAGAAATTCAGAAACATCGGGTGTTTCATGTCGGGTTCACCAAATGTCATGGGAGGTAAAATCATCAATCTGCACAATCCAAGTTAGATCCAACCACAAAAGATCTAGATTAATGCAAATTCTAACTCCTATTCAAGATAAAAATAAACAAATAATTGAATGCATCATATAATGAATAATCAATCAAAATCATAATGCAAACCAATAAATAAGATCTCCCTTGGCTCTCTCCTTCTCAATGTAATGTAGGCTCTCAAATATTGCTCCACTTATGACAACATGAGAATTCAAGATTGTGATTTTTATTAATAATGAGGAACAAGGTTTCTTTTATAGAATTCAAGACTTCAATGGATGGTTGAGATTAAAAGGCAATGACTAATTTTCGACAAACGAGATTGAATCAAATTGATTTATGATGAGGAAAACAAGATAATTAAAGACTTAATTAGCATTTAATCACATGCATGAGAGAATAATAAATAAAATAAATATTTTATTTATTTTAGAGGAATTTGTTTTCTTCAAAAAAATGAATTAAGTAAATTTTAAAAAACTTATTTAATTAGAGAAGATTTGAGATGAATAAATAAAATTAAAATTTTATTTATTTTTAGAAGAGATTTTACTTTCTTTGAGAAAAATAATTAATTAATTAATTAAACTTTTTATTTAATCATATAAGATTGAGATAAATAAGAGAGATTTTATTTTCTTTGAGAAAAACAAATAATTAAAATAATTACTTAATTATGAGGGAAAATGGAAGAAAGCATTTAATTAAATAATACATATTATTTAATTGAAGTGGAGGAAATTGATTAATTAAATAATAAAATTAATATTAGAAGAAAATTAGATAATTATTTAATTATGAGAAGGGAGGAAAATGTTAAGTTTTTAATTCATATTAGAAGAATGACATTGAATTAATCAAATAATTAAAATTATTTAATTAATTAAGAAGAAAGTTAGTAAAATTATTGCTTGTAGAGATGGGACAATTTTAAGTGTCTATAGTCTCGTCAACAACATGTGTAGTTGTTGAGAGGTTTCCCCTAGCCATTTTCTTTTGGATGGAAGCCAACCTCGCACACAATTATTTTTTATGTTTGAAGATATTGTGGAATGTGAGCTTGTTCCATTCCTTCACATTCCTTCTAGCAATATTAAGTTTTTCAAACACCTAAAACATCGGAGTTCCTATCACAGGTGAGTCCCACCATGCCTTGACATAAGAATGGAGCTCAAGGTGGGTGCTCCATATGATTTCATAGCATCAGGGACTATGTCCCTTTTACATCCTATTTTTCCAATCCAATAGAAGCATATTATGATTAGACACTATTCAAGGGAGAGAAGAAAGGAAGGAATTAAATCCTATATCCCAATTGGGTGAGAAGATGAATTTGTCTAGTCTCGCTTGAATGATTTCCACACCCTTCCTATGGTTAGACCAAGTAAACTTTCGTCCAATGAGGTCAATGCCAACTAAACTTGTTTTGTTAATGAAATTAGAAAAATCAACCATACTATCTATACAATCTTCAAGGCCACTCATCTTCTTTGTTGGGAAGATAGGGGAATTGAAGTCATCCACTAGGAGCCAGTGTTGAGTGGACTGTTGTAGAAGGGAGGTAAACTCATTTCATATCTTCTTCGTGCCATTGCAAGAGTTGGGTGCAAAAATAATCACCATAAACCAAGTCATACCTCCAGAATTGAACCTAGTGATTAAATTATTCTAATTAGAAGAGGTCAAATCCTTGAAAACTTTTAGCAAGTTCTATATAGTGACAATACTAATAGAGGCTCCATTTTCTTCCACTATACAATATTGTGAACTCGGCCACAAAACCCTCGCAAGTGTTCTGAAAGAGGATTCATTCATCTTTACTTCCTGAAGGAGAAGGATATCAATACCATTTTCCAGGATACAATTCTTAGAAGCAAATTGTTTCTATGGGCTAGTCAAACCCTCATGTTCTATGAAAGGAACCTCATTTCTTTGTCTTGGTTGCATAATCTAGGGTCCTTCAGCTTCCATTAGGGATTTCCCTCATGAATTCCCTTTGCCTTGTGACATGTTGTGAAGGTTGACTTGCCTTCATGTCAGAGCCAACATCCACCCTCTTGTTCTTGTTTTTATTTTTTGGATCATCCAACCATTGTCAACAATAGAATTGATGGATGCTCCTAGTGATGAGAAGCTCTTACACGCAGGTGAGAGGTGAGTATTGGCTCAGGTGACACACCATTATCATTAGGGGTGGCCGAGGTCACAAAATTTTGGGGTACAATAGGCAATATTTTTCCCTCCTCCAAAACATCTTCTTGCACTAAAGTAGTAACCAAGTTCCCCTCCTGACCAGATTTAGGAGTAGTGTCCAAAACAAGAGCACCAACTAGATCCATGCCTAGTCAAGTTTCTTGGGGGTTTCCAGAAGTTTAAAAAGCCCATTCATGAAGGATATACATCATTATCAGTATCTGAACCCACAACCTCTAGGGATGCATTAACCCTCAAAGGGGAGGTAGAGATACCCTTTAGTTTTTATTGTTCTTTCTCGGGGGCCTTGCAGTCATAAATCACATGGTTCAATTTATTGCACTTTTAGAAAAATACCATGACATTCTCATATACCAACGCTTGTGTCCACCTACCTAGTATGGATTGTAGGTTAATAAAGTCGGGTAGAGTCTTACTAACAACCACGTTGACACAAAATGGGGCAAAAAAATAACTTTGACTTCAACTTGGTGACCTCATCCATTGAAACGTAGTTGCCAAAAGTGCTAGGCTACCAATCCACTAGAAAATCTTTTCATCCCAGAACTCAAGCGAAAGGCCCAATAGTCTAGAACCCACATAGGGGTCATTTGGCATAGTTCAACAGCAAGTTTGAAGCATGTTTTCCATTAGTTGAGAGACAAGTGATGTTTACCATAATTCCACAAACCAGATAGAACATAGGTCATATCTTCTGCCGTTGTAAAATTGAATAGGAAAAAGGATCCCAACATTGCACTAGTCGTGACACTTCCTTTGAGCTTCCACCTCTGAGAAACCCACTTCTTGACCATGTCAATGATTTGTTGAAAGGAGAAAAAATGGCCAACCCAATTGTTGTTTGTGGAGGAAACAGTACCGTCAACCACCAAATTGGGAACCTTGATAATCATTCCCTCCTTCGTTTGTGCGCACTCTAGTACCACTTCAACATCCCCCTCCTTTTGGAAATCACCCACCAGGACTTGTTTCCAACCCTCTAACAAAGCACTGCCCTGGGTCTTTGCATAGTCTCCCTTCTTAGGAACTACACCCGAGATAACTCAATCCACCTTGGATGTATTCCCATTATCTCCATCTCGTGTTGTGAGTATAGCAAGAGTTGGTTCCCGACAAGTGGTTCCTTTGAGTCCCTCAAGCACATGATTTACAATTGATAGTGGGGGCTCACCAGAAGGGGTTTTCCCCCCACCAAAATTATCCACCATGAAAACACAGTTTAAAAATTTGCAGAGTGCACACATTTACTTTTGCATATGCTCAATGTTTTTTTAATTTTTAGTGCATCGATTGAAGTACTATTCTAATAAATGCTTCTTGAATGGTTAATTGAGAAAATATGAGGAAGGAAATGAGAGGATGATACTACAATCAAATCCCTCAAATGGACATACATAGTAACAAATTATGTAAACATGTTTTTTTTCAGCTCACAATGGCTAGTGAAATTGGTATGAGTTGATCAAATTTAAATTTAAAATTTTAGAGATTAAGGTGTTGTTGGGTGTAAGGGCAATAAATATATAATGTGCTAGAGATTGTCTAGGAATAAATAAATTACATTAAAATATAAGAATAAATATAAATGAAGAATGATGAAGGTTAGAAAAATGAATATAATGTCACAAATAATTTGTATAATTTGTCAAATTTATTTAATTATATTAAAATAGCTTCCTAAAATAAAGACAAAAACTAAACTAATTTAAATTATTTTTAAGGTATTGATCATTTTATTTAAGCCTTGAGGATAAATGTAACTCCACTATTACTAAATATAATATTGTTCTCACTAAACTAGCAAAGAACTCGTATAATTATGGCATCAAAGTGTTACTCAATATGAGCCAAAGTGATGACCAAAAGATGATCCCTACACATCATGCTAACACTTTAATGGTTGAAAATTGCATGAAAATTCCAAGCATGATACATTTTGAAACAAAGAAAATAATGATTTATTGATTTTTTTAAATTATATGAATCAAAATATAGGGCATCCATCAACAATGATGCTCTTAGTAGTAGGGCACGTGGCCAAAGGGCAGTGCTCGCCATTAGTGCCCCACCAGGCCACACTTTTATTTTCAAGCCCCACTGTAAAATACAACAATACTGCCATGAATGCTACTCCTGCATCTAGGGCCCCTGACAAAACATAGTTGTAACGTTGCCACCACGCCTTTCTGTAGCGAAAGACAAAGAAATTGAAGATGGTTCCCACAGTGATCCATGATGTAAAATTCACACTAGTCGCTGGAGGCATCCAAGCCGTTGATCCCAACAACACTGGCATGTTGATTAGAGGAATCCATGCTATAGTTGGAAAGGCTTTATGCAATAACCAAACAATTATGGGAGCAACTAATCCCCCTAAAAAGAACCAATTTAACTGGCGATAAATTCCGAGTGTGCCAAATATTCTTTTCGGACCCACTAGACCCCATATGACCGAAGCATCAAAAAATACTCGATCACCTGGACATGTCCAAGGGCTATTTGGGGGTAGAAGAGACTCTTGGCATATGTTCTCTATAGAGTTTAGCAACCACCACGCCACACCTAAATTAATCGTTCCAGCTACTATTGTGCCAATAAACTGCATTTTGACAAACAAAAATATTAGAATGCCATTACCATAATGAAATAGTTAACTAGAATGATGATTTTTAGTTTCATAAATATAAGATGGCTTATGAAAATTGATTTCATGTCATGATATTAATAGAAGTGTGAAAATGATAGAAGAAAAGATTCAAAAGTCATCTATACATCAATAGATTTAATTGTGTTGTGTAAAAGGGTCTTTATTTCTTCTAACTTTTTATAAGTTAAAAATTAGTCACTATTATGTTTAACTTAAAATTAAAAATGGACCAAAAAAATCTGCATTTTAACTAACAAGCATATATAGGATGTCATCACTATTAAAATATATGCCCTGCAACTATTTGTTTGTTAATTGATAGAGACAAAACCTTTATTTCAAAAACTTTGTTGAATTCATTTTAGAAGGGACAATGAAATTTCTACAACCCACATTTATTTGCAATTGAAGTTATAGTTGAACAAGCAAGCTTAAAAATTCTCCATTCCCCATACTTGGATGATAAATAAAATTCTTATCTGCAAGTCAAATGTGTGGTTCAAAAATCTTATCTAGTGAAATCTAGTCAATACCTGCTGCCATGGAGGAATGAATATAGATGGTGGGCTTTTCTTTTCAACTAGATGTCCAAATTTTGTGATTCGAAGCATTTTTGCCTTTGAAAAGCCCTTTCACAGCAAATGAAGCACATGAATGAAAAAGAAAACCATGAGGCTGATGAGTGTGAGCTCTAAAATTTCCCTTAGGCTAAAATTAAGTTATCTAGAAAAACATTGTGATCCTCATAATCTTGTGCCTATTGCAATGATAACATCTGATATTTCTATTATCAAATCTACTTTTTTATTTGCATCACCACCTCTTCTTGGTTCTATTTCCTCTTGGATAATTGTGATCCTTATCTTTGCCTTGTTCTTGGTTTGTTTTACTATTAGCATCTTTGTAACTACAACCTCCATCTTAGTTAACCAAAGCAGTTATAGTTATACAATAATCATCCACTCTCTCAATTTATTGTATTTACAATTTCTTAAACTTTTCTTTCAATTGTTGTAGCTTGACAACTTTGACTTGATTATTATCTTGGAAAGCATAATTGTTCGAATATAATATAAATATAAATCATTCTTCTTCTCATATGTTTTATCATTAGCTATGTGAGCAAAAAAATCATCATCTTGACACACCAGAAGTCATATTCATAACTATTAAATTCAACAATAGAAAAAGAGTCAATGTTTGGCATGATCAAATGTCACATCAATCTCAACCAAAAAATTTATAGCCAAAATCAACAAGCTACTCTATTACAAAATGAAGATTCCAAAATGAGCTCTATTCTTTAACCTAGCTAATAAAATAATTATAACAATAGAAAATAACCAACATGACACGTTGAAAAAAATAGTTTATATAATAAACACCTTGCAATCATAAATTAATCAACATGTAAAAAAAAGCTTAACAAAATAGTAAAAATGATTCACAAATTTTTTAGGTTTGCCTCTTATAAAATAAAGGAATCAATGGCTTTTAAAGAATTTGTAGTCCTTAAAATAAATTTAAAAAATATACTTTCTCTATATACATTTAGGATGTTATTTTATTGGTGTTAATGAAAAACTTAAGTACTAACGAAAAATAGATATTTCATGTATCCAATCATTAAATAGCAATCTAATTTCAATTTGTTGATCATACATGTTCTAGGGGCAATTGTATTTATCTTATGTGACTATTGTTTCAAACACTCATGAGTTAGTGATTCCGAACCATTTATATTATGAACTTTATTTATAATTACTTCTCTTACTTCAACAATACAAATTTAATTTTCATTGTAATGTGATTTGTTTTGTAACTTAGGAAAATTATAAGGACTTCCTATTGAAAATGAAATAATCCAAAAGCATTAGCCTTAATTATTTGTGCGTGAATTTTTTTATTTGAAAGTTCATTGACACCTACAAGTGTTGGTGTAATAATAAATCTAAATGAGATATCAAAGCCTCAGCTCAAGTTAAATTGGACTTTAATTACGAGGGAGGGGGCATTGTACCTGTCAGAGTCAATCTCATGGACTAAATGACATTTTGAGTTTAGTAAGTTTATTGACACATGCAAGGTTCAAAGTAAAAATATATAATACATCCTTACTTTACCAAAGTAAGGAAATTGAACTTATATTAGATTTGCAGATTTTCAAAACATTAATAGGACTAACATCCTATATTGGAACAAGAGCTCGGTCTTTTTTGTCAACACCTCGAAAGGCAGACAGAGGAAAATTGCTAACATCTTGGGCTGTGGCATTGGGACCCTTCCTACCACTTATCTAGGTCTCCCTATGGGGACTAGACCTCCTGACCACTTTTGGGATAACTTAATAGATAGGTTCAATAGAAAGTTGGCTAGCTGGAAGGGCATTATCCTGAGTTAGGCTGGGAAAGTGTTTCTGATCAAGTCCACTCTTCAAACTTTGCCCATTTATGCTCTTAGCCTTTTCTCTATTCCTTCCAAAGTGGCTGCTACTTTGGAGTCCATCCAGAAGAGGTTTCTGTGGGCTGGACCGGAAGGTAATAAGAAGTACCCGCTTGTGGCCTGGGATAATATTTGCAAATCTAAAAAATAGGGAGGTTTGGGGATTAGGAATCTAAAGTAGTTCAACAAGGCTCCGCAAGCTAAACAGATTTGGAGGATATTTATATCCAAAGGTGAATGGAGAGACATTCTGGAAAACAAGTATGTTGCCAACATCAACTTAAAGTAGTTTATCAGCAGGGAGGAGGAGCCTAAGGGTTCTATTATTTGGAATGGCATCATTAAAACTAAGGGTTTAGCTTTTGAGAAGGTGAAAAGGAAACTAGGCAATGGTGAAGATATTAATTTTTGGCTTGATGACTGGCTTGGTGTGGGGCCTTTATGGAATATTGATCAGTACAATAGATGGGCGATGCTTTGCATGGAAAGATTTGGCTACAGGGTGAGAGACTATAGGGTTAACGAGAATTGGGTTAATCTGACTGAGATTTCCCAGGAGCTCAGACCGGTGATGAATATGATCAGGCTTTGTCCTTTGTCTCGATGCAAGGATGAACTTGTTTGGGGGCTGACTAAGGCTGGAAACTACACTATGGCGTCAGGCTATGATACTATGCAGAGGTGTGGTCCTGTCCCTATCTGGGCGGACGCTTGGTTTGCTGGCCTAACACCCAACATCAACATCTTTTTCTGGTTAATGCTTCAAAACCAAATTTTGACGGTGGACAACCTTATCAAGAGAGGCCATCAGATTCCTAATCATTGCATTCTTTGTAAAGCGCAACTGGAAAGTGTTGATCACCTTTTCATACACTGTCATTTCACCAAGAACATATGGTCTTCTTTCCTAGCTTTTTTCAAGTAGACCTAGGTTTTTCCCAGTAACATAACTGAGCTTTTCCAACAGTGGCATAGAGGAGTGGCTGGGGATGCGAGTCAAGGCTTACGGGCTTGGTCTCTCCCTCATCTTTGCTGGGGGGTGTGGAAGGAGCAGAACAACCGTATATTCAAGGAAAAAGAAGCTAATGCCAAGGTAGTTTTTCAAAAAAGTTTAAATGCTCTGGTTGAAAACTACACTATTATCAAAGGCTATAACCCACTTACCAATGTTAAGGAGAAGGACTATAGCAAAAGGGAGGATTGCAGATGGTCCCTTCCTCCTGAGGGCTGGTGCAAAGCCAACTTCGAGGGTGTTGCGAAAGGCAATCCTGGCCAGGCAAGGATAGGGGGTATCATCAGAAATGAACATGGGAAAGGCATTGCCGCTATATCGACTCCTCTGGAAGTGCAAACCAACCATGTTGCGGAGGCGACTGTGGCTCATCAAACAATAAAGCTGGCTATGGATATTGGAGTTAGAAATTTATGGTTGGAAGGTGATTCAAAGAACATAATCGACTGCCTCAATGAAAAAAATATGTCGACCTGGATGATTGCCAACTTGGTTAATGAAAGTGTCCAGTTCCTCAGGTCTTTTGAAAATATCCACGTGGCACATGAGTACAGGGAGGCTAACCAAGTTGCTAACAGGCTGGCCAATTGGGCTGTCAGAAATAATGAGATGAAAAGATGGATGGAGGGACATTTAATTCCGCTCGAAATCAAGGAATTAATGGAAGGTGAGAGAATCCCGAACAAATTCGGAAATATAAAAATCTAATGATGAAAGTTTGTGTTAGGGAATTTGTGCCGATATATGATGTGCAAAAACACGAGCCAGAGTACGAATCACCTAGGCAATTGCCATCTTTGCACGTTAGGGCCTACTTTTGGGTGTTTTTTTCCAAATGCTAAGGGAAGGATTGAGAAATTTTTTCATACTAGCTTCTTGCCCAAAACTTTGAAGTGCTCTGTGACCAGAAGCTTTGTCTGCAGAACGAGAAGGAAAATGGTGGGGGAACGCCACAGAAGGGAACCTGAGGATGAGGTAGAGAAATGGCAGAGGCGGTCGAAGGTGTGGGGTATTTTGAGTAAAGGGGAGGTGACCTCTTTCATCGAAAGACTGCATGGATGGAAACCCTCAATCACCAAAACAATGGTTAGAAATTGGAATGAGGGGAGTGTTAAGATTGATGGGGTTGAGTTCAATGTGACGGAGGAGGTTATTTTTGCAGTGACAGGCATACCTATTGTTGGAAAGAAATTCTATAGAGATTGTCGCATTTCTGGTCAGGCGATGGCGGAATTCACCAAAGGAAAGGAGGAGGAGAAGGCTCTTGAGAAGCACGAAACTTACTACTTGCCGAGGTCCATAAAGCCTATGTGGAGGTTCGTACTGAGAGCGATAATTAAATACATATCTCTGGACACCAGGTTTGATCGCATATACTCCTACCACTTTGTTCTTCTCAACCATTTCAGGTTAAGGACTAAAATCTCGATTCCTTTTTACCTCTACTCGTCCATCAATGAAAATATAAATGATTATAGGGAAAAACCCATTGGTAATCCTGCATTTCATGAAGGCCTATTGTTGTTGATTTATGAGTTCTTCAAAGCTAAAACCATAGGTAAAGAAATTAAGCAGGGAAAGGGGGGTTGGAAGGCTCTGATGAAGAGCTCGACTCAGGTGAAGAAGAGTATGTCCCTTCTGACACCGAGGAGAGTCAAGACATGCATTTGGACTCAGATGTGGATGCCTCCCCACATACCAGAAAGGGGAAAAAGAAGACTAAGAAAGAAAAATAGGTTAAAAAGGAGAAACTGGATTCTAAGCAATGCATTGAGGTCTCTTTCGACAGGGATTATGATGAGGAAGCAGATGGTATGGACACTGAGGGAGACAACGCTGAAGCTGAGGAAGATACAATTGGGGAGGAGGAGGAGACTAAGAAAAATAAGAAGGGGAAGAGAAATTTTATCATCAAAATGCTAGCAAACAGGGAAGAGGTTACGGATTGTGGCACAAAACAAAGGAAAAAGAGGAGAATGGAAGAGGAGGATAAGGAGAAAGGAAAAGAGGAAGGGAAGGATAGTGAAGAGGAAGAGGAGAGTCAGGGGAGAGAGGACGATCATATGCAGACTGCTGAAGATCAAGGGGCCAACCAGTATGCATGCAAGATAACAGACAAAGAGAAAAATGTGGTTTGGAGAGACTTTCACAATGTGTTTGTCAGAATGGGCCTAAAAAGAGAAATGATGAGAACCCTAGTTAAGGAAAACAAGGAAGGCAAGATTCAAATGGAGGACATCATAGACCCTGCCCTGGTGATTCTAAGTGACATCACTAGAGAACATCCTCAGATGGATGTCCTCAATAATGCCAAAAATAGTGTCATTGATAGCTACAGGACAACAAAATGGACTTTCCACAAAATTTAGGAGCTAAAGTTTCAAGTGGGAATGTTGGAAAGGGAGGGCAACAGCAGAAAGATTACGCTAACAGAGGAGAAGAATGAGATGGAAAGCAAAATGGAGGATGTGAAGAAGAGAATGCATAGCTTGGAGGAGACACTGTAGAAAATTGCGGAGCAGAGCCACAACATTCTAAAAGCCTCAAATGATAACATAAAAGTCTTGATCAGCAAATTTGAGGAACACAGGAGCAACAAGGAGGAGTCTCCAAATAGTAGCAAAGAACTAGGTCCAGCACCATGAAGAAAGACTCACAGGAAACTGATAAGGATCTGGCTGACCTCAAGGATGTTGTGGACAAGGCGTCTAAGCTCGAGATTCAAGCAATGGAGATCCTTAGAGAATTTGCTTGATCTGCTCCCTGGGTTTTTTTGGGCCTGGCCTGGCTTTGTGTTATTTGTTTCTGGTCCTGTTTCCTGGTTTTTACTATTAGCTTTGCTGGTGGACTGTGTCTGGCCTATTTTTTGCTATGGCTATCGTATCTTAGTGTTCTATAACTACTATATGTTTGTATATGCTTAAAACTGTTTGGGTTTCAGGGCCCCTTTAAAACCTGTTTTCCTTAATCAAAAACATCCTATATGCTCTACCAAAAATAATTATTTACAAAATCAAACTATACTATGTTGTGCATAATTTATTCAATGAACTATAAGAAGAAAAGAGTATAATTTGTACCTTCTTGCTATTAGTGGAGAACCTTAGTATGTTTATCACATGTCAAGATTAAACTACATATTTGATGGTGTCTAGAAAAATAATGATCTAATAGTTAATGTGAACATTGATTTTTTAGTTTCGTCAATTAAAGATAGATTATGAAGGTTGGTTTCATGGCATGGTGTCAATGGGATTTAGAAGTGTTAAGGGAGCAAACCTAATACTCAACTATGCATCAATAGCCTTTATGGTGCTAAAAATATGATAGATAAAATAGATAGTAATGCAAGCCTTGATATAGCTGCTTCACTTTATTTATTGAAATATTTTTTATATAACTTAATTAGTGAAGACATAATGAAGACACGATGGATAAGACTACATCATTGATGTGGAGAACCTAAAGCAAGCCCTTAATCCATCTATAACAATGTGCTATTTTTAAAGAAATTTGACTTATTATTAAAAATTTAAACAATGCAAAATTAAGGTGAGCAACTATAGAATCCTCTCTTCTAATCAATATGAAATAAATCATCTTGCTTAACGGATTCATTTTATAATAAAAACTTTATTTTAATTAAAAAAAATAGAACTAAAATCCTTTTATGAGGTCATGAATTATTGAGAAAATAATTCAAAGGATGGAGCTTTGTTAATTTGGAGCTCATCATCATCATGTATGTAACAAAAATAATCTAACCAATCCAAGACATGTAGTCATTTAAAGATATGAAAAATAGATATTGATATAAGGATGGGAATTGAATTAAAAGAACTCATAATTGCAACTTCTATATTCTAAAATTGTAACCTATGAATTTTTCAATTCTCTAGTTATATGTCTTCTCCATTTCTTCCCAAAAAATCCCTCAAAAGAATCCTTCAGACTTTACTATCAATCTCTGGAAATTGAAGTATAAAATGGAAATATAAATTCTAAATTTAAGAAACAATTGTTACACAAAAAAGAAACATAAGAATAAGAATTGTATGGTTCACTGTAAACTAGCAGTGAAAGCATGTAGCCAGCTGGTTAAAGGTTGAACTCTAAGACAAACAGGGTTATTAGTGTTCTAAATTTGTAAAACAAACAGGGTTATTAGTGTTCCGAGGAAGAGATCACAAATACCATTGCACCAATTCACGCAATTCAGATTTAGCAGCATCAAATACAAAGGAAACTAGTAGAAAGTGATAAAGAAAACAGTTTGCAGAAGTCAATATGGATTCTAATTGTAAGATTCTTTGCAAAAGTTGTAATGATCTTCCTCTAAAAGAAGTTAATCAATGGAGTCAATTTCTTACGCACAAGATATCTAAAAATAGACAGTTCTTTTTACAATCCAAAAATAAGCAATCACACAGCTAAGACCCTTTTATCTGTTGCATTTCTTTTTCCTACGTTAACACTAAATTTAGAATAAGACATGCCAAGGGGATTGGAAGAGATTAAAGTTTGAACAAATTTATGGTCAGAAACATTGTAGATATTATAGGATGATAGAATTGAATACGCCATGTACAAATAAAGGCAAGGTAAAAATATAATAATTTAAAACTAATTTCAGAATAGCACACGGTACACACCCATAAGCACAATAAAACAAAAGGAAGTATCTTTTATGTTTTGGAAGAGCACTTCAGCTGTGATAGATAGTTTTGTATTTCTTAAACTTTTAAATATGCAATAGATTTGATGTTTTTTAGTTAGTCTTTATATGCAAGTTAATTGTTTATAATTATGATTCTGGATTTTGTGTAGTGATCGATATGGACATAAGAATAAAAAATTGATCATTTCAAAGTGTTGTCCAAAAACAATTTTTCTTATTGCCTATTTATCCATTAGCTTTGTTAATCATTTTTTTACAATTAATCCAATATTTACCTATATATTCTAATAATAGTCTATTATGAGTACCAATAACCACCATCGATCTAATTACTAGCCTTTTATTTAAGAAAATAATCAACTATTGACCTAGTAAATCATTTTTAACTGAATTTCTTATTAGCAAAATCTAATGAAAGAAAATTGAAACATAGATGATAAAGAGTGCTCTTCCCTAATATTATCATAGAAATTTCGTCAGCATAGGAGGTCAACGTGGTAGAAGTATGGTGGACAAACGGCTCTGGGGGTTGGAGTATGGCTTTAGCATTGTTATTAATCTGTAGACTGGACATTATCAGATGTTCAAACAGATATTGGTATGGGATGGGCATTGAGAATGCTATGCTATTTTATCTATTGAAATATAGCTCCCAGAAAGTTTGAGCAGGGAATGAGGAAGTGAAGCAGTTCTTGTTCTTATGCTGGAGCTTCCTTGATGACTATGAAATTTCGAACTGTAAAGGAGAGGGTACTAGAGAACATACCTGCACAAGAAACATGGAGCGAGGTGGGATTTTCATATAATGCCCCAGCTTGAAGTCTGACAAGAATGCAACCGCCTGACTCATACTCATGTACCCATAAACCTTAAAGCAAACGTTGGCTATGGGCTTTCCAGGAAGAATGTATCCCATTATGTACTCTGTAATGATGTTCAGCCCTGGTGTCTGCACAGTAACTTAAATTAGAATCTTCCATGAATTGATAGAATAAATTAGCAACCATAATCATTTTTCATCAATATGTTTCAGTTTTACCTGATTAGTGGTGGCCGTTATAACACTGATGGGTAAAGTGAAAATGGATGCTAAAGCGCAAGCCAGGATTAAACCCCACCATGGAAGTTGCACCTGTTCCTTGTAAAACCCGCACAGTGCAAAGGAAATAGCCAAAGTAGCAGCAAGAAGCACATAGAACCACCATTGTGGGATGTCTTCATACTTGCGCATCAATTTAGTATGGATATCAGGTGGACTGTTTCTAGATGCTGTGGCCTGTTGCCATATCTCCCTGAGCAGAGGACATTAATTTACAGAACAAACATTGCTGTCAAAAATAAAAAGCAAAATACTGGGTACACTTCAAACACAACCATAAAACTGACCACTTTACTTAAAACCTACCTTCCATAGAAAAGAGAAACATGGGTAATTGTGGAAGCTATGGTTGCAAAGCCAAATCCATGGAAGCTCAGAGCGAAAAACAGGCTCATATGTATCTGACCATTTTTCTCATAGGCTGCGTGATCCAGCTCAAATCGATCGTTCACAATAGCTGTGATATTGTAGCTCTGTCCTTGAGCATCGAATAAATCTGAGCTGAAAATAGGAAAGTTCTTGGCGTTGTACATATTAGTTCCCCAATAAGCCAGAGGCACAGCAAAGTATACCACCAGGATATAACCCACAAACACATTTACAATAGCAAAGAATGGGGAAACCAAAGGGCTTAAGAGGAAAGCTGCTATTGCACTCCAATCCAAAGAAAAGGCACCAAGTCCCAGTCCTTTCATTCCAGATCCAATTTGCTGTGCTGTCACTGAATGAGGCCAAATCCAACACACCCATGATATGCTGGACAGGGTTGAAAATAAATACCCAGGAACTACATAGTAACAAAAGCTGCAGATCATTGCAATAAAGAAGAACTTCCCACGAGACATGCCCTTCCCATCGTCCTTCTCGTGCAGTGCCCTGTAAACCCCAATTCAAGCCATGTGTAATCCCTTATATGCAACATGCATGAACTTTCAGGTAAACAGGGCATGACCCAGTAATAAACAGGACAGAAACAAAGCAAGTGCTTATCTTACTGGTAAGTGAATGTGATGACATTATTGTTGCAACAAACATTAACCTTCAACTGAACAGAGCAAGGTGAAGTATAAATACCTGAAGAGAGAGACCTGAACCAGAGTGGAAGGCCACCACATATGTGCAGGCTCCACAACATACTTCCTCAGAAACCCAGCCCATCCATATCCCAAAACCTGAATTACCCCAAGGATTATCAAAATACCCTATGGCAAAAAACCTGAAAGAATTCTGAAATTTATAGTAGAATTACTTGTGTGGTGATTATGATTAGCCAACTAGCCACAAACGAGATGTTTCTGTGGTAAAAGGCCTTGATGATATCAACAATCCCCACAGCGTAGGCAGGCCCCCAGCCAAAGGCATAGCCTGCGTTTGCAAAGATCGTAATGAGAACATGCTCTTTCATATTGAAAGGCCCAGGATTCAACGAGAACTGCCCCAAAAGAGGCACTCTGTATTCTGTAGTGGGCAGAACAGAAGCCATGAATCGCCCAATTGGAAGAGCTGCTACCTGGACTGAAATCTGAGTAATAACCAGAGGCTCTGTTCTGTAGCCAAAAAACTGATTCAGAAAGGACAGTGTTATGCAGGAGAGCAGCCCCAAAAACCACATTCGAAAAGTCCATACTGGAATAGAAGGATCATCATGTGTGCTCACAGTGAAGGCCACTTGTTCCACTGGTGAATGCTCCTCCTCTTCATTTTGGCCGATCTCCACCTCCAAATTTTTTATAAGTTCCATCATATTTCGTTCTTTCTAGCCTTTTCCTTCTGCTAGTGGGAAAGCTTGGTAACCTGCCATGGACAGGCAGGTGTTGCAGGTTATTAAAGTTGTTGTGTACAAGGAATATATGGACATGCAGTGGTCTTATCCAATGGATGGCGTTATCTGGATCCATTTTCATTGTGTATTTGTGACTGTTTCAAAATTGTGCCTAGAACAATTACATTTCTCTTTTTTAACGACAGTAGACTAGGTTACAGATTGCTTTTTATAATGGCTGTCTTATGCGTATTTTATCAATAATTCTTTAGCTTCAATTATTATTTCTATGAGCTTTATTGTCGTGATAGGGAATGGCCATGCTTACTTCGCTGTCCTGTAGTCCTTATTTTTTATGTGTTCGAGGAAGTTGAAGTTCGGCTGTAAATAAAATATTGAAATGTGTGTGCATCCATCTTGATGACGATTATATAGTTCCAAAAAAGGAAAAATGGTTTCAAAGTCTTTATCCATTATATTTTAGTTCTTCTCTTTATTGTATCAATTTTTTTCATTGAATAAAGTGAGGAAAAAAATATAAAATAAAGGGTAATCAATTGTTGTCAAAATAAAATAGTTCGACCAAAACAATTCAATAAGAGTTCATACAGTTGTGATCAAATAGCTTGACAAATACAATTGTGGTAATCATTGCAAAAACCATTAAATTTAGCAGTACAAACAATTTCAATGGAGCATACAACAATATCAAAGCTACAACAAAGAAATCTCAAGAAGTTAGGGAGCATTACAAACTGAATTTTAACATTTGTTGTAGCTGTTTAGAACAAAAAGCATCACTTTTGTAAAGTTGTAGCAGCTAGAACTTAATTCTATCAAGCCAGTTACTAATCTTCTATTGTTTTTTTAGCCCTCCCTGCAATTGTGAACATAAGAAAATGCTCTAATAGAGCATACAACCATATCAAAGCTACAACAAAGAAGTCTTAGGAAGTTATGGAGCATTACAAACTGAATTTTAACATTTGTTGTTGTTTAGAGCAAAAAGCATTACTTTTGAAAAGTTGCAACGGCTGGAACTTCTATCAAGTCAGTTGCTAATTTTTCATTGTTCTTTGGGCCCTCCCTGCAATTTGTGAACAAAAGAAAATGGTCTTAAAAATGACATCAAAGTAAAACCTTAGAATATCTCCTTCCTGGTGATCCTTATGGTTAGAAAAAAAAGTCATACTTCTATTTTTCTACATGTTAAGTAATATAATATGCCTCATAGAATCAGCCACAATATTTTATTTTTAAGATGCAGTCCTTGAACACCTTCTTTCCAACTTAAAGCACAATAACAAAATAGCTGGAATATAAGTACAAAAAACATTCCAATTTTTCTTAGACAATATACAGTCCCAAAAAATGTGTTTCAGATTTCCATTCTGCTGGCAAAAGAGACATTTCTCAGGTTCAATCATCAAACACTTCAATCTGTCACCCACTAGCAGTTTGAAGTGTAAGAGCTTCAAAGCTAGAAGTTGTGCATTAACCCCCGCTTTAGAAAGCCCAATATGAGCACCCAACTTTTTCCAAGTCTTTTCTTGGAATTTACAATTCTATTTTTAATTTAATCTTGGATTTGATGGCAAAGAAGGTAGAAGTTTTAAGTAAACTTTTTTAAGAGGAAAATGGCAAAATTGATGAGCAGACAACCACCACCAATCCTTGGAGAAGTTACATTCTAGTAGAGTACATATTTTCATGGTAAGTTCAATAAGGACCAACGATCTAACAAAGATGAGAAATTATTTAAACCTGTTATTTATGCCAAAGAAATTTTTAATGATTGGCCAAGAAGACCAATCTATAGAATTAAAGTCCCACAAGTCTTTAAATTGGCAAACTCCTTTCTCAAAAAGATAATAGGCATGTTTTTGAAAAGCAACAACAAAAGGTTGTCCATGATCCTAAATTAATTCGTTTCACCAAATTGAAGAACCACCAAAACTAAAGTCATGTTGTAATGAGAAATTTCTCTAGTTTAAGAATTTGCAAGCTTGTTGTTGTGCCTTCCAGATGGATTGGAGAGGGAAGGATGCTTTAATATGGAAGGAAGGGGGCCATCAAAATATTATCCACCCACTTGACTAATTGCCATTTTTTGTTGGCAAAGGCAAGGCTGATACAATACCAAACCAACTCTTTCCACGGTTCATCTCCATTGATCGCTCTAATTATCCACTTCGTTGCCAAGAACACCCCTTGTGTTTGGGGGTCTAATAAACCCAACCCACCTTTTGATTTAGGTTGGATGCAATGAAGCTATGAAGTGTACTTAAATTCAGCATTTCCACTCCAATTAGACCAAAGAAAGTGGCAGACCAGTTTACTAAGATCATCATAACATCTTTTTGATGACATCCAACATGAAGAGTAGTAGACATGAGAGGCCAAAAAAATACGATTCACCACTTGAATCTTCCTAGCTAAAGATAAGATTTCATTTTCCCAAGAGTATAATTTTGTTTTGACTTTATTAAGAAATCATTTTCACATATCAGAGAAAGAAATTCCCAAACCAAAGGGAGTACCCAAATTGTGAGAAATTTGACCGTTTTTAATTTTCTTCCATTTTGTAAGAATCCAAGGAGGGACAAGATCTATATGAATCATAATAAATCTAGTTTTATGATGTGCCAACTTAGATTCAGATACTGAGAAATAAAGATTGAGAACATCCATAATATTGGAGATCTCATCTTTAGAGTTTTCAAGGAAATAAATAGTATCATCAACGAATTTGGATTTTATCACAACCAAATTATTGGGAATGACAATACATTTGATCTTATTCATTTGATGATATTTTTGTAACAAATAACCAAGGGCATCATGTCTTTAACACATAGAGAAAAGGAAACAAGGGGCATCCTTATCTAATAGAACATTGAAGAGGGAAGGGATTAAGCAGTTCTTTATTTGAATTTTAGCAAAGAAAATTAGCATATGTAAACAACATATCAACATGTTTGCACAACTTAGGACCAAATCCCAACCACTGCATCATTTTGAGAATAAAGCTCCAACACATCTTGTCATATTCTTTAGCAAATTCTTGTTACAAGTAGTGGTTGTCATTGCACCAAAAGATTGACATGTTAATGCCCGATACAACCACTAGACTTATAGAAGACATAGGAGGCTATTAAACCATGTCACGAATCCCGAGGGGAGCACTAACCATTTTACCAACAATCTCCCCCTCAGCGTTACCCGAGGGGATTCGAACCTGCGACCAAGCTCTGATACCACTTGTTACAAGTAGCAATTGTCGTTGCACCAAAAGATCGACCTGTTAATGCCCAATACAACCACTAGACTTATAGAAGACACATGAGGCTGTTAAACCATGTCATGAATCCCGAGGGGAGCGCTAACCATTTTTCCAACAATTCAAACTTCACAATGATAACATTTTGACATGATTGTTGGGATCATTCTATTGTTTCCCATGCAAGGACAAGGTTATCAAGAATAAATCTCCCCTAAGAAATCTGATGTGCTCTGTTCTAATAGTATTTTTAGTCACTAGTTTAATCCTCACAACCAATGTTTTAGCAATAATTTTATAGGAGGTATTAAGTAAAGTAATAGGATACCATCCTAATATTGTGTCCTCATTTTTCCCTTTACGAATGATTTTAATAATTCCTTTGTTGATATCACACACTAATGAACCAACCTCTAAATAGAGAAAATAAATGTCATCTTTAATATAATTCCATGTGGTTTGATAAAATTCTACTAGAAGCTCATCAATGCTTGGACTTTTATTGGGTTCCATAGAGAAAACAAAATGTTCCAATTCTTCAATGGAAAGGTTGTGATCTAGAAACTCACTATAATCCTTGTCCAATTTCCTTGGAATATGATCTTTAACTATATCTTCTAGAATTGATCAGACATCATGCCAATAATCACCTTCTTTAAATAAGGTGTCATAATAATTGTAAAAATATATTTTTAATCTCTTTTGTCTTTGAATGGAGAATACCATTTTCATCTTGGATAGCTCCAATATACTCCTTCCTATGCTTATAATTGAGAAAATTGAAGAAGTATTTAGAACCCATATTCCCCTCCTTATCCCAGTATAATGTTGCCCTGATTTTAGCACCTTGTACCTTGTAATTATCCATTTTTTGAAGTTGAGATTCTAATGCTACTATAGAAGTCTGTAATTTAATATCATTAGGATTGCAATTCAATAATTTTCTATCATGTTCAAGTTTTCCTTTGAGAGATTTTCCTTTGTGCTTTCATTGCCATGTCATCCTTCTTCTAAAAGTATGAAGGAATTTAGCACACCTTGAAATGGCATGACACCACCATTCCCTTTTAGAATCCCCTTCATTGGCCTTAGGGATAGAATTCTAAAGCCCAATTAGAGCATCAACACATGAAAGATTCTTTAGGTGAGAAGTATTGAGTTTATATGGCAACATGGAGTCGTCATTGCCCATATTAGTCCCTGTGACTAAGAAAATAATAGGAAAATGATCTGAGAGAGTAGAAGTGTAGTCTACTCTAACACAAAGACCATCAAAATCTTAGAAAATACGAAGATTAGAAGAGATATAAAATCTTTCCAACCTGCTGAGTTTTCTCTCCTCCCCAAATATGTAGTTTGACCAAGTGAATTAGTTATTTTCATGGATGGGGGCTTTGTTATGAATAGGGTATATCATCCCAATGGTATTAAAAAAAAAAAACAATCATCAAATTCACCATTACTTAAATTTGAAGAGGTAAGCCAACTATAGTCATTTTGATGTTCTACCATGTTAAACTCCCCACTTATTACCTAATCAACATGAGGGAGGTTCCTAGCCATCGAATCCCACAATGTACTTCTATCTTTTGATAAATTAGAAGCATAAACCGAGAATAACCCAATAGGTTGTCCATTAATGAAGGTAAGGGCCCACACAGAACGATGTGAAAGGGTCCTCAACTTGACTAATGACAAACTTGAAAACCCACAATGCCAAACAAAGAACAACCCCACCTCTACCTTCAAAATGAGATGTATGAAAGAAAGATGCATCTCTCCCTACATTAAAAAGAGAAGAAGAGAGACAAAGGCCAATTGGTTTGACTTCTTAGAGAAAAACAATATCAAGTTTCCAAATAGCAGTAACCTCTTTAACTCCATATTTACAGTGAGGGGGGGAAATCCCTCTAACATTCCATGACATGATTTTAAAATTCATGACAAGGTCAGAGTGGAGGGAGCATCTTCTTGTGGTAGAGCATCAAAATGGTTAGCTATAGAAACAAAATGATTATAGGGACCCAAATCAAAATTGACAATTTATGAAGACATTGATCCATGCCTAACAAGATGATCTTGAATAAAGTGTTTTATTCCTTGAAAATAAGAGACCTGGTTCTTTTCCTTGAAGGGTGAGGAAGAAGAACGAACAATAGAATTGGAGTTAAAATGGGGAGAATTTTGACCTCCTTGAATAGGGGTAAACGTGGTCTTTCTACTAGAAGGCTCTTTTATTTTTCTAATTATTTTCCATCCATCCTCCATAACAACATCTTTATAAGGGGAGGCAATGTGTTTGAAGTCTTTTATAATATATTTCCTTTTTAATTTAAATCTTTGTAATCATTTTCTTCTTTAATAATATTAATAATAGTACTTAAAGGAATAGTTAAATAATCATAGAGATAGATTTTTATAATTTATTGGGCAAGTATTAAGTATTTATATTTTGAAGTCTTTATATTTAAAAGTTTTCATGATGTATCATATGAAAAAGTAAGTAAAAGAATCCATCATTCCTAGAAACTAATAGGAATCATAATTTGGTCTATTTTCCTAGACTATGTGCATTATTAGTTGCATCGTTTGAATGTATTATAATGTTTAATGTTTTCTTATTATTCTAGTCCACTTTTATGCAATTGCAATGTGTCATGCATAGTTCACTATAGTCAATAATTAGCTTTTTGACAACTAGTATTCTTACATCAAATATTCAATTAAATAATAATCTACAATTTTAATATTTAATGGTTTGTCATGAGCTTTGAATAATATGTACAACTAAAGTTGCAAGGTGTGAGTAACAATGAAATTGGTAGAGCATAAAAGAGTTTATTAATTATATTTGCCTACATCATTGTCATATTCAATACACTATCATGTCCATGTATCAATTTTCAATTTCACATTTTTCATGCTTACAATTATGTATGCCAAATTAAACTCCCTATCTATAATATTATTCTTATTCATAAATGTCAAGAAACATGTCCTCCAAAGGGTTGAGCTTATTTGGTTAAAGAATTAACTTATTACGGTGAAGGTGTTTCCTATTTGAAATGTAAGACCTTAAAAGCAAAAATCAATGGTCTAGCTTTATCTAGAAGCCTGGACGACCATCAAAAATATCATGGCCATCCAATATTTTTTGTTTTTCTATTTTTGTTTATTTTGTCACAGGGTTGGCCACATGGGTGTTGTGAACATCCTGACCGTAGATGGGCCTTCAATGTTATACCTTCTTCTTTCCACCTATACTGAATGGAAGTTAAGAACAAGATGTGAATATTTTAAGCATGATATAGGAAGGATTTTACTAGACATTTTTGATGTATCTATGTACTAAAAATGAGAAGGTAGAGGCAAGACACTCTTTTGACCAAATGCCATTACATCTGTAGATATGTGATGAAATGATTGTAGATTGAAAGCCAATATTTTTTTTGCAGCGAAACAGAGAAAAACTTTTTGAATTAATGAGGCACCCCAAAACACATAGTAACATTGGAATCATTTATTTCGAATTGTTGATGGCTAACTTTCATGCCTCTATCAGTTATATTGACGGTATGTTTTCAAATAGTAGAGGCAATGACAATGCAATGACTATAGAAAACCTATGATATGAGTGTTTGACTTGTTTGATATGACTTGTGCAGCCAACCTTAGCGACTCAGGAAATGGGGGCTTCCACTTACACCATTGTCTATGTAACACTCAAATTGCCCCATTTAATATAGTTAATAATTAAATTACAAAATGTCATATTTACTATATTTCAAATTTTAATTAATTCTTTTTAATTTTTAATTAAATAATAATTACAATAAAGGGTACATTTTGGGTGTTGCACAGACGTTTCCTCCACTTACATCCTCAACATTACTCATATTCATAGTGAGTTGCTATTAATATAGGCACGATGTATTCAATCAAAAACCCCTCACCATTTTGGATATGTTTGACCTAACACTAACTTTCATGGGTAAGGAAATTAAATGCATTTATATTATTTTTCTCATTTTATAAATTTTTGCATGTTCATTTTGTAGTGAATTCTCTTCACTCCATTCCATTGTTTTCGTCCTTTGTTTTACTTCTCATCTATACAATGAAATTAGAAAAATACATCAGGGTTCAAATATTTTTCTTAACCTTCTTAAGCCCCAAAATCTCTTGTTTGTGGAGCTACTAGCATGTCTCCTTTATTTGTATCTCGACGCTGTCAACTAAGCCCAGAAACACCTTAGTGTGTCTCAAGGTGGACTTGAACCTATGACCTCCTCAATCACCATTTTTAGCCATTGCATTTGCATTACTACTTTTATTTCACAAAAAAATGTATTAAAGAAACATCAAATACAGTGAATATATTTATATTCATACACGTATTAACAAGATGTCTTTACCATATTTGTGTTTCAATATAAAGTTGCATCGATGGCTATTCATTTACATATTAATGAGATGTCTTTATCATATTTTTGTTTCAATATAAAGTTGCATTGATGGCTCTATTCAATCTCCACAGTTCAGAAATACAAAGAAATGGCCACTTATACATCATCTACCACCATGATGCCTTCCCTTCGGATAATTAAAGAACTATTTAAGTTATTTTGCATTTAATATAGTGATCACTGATTACTTATTAGTATGTTAGTGTTAGAATTTTGTGTAAAGAGAATTTTTTTTACATCCACGAAAGCATATAAAACATTGAAAGACCTAAACTTCCAACAAAATAATGGGCATGCAACTGCCACAAAAGAGCAACATTCCCATAGGTGTCAATATGGGACTAGACAAAATGAATAGAGGTGTCAAAAGAACCATTCCCACCATAGTTCCTACCAATGTGAACACAACCAAGAACAACCAAATTGAACCAGATATAAAAAGTGTTACAAAACCCAAAACCTCAATGGAGTTCATTACATTCTCCTTGATTATGCCCATTACTCTTTGATGTCATTCAACCATTTGAAACCCTTAAAGATCAAAAAGCCTAAAAACCCAAATCTTCCTTAGCTCAAACAAAACCAATATGTGTATATGATCTAAACTAACTAAACTAATAATAAGAATAATTTGGGCATTGAAAACCCTAAATAAAATCTCTCTAGGAATGGGATTATTGAATTGGCTCAAAGATAGATGTATCCATACGTGTTATTGTGAATATATTATTAGCTTTTGTGAGGCACTATACAAGTGTGATAGGTAAGTGTGGCAGGGTGAGAAGAATGGAGTCCATGCAGAAGAACACAATATGAAGTGCTTGCTTGGGCATTTGGGTTGCTATTTTACACGTATTGATTTATGAAGATCATCACTTGGAAAAAAAATTGCATCTAGAAGATCATAAACAAGTGGAGAATCCCATCATGGCAGGCCTATGCACGAGTAGAGAAAAACATACAAACTTAGTCATGGTGGATTTTCTGAGTCGATGAGGCACTCCTTTCCAGACAACTCAACTCTTCTTGTTCTAAATCTCTCGTAACATTTACATCTGAGGTTTGGGAACTAAAATCCTTTTACTAATTTTTCTTTAAATCTTGTGCAATTATATAATCTTTGCATCCTTTAAAAATGTATTAGGTTGAGGACAAGATCACTTTTAATTCACTTGAGGTCAAAATCAAGGCCTCTTTATAATTCGCAAGATTTAAGTTATTAAATTAAATTGCCTTCTCTATGATTTATGTTATTTATAAAATACTTTATGGAATTGGTTATGTTAAATTAAATTTCCTTGTGTGTGTGTGTGTGTGTGTGTGTGTGTGTGTGTGATAGAGAGAGAGAGAGAGAGAGAGAGAGAGAGAGAGAGAGAGAGAGAGAGAGAGAGAGAGAGCATGTAATACCCCAAAATCGACACCTTATAATTTTAATCAATTTTGGTGCATTTTCTTCAATTTTACATCATTAAAGTCCTATTTTACTAGGCAATTTTCTCTCTCTTACCTAACTTTATTTGACTTGATGTCAATTGCAAAGACCCTAAATTGCATTAATTTCACACCATGATTAATTCCTAAGTATTCGACTTTATTAGCTAAATAATCTCTATGATAAATTGATTTAATTCTAAAGTCCTAAGTGCTTTAAATTAAATTAAATCCACCCCATTTGGCTAATACACATAAAAGGAATTAATATTACTTGTTATTTGAATGGATTATCTTAATTGGATTTAATAATTCAAAATATTCGAAGGGTCACCCATATGTGGCAATAATTCATTCTTTAATTAAGTAATTCCTCAATATTTGTCTCAATTGGGAGTGAAGAGTCAACTATTTCACTTCAAGAAACTCTTCATTCCTTCTCCAGGCTTGTCTATATTATGAATCTTCTCCTTCATTCAAAAAAAGGCAATTTGAGAGCACATAAATTATAGCGAATTTTAGTCTCAATTAGTCATATTTTTAAGCTTTTTATTGCACAATTAGTTCAATTTCTTCATTTTTTAGTGTAATTGCACTCTTATTTAATATAGTTTGCTTATTGTTATTAGCTTAATTATCATATTTCTTTCATGTTCTTAGCTTAAAATTTGCATTCTCATCTTAGATTAATTGCTCTTCATTCTTAGATTTAATTGCACATTCATCTTAGATTAATTACAATTTGATTATCTTCATAGCTTTCAAAATCCTCCATATTAGCTTGCTCTTTTGGTTGTTGGCTCTCGTTCTAAGAGTAATTCAAACACCCCAGTTAATTAGGAGGCAACAGATCGAATCGATAGACATTGCAAATTGAGTAATTCATACTCACCTTCATAATTTCTATGATTGAGCAATGACTATGTTGTGTATATGGTTGGATTAGAGGTCCACGTTCATCTATAGACATTTTGGCACCCATCGTGGGGTTGAAAAATTAATTTTTGGCCTCGTCAATCTTAATTTTTTTTTGAATTCTGCAATGTACCATACGTTCATACTTTTCTGTGTACGAAAGTTCATGCGAGATTTCTAAGTGTACCGTGTGAAGTTTTTCTTCTGATAGCACTCTCTCGCGTGAAATAGTACTTTCTCACGCAGGCCCTAGTACTTTCTCATGCAGGCCCTGGTACTTTCTCACACGCAGCGCTACACTTCCTCGTGCAAAGTTTCACTGTCAATCAGTTAAATTTCCAGATTCTGCAATTTACTATTATTTTTTCCTGACATTTGCTTTCTGTTGTTGATTTCATACCTCTGTTTCTGTCACAGCATAACAGTGGTCTGCAGGTCGCTTTGTCGAAGATCATAAAACTTGCTAACAGTTTGCTTGCAAGACGATTGCCAAAGATCTTTTAAAACATTGTGTCTATTTTCTTGCTTTCATTCACATAGTATAATTAGGGCTTTGTTAAAATTTCTCAAGGGTCCTGATAGCAAAGTAGGGGAATAGGCTCTTCATTACATGGAAGTGATGCCCATGGATGAAATCGAGACCCAAATGTTGCTAGAATGATGGATACCTAGGAAAGAAAAGCAAGGTAGTGAATCTTTAGCACTTCTACTTGCCAAGGGATTATGCTCTTCTCTCTTTGAGAGAACCAGAAACCCAAAAGCTTGTGGATTTGGTGGAGTGAAGCTAGCTCAGTGATGAATATGCTTGATGTGTTTGGGTAAGGTGAAGAGGTAGAGAAGTGTGCTCTTCTCTCTTTGAGAGAAACAAAAAAACAAACCCTCGGATCCAAGCCAAGTTGTGTCACCTTTAGAGGGCCTGTCGGAAGTTGAACTTCCAAGAACGACCCAAGTGAGTACACACCTATCACTGGTGATTCCACCTCACTATAATAAAGAATGTTTTGTTGAGTTTAAAGACTCCAAAACCATGTTAACTTCCTTCTCTTGGTTTCGACTATCATCTTGAGAAGGCTCTGTCTATTGTACTGAGCGACGCCGCTCCTAGCCCTGCTTGCGGGGGTGTATAACTTTTGGGTGTTGGTGTGGCTGCGAGGCCCTAGCCCTATATCGGGGGCACCAAAGGTTAGTGTGAATGGAAGCCCACTAAAAACTTTCTTTAGTTAGTTGCCTACCTGGATCACCTCCAAAAGGAGGCATAATCTTTGCTCAAGGAGGGGGAAGTATCTCCCTCGTAGATTCTCACCATAGGCATGCACCTGGACACTTGAAGGTGGTATATCATGTTGGCCCCTGCTTCAAGGATAATCTTCGAACATATACTATTGAGTCCTTGGAAACACCCAAAATACGGGTGCCCTCTAGGGGGTGACACGGCTGTGTGAGGTGAACGCATGCGCATAAGCAGTGAAGCAAAGGTTTTGTCTTCTCACCATTTTTTTTGTAGGGATAACTATGTGTTTGTTATCGAGTCTTAAACTTGTCCATCATGATTAAACAAAGACTCCCATGATACTGCCAAGTTGCTTTGTCCTTGGTAGGTCTGTTTACGACTACTTCTTGCGTCACCATTGCTTGATCAAACCTTTATGCTTGTAAACGAGTGCTTGAAACCTTCAAACTGAGATTATTGACTAAATTGTCCTTCAAATTGTCTAGAAACTAGATTTTTTATCTGAGAACCATTTTCACTATGTCCCAAAATCTATCTTTTATCTCAAAATCTACGTTGAATTGACGAACACTGGTATTTTCCCGCACAAAGTTTCAAAAACTGAGCACTTTCTCGCGTGAGATTTCATTCTCTCGCACAAAGCATGACACTTTCTCATGTGGCCTGGTACTTTCTCACATGAACCTGTACCCTGTTTTTCCAAATAGAGACTTATTTCATGTTGACTGGTGAACTTTTTACTTGATCTGGTTTTTGTCTAAGGTTTGTTTGTTTGTTTTCTTGTCATTCACTGTCAGAAACTAAGTGTCTCAAGCTGCGAACCGATTGATTATTGCTTTGAATCATTTTTTCTCTCCTTTGTTTATCTTATCTCTTTGTGCTTTTGTACCTCATGTCACGATAGTCTTATCTCGATTGTTCTAGCCATACTCTTGATGATTCGTACCAAGTACATCTCACATCTTGGCTGTTCTAGCCTTTGTCTCCTTTTTGTTATTCTTAGAGACATAGTTTTAGCATTATCGTGAGTCTTCTCTCGTTTCATCTTCATCTATGACTGTCACGACTCAAAGTGGCAACACTTATCCCATTCATAATATTGCTCAAGGTAGAGGTAAACCTCATAATCAGGAAACAAGTTGTCTCGAACCTATCGTGCAATCTGAACATTGTGAGGGATCCTCAAGTTCTTCATTGAGTACTTTGAAAAATAGCTCGTATCAATCACCTCTAGTGTTCCAAGAGTGTTTTAATTTGTTGTTTCAAGTGCAACCTGCTTTCTCATTCCAAGAGCAAGACAACTCATTCTTCCAAAACAACCCATTGTTTCATAACTTTGGAAGACCACTTCCTCAGACTGGTCCTATAATTGAACCTCTTGATCCTGTTGACGATATCGACTCATTTGAACCTATTGATCTTCTTGATCCTATTAGAGCACCAAAAGTTACCTTAGTTGCACCCTTTCGGCATCGTTCATATCATTATATTGAGTCTTCATTTGCTGCATAGTCCTACGTTGACAAGATGGGAGAGCCATTCGACTTCCAACTAGACAAATACAACCAAACTTTTGATCAATCTCAAAACATCCAACATCATGGTCAATCTTCCAATGACCAACTTCATGTTCAACCTCGAAATGAGTAATGCTATAATCTGTGTGTGTGAATTTTGTACCTAGCTGTAGACACAACACTTCAGTAAAACATTAGAGGTTAGCAAAAATCAAAATCGTGCAAGTAATTGAAAACTAATCTAACCAGGTGATTTATTGCCTTCTAATAGGTGCGAGTATGTATTCTCAAATTGTAATCAAGATCAGTGACCTTGACCTAAACGAAGGATTTGAATACAAAATCTAGATATGTAATAAATGCAATTAATCTATTTTTTAAAATTTTCTATGCAATAATAATGAAAAATTGATATGAATTTAGAATCTAAGATGAAAAAATGATATGCAATACAATTAATCTAACAATGATATGCTAAAATATGAATGATCTCACAAAGTTGTTGATTCGCAAAGAAGCTTTGATTCTCCAGATACCAATTTGCCAGCACGAGTTTGCAAAATTATGAGATGATTTGTAATGAGCTGAAGCCTTAATTTATAGAAATCTAGGGCTTTGAGGATGCATGGAAGAAAGTCATAAATCACTCAAATAACTCAGGTTGATTTTTGAGTTATTTTTAAATAAAAGATATTTAACTCACAAAAACATGCAAAAGTAGAGTTCAACTCAAAATAGAGTTTAACTTTAATTGATAATTGATAGTTGTCTTCTTTTCTTGATTGTGCATGTTTTATTTATGAATTAATTTAATAATAAAGTGATTTATTTCCAACTTAACTAATTTTAAAAAATAAAATAATTGATTTATGGGTTAATCAATTATTTTTTAAACTTTTATTCAAAAACAATATTATTAAAAATTGACAACTTGCTTTAATTAATTAAATAAGAATTTAATCAATTATTCATAGGATTTTAGATTTATTGTCAAAATTAAATAATACAATTTAGGAATAAATAGAATTAACTTCAATTAAACAATTAAGTGGTAGAATTAAATCTAATTAATTAAATATTGAGAATATTCAATTAATCAAATTTTAGGATAAATTGGATTTATCCCCAAATAATCTTTAAATCAAAGATAATTAGGATAATTAGGAATATTACTAGGAATATTCCTCGATGCAGAATTTGAGATAATCAATTAAGATTCGATGATGTTCAGATGTGCCTTAGGTTAGGACTTTGATGTCGATTTCATTCGATATGTCGATGTAGGAGATTAATGAACTTATAGCCCATTTTTGGGGTATTACATTTTGCCTCTCTTTGAATTACTATGTGAAGCACAATGGTTCAAAGACAGTCTGTGTTTGATATTGAAACTGATTGAAATTGATATGAAGATAATAGGTCCTGAATGACCAAAGATAATGTTAACTATAACAGTAATGAACCGATGATTGCGAAAAAGTGTCAAAACACCTGATTTCAAACCTTATGATTGTGAAGAAGTGAGTGACCGATTCCAGACCCGATTGTTGGTAAGAATCACATTAGTATCACATCCGAACCCTTTAGTTTCTGAAGAACCAAGGAAATAACACAATTGAACCTATAGTTGCAAAAATTGATAAAATTTACAAGATTTAGAGAATACCAGATTGATATGGATCTCGATGAATCTAATATGCCCTAAGTGATGATTGATTTGCCCCAAGCGACGAGGACTTTTGATGAGTCAACAACTAGATGTGGTTGTTGTCTTGATTACTGAGGAAAGATTGATAGACAAAATTAGATTACAGACTTTGAATGATGTGCAATACCATGCCCCCTTTGGGATTAAAATTGAAATCTGACAAGAAAAGTCAATGTTATGGTTTAGAAGCATGTTAATTGATTTGAGAAGTGGTTAAACATGTTCGAGAACGCATTCTGCATTGTTTGGAGGTCCCGGAGACCAAGTTTGACTAGGTGAAACCATAAGTTGACCATAGTTGACCAAGTTGAAATTTTGATAGTTTGATGTAAGATAGTCAGTTAAGTTGAATACTGGATTTCTGTGATGATTGAAGGTCGATTATGCAAGCAGTAGACCGTCCTGGGTCTGAAAATTTTAAATCATGATTTTGACATAGTAAACGATCTCAGATTTTGATTTTTGATCCCGAAAAAGGATTCTACTTGTTGTTTCATTGGAGGAACCTTCTTGTAGGATTTAGCTCTTGTTAGATTTGAAGAGATGAGTGAAGAATCTTTTAAGTATTGAAGTTAAGCCAACCACTATGAGATCATGCAAACATGCAAGATGCAAAGAAATATGCAGAATGAAATGCAACCTAAGACCTAGGACCTACTCACTGATCATGTGTCAATTTGTTATCATCATTGAAATTTTAGGTAACCGGATAAATCATTACAATGTCCACTAGCTATGAAACCATAGACATATGAATATCGATTTGTATGCGCAAGAATCAATACAACACCCACTGGTCAGGCAACCATGGATATATGAATATTGATTTTGTTTTCGAAATGTCAAATTAGATATAAGCACCAAGGCACAAACGCCAGGATGACCTGAATATCATGTCCATGTTGATATAGCAATTTGTATAAGCATCAAAACATAAACATCATGATGACCTGAATACGCCTTGTATTTCAAACACATCAAACAGTCAAGAGATCATTCTAAATCCAATGTGAATTACCCATAGTGACCCTTTATCGTTCACATCCTTAGGTAAGATCACATTTCATAGTAGGAGAAAGAACTCACTCAAAAAAGACAATAGTTAGATCAAACTTCCTTGAACTTTCCAGGTATCTGTGTGTGTGAAAATTGTACCTAATCTGTAGACACAGCACTCAGTAAAACATTAGAGGTTAGTGATAATCAAAATCGTGCAAAATTGAAATCTAATCTAACCAAGCGATTTACTGCCTTCTAATAGGTGTGAGATTGATGTTCTCAGATTGTAATCGAGATCAGTGACCTAGATGACACCTAAATGAAGGATTTGAATGCAATTGATCTAGATATGAAATATGAATGTAATTAATCTATATTTTTGGTATTTTTCTATGCAATAATAATGATAAACTGATATGAAACTAATCTATATGAAAAAAACTTGATATGAAACTATGCTAGATGAAATTGATATGCTATGAATGCTATTGAAAATTGATATGCAATGCTAATCTAACAATGATATGAAAACTATGAAATTCTATGCTAAGATATAAAAACTATGCAATTGAAATTGATCTCACAAAGCTTTGAATTCGTAAGTTGATTCCTCAGCGTCCAATTCTCCAGCGTGATTGTGCAAAATATGAGATGATTTGGGATGAGCTAAGGCTTTAATTTATAGAAATCCAGGGCTTTGGAGGTGTATGGAAAAAGCCATAAATCACTCAAATTAACTCATCTTGATTTTTGAGTTATCTGATCATGAAAGATAGTTAATTCTCAAAATCATGCAAAAACATGCAAAAATAGCTTTTTAACTCAAATTAGAGTTTAGATCAGCTTTTTGAACTCCAAAAGGATGTTGAGTTCCAAAAAGTCAATAACTTGCATTGATTTTCTGATTTGGAGTTTAACTGTTTCTTTTGAATATGCATAATAATTAAGAATTAAATAAATAAATAAAGTGATTTATGCTCAACTCAACTGATTTTTGAAAATAAATAATTAATTTATGGGTTAATTAACTATTTTATTCAAACTTTTATTAAAAATTATATTATTAAATAATGACAACATGCTTTAATTAATTAAATAAGAATTTAATCAATTAAAGATAGAAATTTTGATTTATTGTCAAAATTAAATAATACAATTAATAATAGATAGAATTAAATTTAATTAAACAATTAAGTGGCAAATATTAAATCTAATTAATTAAATATGAAAATATTCAATTAATCAAACTTTAGGATAAATGTGATTTATTGCCAAATAATTATAAAATTAAAGATAATTATGATAATTAGGAATATTACTAGGAATATTCTCCGATGCAGAATTTAAGATAATCAATTAGGATTCGATGATGTTTAGATGTGCCTTAGATTGGGACTTTGATGTTGATTTCGTTCGATTTGTAGATATAGAAGATTAATGAACTTATAGCCCATTTTTGGGGTATTACATTTTGCCCCTCTTTGAATTACTATGCGAAGCGCAGTGGTTCAAAGACAGTCTGTGTTTGATAGAGATATGAAACTGATTCAAAAGATAAACCGATCTCAAGATAGAAACCGATTGAAAGATATTGAGATAGGAGGTCCTGAATGACTAGAGATAATGTTTACTATAGCAGCAATGAACCGATGATTGTGAAAAAGTGTCAAAATACCTAATTCTGAAACTTAGGATTGATAAGAAGTGAGTGACCCGTTCTAGACTCGATTGTCTTAGCAGAACTAGCAGGTATCACATCCGAATCCTTCAGTTGCCGAAGAACCAAGGAAAGAACACTATGATCCGATGGTTGCAAAAAACTGATACAGTTTACAAGATTAGGAGAATACTAGATTGATATGGATTGATGAATCTAATATGCCCCAAGTGATGATAGATTTGCCCTAAGCGATGAGGAATTTTGATGAATCAGCAACTAGACGTGATTGTTTGTCTTGATCACTGATGAAAGATATTGATAGATAAAAAAAGATATGATTTCAAATTTGATTACAGACTTTGAATGATGTGCAATACCATGCCCCCTTCGGGATGAAAATTGAAATCTAACAAAAAAAAGTCAGCGTTGATAGTTTAGAAGCATGCTAATTGATTTGAGAAGTGGTTAAACACATCTGGGAATGCATTCTACATCGTTAGAAGGTCCCAAAAGACCAAGTTTGACTAGGCTTGACCATGAGTTGACCATGGTTGACCAAGTTGAAATTTCAATAGTTTGATGTTAGATAATTAGTTAAGTTGAATACTGGATTTCTGTGATGATTGAAGGTCGATTATGCAAGTAGTTAATAATATGAATGATCTTAGATTTTGATTTTGATCCCAAAAAAGGATTCTACTTTCTATTTCGTTGGAGGAACCTTCATGTGAGATTCAGCTCTTGTTAGATTTGAAGATGTGAGTGGTGAATTGTTTAAGCATTGAAGTTCGTTTAGCCATTGTGAGATCATGCAAACATGCAAAATGCAAAGAGACATGCAAAATGAAATGCAACCTAAGACCTAGGACCTAGTCACTGATCATGTGTCGATTTGTTATCATCATTGAACTTTTAGGTAACCAGATAAATCAATACAATGCCCACTAGTTATGAAACCATAGACATATGAATATCGATTTGTATGCGCATGAATCAATACTACACCCACTGGTCAACAACCATGGATATATGAATATCGATTTTATTTTTAAAATGTCAGATTAGATATAAGCACCAAGGCACAAGCGCCAGGATGACCTGAATATCATGTCCATTTTGATATAGCAATTTGTATAAGCATCAAAACATAAACATCATGATGACCTGAGTACGCCTTGCATTGCAAACACATCAAACAGTCAAGAGATCATTCTAAATCCAATGTGAATTACCCGTAGTGACCCTTTATCGTTCACCTCCTTAGGCAAGATCGCGTTTCACAGTAGGAGAAAGAATTTACTCAAAAAGACAATAGTTAGATCAAACTTCCTTGAATTTTCTGGGTATCAATGGTTGAGGTACGCATGGCCATCCAATTCGAGATAGAGGCTCTTACAGTTGGACACCATTTCAATCCAGAATTTCCAAAGTTATAAGATTTCACATACAAGCAGAAAACCAAGAAAAGATTATGCCCCCAGTCATCACTCTCTAAATCCTGTAAAGGACATCATTGAGGAGCTCGAAGGGACACAATATGCAAAAATCTCAATGCGAATCAGTAAGCATACAAGGAGATAAAAGCATGTAAAAAGCATAGATTGTTTTCGGTTTTCAGTTTGATGTTGATTGCGTTGTTGTTGATGCAAAATCTTTTCTGGAGACAAGACTGACTGACTGACTCACATGAAGCTTCAAAGGACTCTAACTAGATATGATCTGTCTAAGATACATGGGAGACCATAGGATATGACATTGATTTCCCCCAAGTGTTAAACATTGATAGGATACAGATGCTTGAGCCGATTGGTGTACAGACCGACTTATTGAAAACTAGAAATGTTGAAACAAACTGGGAGATATGTACAAAATAAAGCAAGACTGAAAGCTGGGAAAGACCAAGATTGTGCTGATAGATGGAGCATTTTGAACAAGTGGCGCCCATTTGCTTGGTTTTCACCATCTTGGCAGAGATTCTATTTTTGCTACCAAGGTGCCTGTTTCCAGGTTTTCACCAAGGCACTTTTTCTTTTTTCATTTTTTTGTATTTTTTCATTTTTTTCAATTTTTTTGAATTTTTGATATTATTTGATTTTTTTTTGTGAATCATCAAGGAGCCTATTGGTAGGTTTTCACCAAGATGTTCATTTTTTCAGGACTTTTTCCGATTTTTAAGATTTTTTCAAGACATTTACCAAGCACTGAATGCCTTAGGCGTAGAATTTCTTCAGATGGAGAATGTTGATTGGTTCTCAGAGCTGTTCTCCTTCAGTCGTTGAGAGTTGATAGGCACCAGAGCCAAAAGTAGCAGTGATTACAAAGGGACCCAGCCAATTGGGTTTGAACTTCCCCTTGCGTTCTCGATGTGATTGATTTTTAGGATTTTCTCTCAACACTAGATCACCAACTTGAAATTCTCTGTGTTTGATTTTCTTGTTTTAGCCTCTAGACATTCTTTTCTGATACACTCTGAGATGATCATACGCTGCTTGCCTGTGCTCATCTAGTAATTCAAGTTCTTGTAACCTAGACACTCTATAGTCTTCATCAGTGACAAGTCCATGCATTATGATTCTGAGTGATGGGATTTCAACCTCAATAGGCAGTACCGCTTCAGACCCATAAACTAAAGCGAAAGGTGTAGCCCCTGTAGGCATTCTGATACTAGTTCTGTATGCCCAGAGAGCTGGATTGATCATGAGATGCCAGTCTCTGCCAGTTTTATTCACTGTTCTGTGCAAGATTTTCAAGAGATTTTTGTTTGAAGCTTCAGCTTGGCCATTCCCTTGAGGATAGTAGATAGAAGACCAATGTTGTGTAATCTTGAATTTAGCACATAAGTCATCTAGATCCTTGTTTTTGAATTGTCCCCCGTTATCTATGATTATAGAGTGAGGGATCCCATATCTGCAAATGATGTAGTTCAGGATGAACATAGAGATTTGTTTCCCCGTTGCTTGTGTTAGAGGAACTGCTTCTACCCATTTTGTAAAATAATCTATAGTTGTGATTATATGGGTATGTCCATTAGAAGAGTGTGGATGGATAGCACCTATGAGATCAAATGCCCATTGTTGAAAAGGCCATTGTGTAGTAAAGGGAATCAGATCTCTCCCTGGAGCATGAATCAAGTTGCCATGTACTTGACACTGTTGATAGTTTTTAGCAAATTTAATAGCCTCTTTCTCCATTTCAGGCCAATAGTACCCAGTCCTAATAAGTTTTTGAGATAATGTTAAACCGTTCGAGTGTGACCCACATATACCCTCATAGACTTCCTCTAATGCACGTTGAGACTCTTCCCGTTCTAAACATCTAAGCAGTGTACCATCTAGACCTCATTTGTACAGATCATTACCAATGATGACATATCAGGATGCGGATCGGATAAGGTTTCATTTCTCAAAATAGTTAAAGGACTCAGGGAGGATTTGGTCATGGAGATAGGAGAACAGATTTTTGTAGCGAGATGAGTCATAACCTACAATAGTGCAGATCATGTGGGTTTCAAGAAAGTCATATGCAGGATAGGATAGGGCTTCCACCAGGAACTCGTAGTGTAGTTCATGCTCAGGCTGCTGTAATAGAGTAGATAATGTCACCATTGCATTGGCAGCCTTATTCTCCATTTTGGGTATTTGCTCAAATGTGATAGAGATGAAGTATTTCTTTAAATCATCTACCATTCTCTTGTAAGGAGTGAGCTTTTCATCTTTGGTTTGGTACACATCATTGACTTGATGGATAACCAATTGTGAGTCTCCATGGATGTGCATCTCTATAACCCTCCACTGTATTGCCATTTTCATACCATTGAGAAGTGCCTCATAGTTAGCAATATTGTTTGTGCAAGGAAACTTTAGTCTAAATGCTTTGGGTATCGAGTATCCTTGAGGAGTGATGAACAATATGCCTGTTCCAGATCCATTCTATGTGTAGGAGCCATCAAAGAATAACTGCCATGTTCTAGAAGAGAGGTGCATGATAGAGGAATTGGAAAATTCCATTTGCATGGGTGTATCATCAAATAGTGGTGCTTCAGCTAATTGATCAGCAATGACCTGTCCTTTGATAGCTTTTCTTTCAACATATTCAATGTCAAATTCGCTCAAGAGCATGACCCATTTAGTTAATCTACCTGTGAGGGCAGCTTTGCTTAGTAGGTACTTTAGTGGATCAATTTTAGCTACCAAATGAGTAGTATGAGCTAACATGTAGTGTCTTAGTTTTTGCGATGCAAAGATCACAGCTAGACATGCCTTCTCTATCATTGAGTAGTTCTTCTCATAGGCCACTAAAGTTCTGCTGATATAGTAGATGGCTCTTTCTTTCTTATCTTCATCATGCTGTGCTAGCAATGCCCCCAGTGATGTATCTGTTGCGGAGACATACAAGATCAATGGCTTCCCATGAATAGGAGGCATCAAGATAGGTGGATTTGATAGATACTTCTTGATATGGTTAAAGTTGTTCTTGCATTCTTCATTCCATGCAAAGGTCACACATTTATGTAATGTTTTTGTAAAAGGTTGTGATATGTCAGCTAACTGTGATATGAATCTTCTGATGGACTGTACTCTGCCTTGCAATGTCCTCATTTGATTGATATTTATGGGAGGTTGCATCTCTATGATAGCTTTCACCTTAGCTGGATCGACCTCAATACCTTTCTTGGAGACGATGTATCCTAGGAGCTTGCCAGAAGTGACTCCAAAAGCACACTTTTTCAGATTTAGTCGAAGACTAAATTTTTCCATTCTATCAAGGATCATGCTTAAGTCTATTAGATGTTCAGTTCTAATCATGGATTTTGCCAAGGTATCATCCACGTAATCCTCCATTGTTCTATGCATCATATCATGAAAAATAGATGTCATTGCTCTTTGATATGTAGCTCTAGCATTTTTGAGTCCGAATGGCATAACATTCCAACAGAAGGTTCCCCACGCACATGTGAATGCAGTTTTCTCTTGGTCTTCTAGAGCAATTTTGATTTGGTTGTATCCAGAAAAGCCATCCATTAGGGAATACATCTCATAGCCCGCAGTCATGTCTACTATCATATCAATGTTAGGCAGTGGAAAATCATCCTTAGGGCATGCTCTGTTCACATCTCTAAAGTCTGTGCACACTCTGATTGAACCATCTGGTTTTGAAATAGGTACAATGTTAGAGATCCACTCAGCATAGTCTATGACACAGATGAATCCAGCTTTTAGGATTTTTTCTAGTTCTGCTTTGACTAAGAGTGGAACATGAGGATGCATCTTTCGCAATTTTTGCTTGATTGGTTTTACTCCAGGAGCAATGGATAGATGGTGCATAATGAGATTGGGATCCAATCCTGGCATATCTGAATATTTCCATGCAAAATTGATCTTTTTTTTCTGATAAGAATGTAGTGAATTTTTGTTTCTCTTCTTTTGATAGAGATTGTGCTACATGTACCAATTGTGGTTCCTTTGTTGTACCCAAATTGATGGATTGAGTTGGCTCAATCAGAACTGGAGATCTATCCTGTAAATGACTCGAAAGGACATCAAATATCTCATCCTTAGGTGCCTCAGAGAGGTTTTCACCTTCAGATACGTCTTTTCTTTTTACTTTTGTAGGTTCTAAGACTGCCACAAAGTGGTTTTCACCCTTAGAACTCTTTTTCTTCTTATTTTTATTTTTTTGACTAAGATATTTGATGTCCGACTCAGTCATGCTGACGCTCGGTTCACTGATGGAAGTCCTCATAGGCTCAACTGCATTAAGGTAACAAGCAAGGGCATAGTCACTGGAAAAGGTGTAAACACCATGGCTTGGGTTTGTGGAAGTTTGGTCGATAAGATCAGGGCGTTGGATAGTCAAAGCAGGAAAGGCTTGGGATATGGTGTTCACAGATGTGGATATGTCATCATTAGTCCTAACCTGACGCTCAAGTTCAAAGGTGATATTACAGCTCAAAATGTTTAACTCGTGAATAGGCTCAATGTTATCATGGGAATCCTCTTCAGCCATAGGTGGATCAGACACGTTAAGTTCATTGTTTCTCTCTAGACCTACGTTGGGTTGAGATACATATTGGTGAATAACATCAATATATTTCTCTGTTATAAGCTCATCTTCTTCTAGAATGGCACCCCATTCATAGTCATTTGACTCAGCTTCTGATTTAGGATCTCTAGGAAATCTTAGAAAATGTGTGGAATCAGGATGAATACCCCAAGAAGGATTACCCTCAGTCTCTAACATGAATTCATATTCATGGGAATCAGTGTCAGAATAACTACCCCCTTCTTCTTGATCAGTTTGATTGCCTTTGAGATTAGTTGGTTCTTGTGGTGCAACCATCTCTTGCGCTACAGTAGGTTCTTGTGTTTCTACTACATTAATTCTTCGGATAGGATCATCTTTATCATCAAGAAGATCTTTGATCTCTTTAGGCAATTTTTCATAGGGGATAAGCTCAGAGCTATCTGAATCATCATCAGAGGGTTCTGTTTCTTCTTTCTTAAGAAGGGATTCTCCTGGTGCAATTTGTTCTATGACATGAGAACAACCACCTTTGAGATGATAGGGTTTCTTCTTAAACCCTAAGCCACCAGTATCTTTATTGGCTCTACCAGTATGTGGAATGGGTGTCACAAGACCCTTTCCTCTGATTCCTAGAGGTCCTTGACCTGGATACCCCATCTTAGCTATCAATTTGTTCCCTGGACCGTATGAAGTAGAAGAGATTTTAGGTGCTACAAATTCACTAGTTTGAACAATTTTGGATTCAGAATCATCTTTGTATAGCCATGCAAGCACAGCTTCATCCTCTTCAAATTCTTGTTTGGATACTTGCTCCACCACAAAATTTCTTTTGTATGCTTCCATAGGTTCCTTAGGTTCTAATTTAGATTACTTCAAAGATTGTCCATATGACTTGGGCGAGATAGGGAGAGATGTCAGAGACAAGACTGGCTCTATAGTGTATTCTCCCATCCCATTTTCTTTGATATTGATCTCTTTAGCAATGTCGTCCATCTTAGATGTGGAAGCAACATTTAGCTGCTTGATGGAAGATTCTTTGTTATTGGGAACAAGCTTATCGGCACTTTCCTTCAATGTATTGCAAGTTGTACTCAGATCTGCTGGGATAGTAACCTCCACTCCTTCGTAGGGAAATTTCAAGCATTGATGGTATGTAGAAGGAATGGCTTGCATTTCATGAATCCAGGGTCTTCCTAGAAGGATATTGTAAGCCAATGGTAGATCAAGCACCTGACATGTGGTATCTTTGATGACCGGACCCACTCAGATGGGTAAGACAATGGTGCCTTTAGAAGCTCTTTCTTGTTCATCATAGGCTTTTATGGTGATCTTCTTTTGAGGATCAATAGCCATCTCTGAGAATCCCAACTGTGTGATTAAGTTGTAAGAACAAATGTTGAGGCCTGCGCCCCCATCTATCAACACACGTTTGACTCGATGGTTCTGGATCAAGACTTCTATGTGCAAGGGCTGATTATGTGGGTGACTTAGGGAGTTGTCATCTTCCTCTGAAAAGGAGATATATTGCGGAGATGTTAGATGACCAACCATAGTCTCGAACCTGTCTAGATCTAGATCATCAGGAACATTAGAGCCGAGCAAAGCTTTGTCTAGGATATCTCTGTGAGCTGGAGATATTCGAAGTAACTCAAACATAGAGATTTTGGCATTGGTATGTTGGAGTTGTTGGATGATGCTGTAAGATGTAGGTCTTGTATCCTTTGGATTGGAAGATTTCGAGGCAACCTTCTGTTTAGAAGCAGATGTGAGATTGAAAGGTATCTTAGGGACATTAGATGAACTTGGTGTTTGTCCTTTCAGATGAGCCCGAGCTTGTGATCTGGTAACCGCATTAGCTGAGGAATGATTTCTATCTCTTCGTACAATCGTGATGACATTGCAGCTCTCAGAGAGACACGGTTCAACCATATTGATGACAGCATTGTTTCCAGGGTAGGCATAGTTGACTTTTGCCCCCATGTTAGGCTGAGAAGTGGAAACTCCCTTGCCATGTTGTGGAAATGGTTCTGTAAATGCTGTGTGATCATTATTGCTGGTAGGATTATCGATCGTGATGTCCCCTTGATCTATCAAGTCTTGGATGGTATGCCTCAAGTGGAAGCATCCATTAGTCTTGTGGCCTTTAGTCCGATGGAAAGCACAAAATTCATTATCTTTCCACCAATATGGTTTTGGATCCGGATCAGGGTTTTGGATTGGTGATAAAGAGATCATGTTATCAGCTATTAGGGTTCTCAGGGCAAATTCCAAAGATTCTCCCAGGGGAGTAAACTTTCATTTATTATCCCATCGTTTGAATGGCTTCTTTGGAGATGGTTAAGCAGATTTTTGCTCTGAAGCTTCAATGGCTTTGGTGCCAAGGGTGAGATTGTAGGCTGGTGCCTTTGATGGGGTACGGATAGTGTCAACAACACCATCAGAGATGATACCTTTGTTTCTATTCCAGCTCTTGTTTTTATCTTTTGAGCTAGATCCAAATTCAGACTTGTCCTTTTGAAGTGTGATTTCTCCTTTCTTGACAAGTACTTTCTCAATCTTGATTGCATTATCCACCATTTTATCAAAAGATACATGATCTTGCATTTGTAATGGATAGTTGAGCTCTGGAACAAGGTTATTGATAAAGATTTCAAGTTTCTCCATTTCAGGAATTTGTCTAGCATATAAAGAGAACTTCTTTCTCCACCTCTTGAGGAAAGTTAGGAATGATTCCCCTGGATATTTCTTGAGGTTACAGATATCGATCATGGTGACCGGATGTTGAATATTGTAGGAATATTGTTGATAAAACAATTTAATCAATTCCTCAAAAGTTTTGATCGTAGAAGGTAATCTTGAAAACCACTAAATGGATGCTCCTCCCAAGGATCTAGGAAAAAGACGCATCAGATAAGTCGGTTCATGCATGAATTCCATGGATTGCTTATAGAACTCTCTGACATGAGCTTGAGGATCAGAGTGTCCATCATATTTGTCATACTTTGGCATCTCCACTCTTTTTGGGAATGGAGGCATATACAAGTTTTTGTCGAACGGGAAAGGACATAGGGCCTCCATGGAGAACTCCTTGGGTTCCTTCTCCTTCTTAAGATTGTTAAATTCCACTTGTATAGCATGCATCTATTTTGTCATAGCTATGAGTGGAGTTTCTTCCTCATGTGTGATTATATCATCAACGTTAAAGTTGGGAGGAAGCTTAGCCCCTTCCTGGGCTAATTGTAAAAAGTATGCCTCTCTATCCACTTTCAAGAAATGCCTCATCATTCTCTTGAATTCATCGTCATTCTAACATCGATGGATTTCAGAGGGTGTAGGGTCTTGGTCGGTGTTATGTTGAAAATGGTGTCCCTAGGATCCTCCTCCTAGAGAACCATGGTTTGTCCCTACTTGAGACATGATAGGAGTTTTTGGGCTCCCTGGAACAGATTGAGGAGGAGTTTGTTAATTACCTCTGTGAGTTGATAAAGGAGGTATGTAACCAGTTTTCAATCAAAAGTTACCGAGACCGTCGTCTTCGTAGATACCTGACTTGATGAGTTGTTCAAGAGTTGGACCTGGGGTATTGGTCAAAAGTAAGTTCTGAGATGTTTCTTCTGATTTCTTGTGTGAAGAAGCTCTGGTCTCCACCATTAACTTTGAATGAAACAGAAGAAAAGGACGAAGACAACTGAAGAACAATTTGATTCAAGAAAATCGAATGATGCAACCTTGTCAAGATTATGATAGTTTTGAAGATCTGATGAGATGTGGGTGAAGGAAACTGTGCCCTGAATGTATGGGATAGATCACCCAAAAGATAGCGGACATGAGTTCTCAACACTTAGTCTATTTTTGAAGATTGATTGAAGATTGATAGTTATGACAAGGTTTTGACATGAGATAAAAAGGACTCAAATTGATCAAACAGAAGACTAGATCGGATTCAAAAGATCAATCTCGAAAAATGGTAGAATGCTCAATAGCTACTGCTCTGTTCCTGACACAATGATATTTTTGACAGATTCTGGAACTAGGCTGGAAACATTGGATATCTTGCAATTTGACAATTTCTGACAACTCTCTCAAATTTTTCCAAATGACACTCTGCAGACTCATACGACACTGGGTAGTCTATGAAATGATAGTTGCTAAACTCGTACGACAGTTGGGTAGCAATGAAATGATAGTTGTTAAACTCGTATGACAGTTGGGTAGCAATGAAACGACAGTTGTAAATATCATATGATAGTTGCTAACAGGATTTTGACTTCCTTGGATTTGCTGGCATGAAAACTCGTACGACACTGGGTTCTCAATCATACGACAGATGGGCAATACTGAAATGACATTTGAGAAAAAGTCGTACGAGTTTTGACTTCCTGAAATGACTTTTGACTCCAGAAAGAATTTTATGTCAATTTTTGCAAAATTTAAGGTTTTCAGTACTGGATTGTTTGCAAATTGTACTATCCAGATTTTGAAGGTTATACCAGATTTGATCATTTTTAATAGCCAAGCACGCAGAATAGCAAGCAAGTGATTCAAAGCATGTCTGAAAATAATGAACAAGGGCAAAAGCAACCTTGCACATGAACAATCAAGTGACCAAATTGTGCTAATCCCTGAGAGTACTAATTGTGTATGTTCTGAAAAGTTTTGCAATAACACACATATACCTGAAAGTGAAAAATTGGCCTCTCTAGGGTTTTTAGTAATGGTTTGACTTTGAAACTTTTATGATTCAAAGGGGTGAACTCCAATCTCGGTGCACTAGTGTTTTGACACAGTCTGAGAACTTAATCTTCAAGAGCTACTAGGGAGATCTGACAACCCAACAATGAACCATACCCATGGAGATTTCTTCCACAAGGACATTTATATAGCGGCTGTCACTACCATGGTGAAAATGGCTATTACCGTTTGAGGTTTCGTCAACACAGTTTGCCCTGTGAAGGGATTGTCTGCTAAGGTTAACCCTCTCTAAAGGTGACTCACAGATTTATACCACAAGGGGACTTGGCTCCAGATTCAAGGTTTTGACACCTCTTCACTTTTAACCCAAACAAAGCAAGCAGATTAATCTGACACGCTAAGACAAAGTTTTGTTCCACCAAGGTCTGTGATATCAACTCCACGTGATCTATCAACCTCTCCGGGGAGAGAATGTATCAATCAATAAGAGAAGACGCACTAACCAATTTTGATTCACCAAAGCTCGTGATATCAACCCCACGTGATCTATCAACCTCTCCAGAGAGAGAATGTGTCGATCAATAAGAGAAGACTCACTAACCAAGTTGAATGTGAAATGCACTAAGTATCCTCCCTACCTACAAGGATTCTATCGTCAAGAAAGATTTCTCTAGGAATCCAATCTCTCAAGAATCATGAATAGTGTTCATAGGGCCTAATTACTATGTGAGCACAGATATATGTTCCGAAAGCAAATCTACCAAAAGCATCCAAAAAGTAGAAAGAGGAACACTTAACGCTTAAAGTAAATATGAGATGAGTCCACAAGGTGGAACACTTAACACCTCACACAAGCTGAAAATGAGTCCACAACTTAGAAAACAAGTGAGTTCCTAAAAGCACAAAAGGGTTGCCAAGTGGAACACTTAACGCTTCTATCCTATTGACCCCTCCCCTTTATGACACTAAGATTGCAACCACAGGGTGGAAATAAGGGGCTGGTGGATTAGCGAGTCCAATAACCCAAGATAGCAATCAAGATCAATCACAAGTATTCTAAGACTACTTAATGAATCCTTAAGGGGTCACAACCTAGTATCAAATTATGCAAGTGTGTAGAAATATATCAAAAGCATGAAAAGATGCACACAAGGTTGACACGTGAGAGATTTATTTTAAGTCCAAATCAAAATGTTTTCAGAAGAAGGAGAATACCTCATGATCCTCGCAATGTGCTTAGTAGATTTTACCTGATTTTTAGCAATTCTTGCGCTTTTCCCAATCAAAACCAGCAGAGAGCAATCAAAAATAGAGAATTTCAATTGTCAAAATTAGTAGTTAGCCGAAATATAAAAATCAAATCTAATACTCTGCTGTGAAAAATGAAATGACAGTCAAAAACTGGCACGGAAACTCGTACAACAGTGGGTATGCTCCCAGACGACAGTCTAGAAACTCATACGACACTGGGTATGCTACCATACGACAGTTGAGCTCACAAACGACAGTGGGTATGAAATGAAATGACCCTCGATCCGATAAACTATCATACGACAAGGGGTCTAGTATCATATGACAGTGGGTATGCTCTCATATGACATTTGTCAGAAACTCGTACGACAGATGTACGGACAAAAATTAAAAATCACAGTTTTGCACAGATCCCGAGAAGAAAAAGATAGAAATTGATAGAATTGAATTGGAAACCCGTTTCAGGGCCCCATGGTGGGTGCCAAAAATGTGTGTGTGAAAATTGTACCTAATCTGTAGACATAACACTCAGTAAAACATTAGAGGTTAGTGATAATCAAAATCGTGCAAAATTGAAATCTAATCTAACCAAGCGATTTACTGCCTTCTAATAGGTGCGAGATTGATGTTCTCATATTGTAATCGAGATTAGTGACCTAGATGACACCTAAATGAAGGATTTGAATGCAATTGATCTAGATATGAAATATGAATGCAATTAATCTATATTTTTGGTATTTTTCTATGCAATAATAATGATAAACTGATATGAAACTAATCTATATGAAAAAAACTTGATATGAAACTATGCTAGATGAAATTGATATGCTATGAATGCTATTGAAAATTGATATGCAATGCTAATCTAACAATGATATGAAAACTATGAAATTCTATGCTAAGATATAAAAACTATGCAATTGAAATTGATCTCACAAAGCTTTGAATTCGCAAGTTGATTCCTCAGCGTCCAATTCTCCAGCGTGATTGTGCAAAATATGAGATGATTTGGGATGAGCTAAGGCTTTAATTTATAGAAATTCAGGGCTTTGGAGGTGCATGGAAAAAGCCATAAATCACTCAAATTAACTCATCTTGATTTTTGAGTTATCTGATCATGAAAGATAGTTAATTCTCAAAATCATGCAAAAACATGCAAAAATAGCTTTTTAACTCAAATTAGAGTTTAGATCAGCTTTTTGAACTCCAAAAGGATGTTGAGTTCCAAAAAGTCAATAACTTGCATTGATTTTCTGATTTGGAGTTTAACTGTTTCTTTTGAATATGCATAATAATTAAGAATTAAATAAATAAATAAAGTGATTTATGCTCAACTCAACTGATTTTTGAAAATAAATAATTAATTTATGGGTTAATTAACTATTTTATTCAAACTTTTATTAAAAATTATATTATTAAATAATGACAACATGCTTTAATTAATTAAATAAGAATTTAATCAATTAAAGATAGGAATTTTGATTTATTGTCAAAATTAAATAATACAATTAATAATAGATAGAATTAAATTTAATTAAATAATTAAGTGGCAAATATTAAATCTAATTAATTAAATATGAAAATATTCAATTAATCAAACTTTAGGATAAATGTGATTTATTGCCAAATAATTATAAAATTAAAGATAATTATGATAATTAGGAATATTACTAGGAATATTCTCTGATGCAGAATTTAAGATAATCAATTAGGATTCGATGATGTTTAGATGTGCCTTAGATTGGGACTTTGATGTTGATTTTGTTCGATTTGTAGATATAGAAGATTAATGAACTTATAGCCCATTTTTGGGGTATTACATTATCAATGGTCGAGGTACGCATGGCCATCCAATTCGAGATAGAGGCTCTTACAGTCGGACACCATTTCAATCCAGAATTTCCAAAGTTTTTGGATTTTCACATACAAGCAGAAGATAAAGAAAAGATTATGCCCCCAGTCATCACTCTCTAAATCCTATAAAGGACATCATCGAAGAGCTCAAAAGGACATAATATGCAAAAATATCAAAGTGAATAAGTAATCATACAAGGAGATAAAAGCATGAAGCACATATTGTTTTCAGTTTGTTGTTTGATTGTGTTGTTGTGGATGCAAAATCCTTTCTGGAGACAAGACTGACTGACTGACTCAAATGAAGCTTCAAAGGACTCTGATTGGATATGATACGTCTAAGATACACTGGAGGCCATAGGATATGACTTTGATTGCCCCCACGTTTGAACATTGATATGATATAGACTCTTGAGCTGATTGGTGTACAAATTGACTTATTGAAAACAGGAATGCAGAAACAAACCAGGAGATATATACAAACTAAAGCAAGACTGAAAGCTGGGAAAGACCAAGATTGTGTTGATAGATGGAGCATTTTGAAACAAGTGGCACCCGTTTGCCGAGTTTTCACCATCTTGGCAGAGATTCTATTTTTGCTGCCAGGGTGCCTGTTTCCAGGTTTTCACCAAGGCACTTTTTCTTTTTCTCATTTTTTTTCTATTTTTCATTTTTCAATTTTTTTTTTTGTACTTTTGATATTTTTAAATTTTTTTTTGTGAATCATCAAGGTGCCTATTGCTAGGTTTTCACCAAGATGTTCATTTTTTAAGGATTTTTTCCAATTTTAAAGATTTTTTTAGGACATTTTGCCATAGACTGAATGCTTTAGGCATAGAATTTCTTCAGATGGAGAGCGTTGATTGGTTCTCAGAGCTATTCTCCTTCAGTCATTGAGAGTTGATAGGCACCAAAGCCAAAAGTAGCAGTGATTACAAAGGGACCCAGCCAATTGGGTTCAAACTTCCCCTTGCATTTTTGATGTGATTGATTTTTAGGATTCTCTCTCAAGACTAGATCGCCAACCTAAAATTCTCTGTGTCTGACTTTCTTATTGTAGCCTCTAGACATTCTCTTCTGATATACTCTGAGATGATCATACGCTACTTGTCGGTGCTCATCTAGTAGTTCAAGTTCTTGCAACCTAGACACTCTGTAGTCATCATCAATTACGAGACCATGCATTCTGATTCTTAGTGATGAGATTTCAACCTCAATAGGCAGTACTGCTTCAGACCCATAAACTAAAGCAAAAGGTGTAGCCTCAGTAGGCATTCTGATACTTGTTCTGTAGGCCCAGAGAGATGGATTGATCATGAGATGCTAGTCTCTTCCTATTTTATTAACTGTTCGATGCAAGATTTTCAATAGATTCTTATTAGAAGCCTCTACTTGTCCATTCCCTTGAGAATAGTAGATAGAAGACCAATGTTGAGTAATCTTGAATTTGGCACATAAATCATCTAGGTCCTTGTTTTTGAATTGTCCCCCATTATCTATGATTATAGAATGTGGGATCCCATATCTGCATAGGATGTAGTTCAAGATGAACATAGATATCTGTTTCCTAGTTGCTTGTGTCAAAGGGACTGCTTCTACCCATTTTGTAAAATAATCTGTAGCTATGATTATATGGGTATGTCCATTAGAAGAATGAGGATGTATAGTTCCTATAAGATCAAATGCCCATTGTTGAAAAGGCCATTGTGTAGTAAAGGGAATTAGATCTCTCCCTAGAGCATGAATTAAGTTTCCATGCAGTTGACATTTTTGACAGTTCTTAGCAAACTTGATAGACTCTTTCTCCATTTCAGGCCAATAGTACCCAACCCTAATAAGTTTTCAAGCTAGTGTTAAACCATTTGAGTGTGACCCACAAATACCATCATGGACTTCCTCTAATGCACATTGAGACTCTTCCCGTTCTAAACATCTAAGTAGTGTACCATCTAGACCTCGTTTGTACAGATCATGACCAATGATGACATATCAGGAGGCATTACGGATAAGGTATCTCTTTTCATGGTGGTTGAAGGTATCAGGAATGATTTGGTCTTGGAGATAGGAAAATAGGTTTTTGTATCTGGATGAATCATGACCAACAACAGTGCAGATCATGTGGGTTTTGGGGGAATCATATGGAGGATAAGATAGTCCTTCCACCAGGAACTCGTAGTGTAGCTCATGTTTAGGCTGCTGTAATAAAGTAGATAGTGTTGCCATTGCATCGGCAGCCTTGTTCTCCGTTCTAGGAATTTTCTCAAATGTGATAGATAGAAAATACTTCTTTAGATCATCTACCATTCTCTTGTAAGGAAGGAGCTTTTCATCTTTAGTTTGGTACACATTATTGACTTGATGAATAACAAGTTGAGAGTCTCCATGAATGTGTAGTTTTGTTACCCTCCACTCAATCACTATTTTCATACCATTCAAGAGGGCTTCATATTCAGCAATATTGTTTGTGCAAGGGAACTTTAATCTGAATGCTTTTGGGATTGAGTATCCTTGAGGAGTTATGAACAATATGCCTGCGCCTGATCTATTCTATGTATAGGAGCCATCAAAGAATAACTACCATTCTCTAGAAGAAAGAGTCATGATAGAGGAATCTAGAAATTCAATTTGCATTGGTGTATTATCAATCATAGGTGCATCTGCTAATTGATCAGCAATAACTTGTGCTTTTATAGATTTTCTTTACACATATTCAATGTCAAATTCACTTAAGAGCATGACCCATTTATCTAATCTACCTGTGAGGGCAGCTTTAATTAGAAGGTACTTGAGTGGATCAATCTTCGCTACCAAATGTGTGGTATGAGCTAACATGTAATGTCTCAGTTTCTGCGATGCAAAGATCACAGCTAGACAAGCTTTCTCAATCATTGAATAGTTCTTCTCATATGCAACCAATGTTCTACTGATATAGTATATAGCTCTTTCCTTTTTGTTCTCATCATGTTGTGCTAGCAATGCCCCCCAGTGATGTATCTGTTGCAGAGATATATAAGATCAATGGCTTCCCGTGAATCAGAGGCATCAAGATAGGAGGATTTGATAGATATTTATTGATATGGTCAAAGTTCTTTTCACATTCTTCAATCCATGCAAAGGTCACACCTTTATGTAATGTTTTTGTAAAAGGTTGTGATATATCAACAAGCCGTGATATGAATCTTCTGATAGATTGAACTCTTCCTTGCAACATCCTCATTTGACTGATATTCTTTGGAGGTTGCATTTCCATTATAGCCTTTACTTTAGCTAGATCAACCCCAATTCCCTTCTTTGAAACTATGTATCCTAAGAACTTTCCAGAAGTGACACCAAAAGCACACTTCTTAGGATTTAGCCTGAGACTAAATTTCTCCATTCTGTCTAGGATCATGCTCAATTCCTTTAGATGTTCATCTCTAATCATAGATTTTGATAAAGTATCATCAACATAATCTTCCATAGTTTGATGCATCATGTCATGGAAAATAGATGTCATTGCTCTTTGATATGTAGCACCAGCATTTTTAAGCCCAAATGGCATGACATTCCAACAGAAGGTACCCCATGCACATGTGAAAGCAATTTTCTCTTGATCCTCTGGAGTAATTTTTATTTGGTTATATCCAGAGAAACCATCCATTAAGGAATACATTTCGAAACCTGCAGTCATGTCCACTATCATATCAATGTTAGGTAGTGGAAAATTGTCCTTAGGGCATGCTCTATTCACATCTCTAAAGTCTGTGCACACTCTAATTGAACCATCTGGTTTAGAAATAGGTACAATATTGGAGATCCACTCTGCATAGTCAATAACTCAGATGAATCCAACTTTTAGGAGCTTCTCTAATTTAGCTTTTACCAAGAGTGCAACGTGAGGATGCATCTTTCTCAACTTTTGTTTAACAGGTTTGACATTGGGAGCTATAGATAAATGATGCATTATAAGATTAGGATCCAATCCTGGCATATTTGAATATTTCCATGCAAAGTTGATCTTCTTCTATGTTAGGAATGTTGTAAATTTTTGCTTCTCTTCTTCTGATAATGATTATGCTACATGTACCAACTGTGGTTCTTCTATTGTTCTCAAATTGATAGATTGAGTGGGCTCAATCAGAACTGCAGATCTATCCTGTAAATGACTCAGAAGGACATCAAATATCTCATCCTTAGGTGCCTTAGAGAGGTTTTCACCTTTGGATACATCTTTTATTTTTACTTTTGTAGGTTCTGAGACTTCCACAAACTGGTTTTCACCCTCATAACTCTTTTTCTTTTTCTTTTTATTCTTATTTTTCTGACTAAGATATTTGATGTTCGACTTTGTCATGCTAATGCTTGGCTCACTGATGGAAGTACTCATAGGCTCAACTGCATTGAGGTAGCAAGCAAGGGCATAGTCATTTGGGAAGGTATAAATACCATGGCTTGGATTTGTGGAGGTTTGATCAATAAGTTCTGGATATTGGATAGTCAAAGTGGGGAAAGATTGGGAGATAGTGTTTACGGATATGGATCTGTCATCATTGGTCCTAACTCGATGCTCAAGTTCAAAGGTGATATTACAACTTAAGACATTCAATTCATGAATAGGCTCAATGTCATCGTGGGAGTCTAATTCAGCCATAGGTGGATCAGACTCGATAGGTTCATCATTTCTCTCTAGACTTACGTTGGGTTTAGGTGCATATTAGTGAATAACATCAACATGTTTCTCTATAATAAGCTCATCTGGTTCTGGAATGGCTCCCCATTCATATTCATTTGATTCAGCTTCTGATTCAGGATCTCTAGGAAATCTTAGAACATGAGTAAAGTCAGGGTGAATACCCCAAGAAGGGTTACCCTCAGATTCTGATTTGAATTCATACTCATGGAAATCTATCTCAGAATCACTACCACATCCCTCTTCTTGATTGTTTTTGAGATTAGCTGGTTCTTGTGGTGCAACTATCTCTTGATTGGTAGTAGGTTGTTGTGTTTCTACTACATTAATTCTTTTGATTGGATCATCTTTATCATTAAGAAGGTCTTTGATCTCTTTAGGCAATTTTTCATAGGGGATGAGTTCTGAGTTGTCTGAATCACTATCTGATGGTTCTATTTCTTCTTTCTTAAGAATAGGTTCTCCTGGTGCGATCTGCTCTATGACATGAGAACAATTACCTTTGAGGTGGAAGGGTTTCTTTTCAAATCCTAAGCCAACTTTGTCTTTATTTGTTCTACTAGTATGTGGGAGAGGTACCTCAAGACCTTTTCCTCAAACTCCTAGAGGTCCTTTACCTGAATATCCCATCTTAGCTATTAATTTATCTCCTGGGCTATATGACTTGGAAGAATCTTTGGATACTGTAGAATCATGAGTTTGGACAACTGGGGATTCGGGTTCATCTTTGTATAGCCATGATAGCACAACTTCATCCTCTTCAAACTCTTGCTTGGATACTTGTTCTACCACAAAATTCTTTTTATATGCTTCAAGAGGTTCCTTAGGTTTAGGCTTGGACTGTTTAAAAGATTGTCCATAAGACTTAGGTGAGATAAGGAGAGATGTCAAAGATAATATTGGCTCTATAATATATTCTCCCATCCCATTTTCTTTGATATTGACCTCTTTAGCAATGTCTTCCATTTTGGATGTTGAAGCAACATTTAGTTGTTCAATAGAAGATTCTCTATTATTGGGAACAAGCTTATCAACACTTTCCTTCAATGTATTGCAAGTTGTATTTAGATCTGCAGGGATAGTAACCTCTACTGCTTCATAAGAAAACTTCAAACATTGATGGTATGTAGAAGGAATAGCTTGCATTTCATCTATCCATGGTCTCCCTAGGAGGATGTTGTAGGCCAAAGGTAGATCAAGCACTTGACAGATGGTATCTTTGATAACTGGACCTGCTCTGATAGGTAAGACAATGGTGCCTTTAGAAGATCTTTCTTGTTCATCATAGGCTTTGATAGTTATTTTCTTTCTAGGATCAATAGCCAATTCTAAAAATCCCAATTGTGTGATCAAGCTGTAAGAACAAATGTTTAGGCTAGTGCCCCCATCTATCAACACACATTTGACTCTATGGTTCTAGATCAAGACTTCTATATGCAAAGGCTGATTATGTGGGTGACTCAAGGAGTTGTCATCTTCCTCTGAAAAGGAGATATATTGCGGAGATGTAAGATATCCAACCATAGTCTGGAACCTGTCTAAATCAAAGTCATCAGGAACATTGGAACCAAACAAAGCTTTGTCTAGGATAGCTCTATGAGCTGGAGATATTCAAAGCAACTCAAACATAGAGATTTTGGCATTAGTGTCCTGGAGTTGTTGGACAATGCTATAAGATGTAGGCCTTGTATCCTTTGGATTGGAAGATTTGGAAGCAGACTTCTGTTTGGAAGCAGATGAAAGATTGAAGGATATCTTAGGGACATTAGATGAATCTGGGAGTTGTCCTTTCAAATGTGCCTGAGCTTCTGATTGAGTAATGGCATTGGTGGATTGATTTTGTCTATCTCTTCTTACAATTGTGATGACATTGCAATGCTTTGAGAGACAGGGTTCAACCATATTGATGGTAGCATTATTTTCAAGGTAAGCATAATTGACTTTTTCCCCCATATTAGGTGGAGAAGATGAAACTTCTTGATCATGTTTCGAAAATGGTTTTGTGAATGTTGTATGATCATTATTGCTCTTAGGATTGTCAACTATGATGTCTCCCCTATCGATCAGATCTTGAATGGTGTGTTTCAACCGTAAGTAGTTATTAGTTTTGTGACCTTTACCTCGATGGAAATCAAAAAATTCATTTTCTCTCCACCATTTTGGCTTAGGCTCAGAATCAGGTGGTCGGATCACTAGCAAAGAGATGATGTTATCAGCCAGTAGAGTTTTCATAGCTAATTCTAAAGATTCTCCAAGAGGAGTGAACTTTCACTGTTTATCCCAAGATTTGTATTCTGGCTTCTTTTGAAATGGTTAAGATGACTTTTGTTCTGAAGCTTTAATTGCTTAGGAACCAAGAGTTAGGTTGTAGGATGGTGCCTTTGATGGGGCATGGATAGTGTCAATAATGCCATCTATGATGATGCCTTTGTTCTTGTTCCAATTTTTGTTCTTATCTTTGGAACTAGATCCAGATTCATACTTGTCTTTTTGAAGTGTGATTTCTCTTTTTTTCACAAGAACTTTTTCGATTTTGATAGCATTGTCCACCGTCTTGTCAAAAGATGTATGATCTTGCATTTGTAGAGGATAATTGATTTTTGGAACCAGGTTATTGATGAAGATTTCTAGTTTTTCAGTTTTTGGAATAGGTCTGGCATATAGAGAAAACTTCTTCCTCCATCTCTTGAGAAATGTTAGGAATGGTTCCCTTGGATATTGCTTGAGATTACAGATATCAATCATGGTGACTGGATGTTGAATATTGTAGGAGTATTGCTGATAAAACAATTTGATCAACTCCTCAAAAGTCTTGATAGTGGAAGGTAATCGAGAGAACCATTGAATGGCCGCTCCTCCTAGAGATTGAGGGAAGAGACACATCAGATAGGCTGGTTCGTGCTTGAACTCTATAAATTGTGTACAGAATTCTCTGACATGATCTTGAGGATCTGAGTGTCCATCATACTTATCATACTTAGGCATCTCCACTCTTTTCGGGAATGGTGGCATGTACAAGTCTTTGTCAAATGGAAAAGGACATAGGGACTCCATGGACAACTCCTTGGGTTCCTTTTCTTTCTCAAGATTATTAAGCTTGACTTGCATGGCATGCATCTATTTCATCATAGCTGTGAGTGGAGTTTCTTCCTCATGCGTAATGATATCTTCAACATTAAAGTTGGGAGGAAGTTTAGCTCCTTGATGAGCTAATTGTAAAAAGTATGCCTCTCTATCTTTTTTCAAGAAATGCTTCATCATTCATTTGAAGTTATCATCATTTTGATATTGAGCAATTTCTTCAGGTGTGGGTTCTTGATCTGCACCATGTTGAGATTGAGGTCTTTGAGAGCCAAAGTTTGTCCCTGCTTGAGACATGGTAGGAGTTCATGGACTCCCTAGAATAGATTGATGTGGGGTTTTTTGGGTACCTCTGTGAGTTGATGAAGCAGGAATGTAACCAATTTTTAATCGAAGGTTGCCAACACCGTCATCTTCGTAAAGACCAGAATCGCGGAGTTGCTCAAAAGTTGGACCTATGTGAGTCAAAGGTAAAGTAAGAGATATTTCCCCAGATTTCTTGTGACAGGAAGCTCTAGTTTCCACCATTAACCTTGGGTGAGGCAAAAGAATAAGATGAAGACAACTGAAGAATGAATTGAATCAAGATGATCAGATGACGCAACCTTGTCAAGGTTTGATTGATTGAAGTATAGATATGACTTGTAATACCCCAAAAATGGGCTATAGGTTCATTAACCTCCTACATCCTCAAATCGAATGAAATCGACATAGAAGTCCTAACCTAAGGCACATCTGCACATCATCGAATCTAATTGATTATCTTAAATTCTGCATCGGGGAATATTCCTAGCAATATTCTTAATTATCTTAATTACCTTTAATTTAATGATTATTTGGCGATAAATCACATTTATCCTAAAGTTTGATTAATTGAATATTTTCATATTTAATTAATTAGATTTAATATTTTCCACTTAATTGTTTAATTAAATTTAATTCTATTTATTATTAATTGTATTATTTAATTTTGACAATAAATCTAATATACTATGAATAATTGATTAAATTCTTATTTAATTAATTAAAGCATGTTGTCATTATTTAATAATATAGTCTTTAATAAAAGTTTGATTAAATGATTGATTAACCCATAAATCAATTATTTTATTTCCAAAATCAATTAAGTTGAGAATAAATCACTTTATTTATTTATTAATTCATAATTATCCATGTACACAATCAAAGAGCAGTTAAACTCCAAATTAGAAAATCAATGCAAGTTATTGACTTTTTGGAACTCCACATCATTTTTAAGTTTTAAAGTTGATCTAAACTTCTAATTTGAGTTAAACTCTGCTTTTGCATATTTTTGTGAGTTAATTATCTTTATTTAAAAATAACTCAAGAATCAAGCTGAGTTATTTGAGTGATTTATGGCTTTTATCCATGCACCTCTAAAGCCTTGGATTTCTATAAATTAAGGCTTTAGCTCATCCCAAATCATCTCATAATTTGTGAACTTATGCTAGTGAATTGCTATTTGGAGAATCAGAGATTCTTTGCAAATCAACCACGTTTTGTGAGATCACTTTTGTTTTCATTTTATAGTTAGATCATTTTAGCATATCAATTTCCATATTAGCATAGATTCATATCAGTTTTGATCATATCATTGCATAGAAAATCCAAAAAAAAATAGATTAATTGCATTCATATTTCATATCAGTTTTGCATTCAAATCCTTCATTTAGGTGTCGTAAAGGTCACTGATCTCGATAACAATATGAGAACATCATACTCGCACCTATTAGAAGGCAGTAAATCGCCTGGTTAGTTTAGCTTTCAATTCATTGCACAATTTTATTTTTGCTAACCTCTAACATTTTACTAAAGTTTTGTGTCTATAGATTAGGCACAATTTTCACACACACATTTCTGGTGCCCACCGTGGGGCAACCCACCTTTACATGCTAGTTTTAATTTTTTTTTTGGAGCTAAAGCCCTAAAGTTTCAAAGATTTAATTTTATCTCTCAAACAGCTTAAATTTTTGCACTAAATTTTTTTTTTCAGGTTGGACACATACTAGAGAAGCTACAGTAAAAAATTTAGAATTTTCTAAGATGTTTTCAATTTTTAATAATTTTTTCTTGACATTTCAAAAAAAATTAATATCTGACCCAAATCAGCATATTTTTTGAAAATATTTATATTTTTGAAAACCTCTTTAAATTATACAGGGGGTCCATTCTTTGTATTTTAAATTTGGATGCAATATAATAGCTCAAATAGTCAATTTACAAAAACTTGTATGTTTTGATAAAACGGGTCTCTAGGGCACAAATGAAGAGATTTTTCTAAAATTTTTACATTTTTGGAAAGATCTCTATTTTTTAATAGGGGTCTCTATTTTGAATTTATATTTTTGTGGCCAAAATCATAAAAAAGAAATCAGATCTTGTTGACTAGGTCAAATGCAATAAAAAAAATAAAGTTTTGTGATGGGTATGCACTTTTTTTTTTTACATGGTTCAATGAATGATATGAGTTGTCATTTAGGTTAATTGCTAGTTATTATTGCTGATAATAATTGATTTTTTGAGCTAACCCTAGGTTTTTCACAAGTTGAAGATACGTTGCATATCTTGTTTGCTTGTTTTCTTATCGGAGAGTTTGTTGCTTGCTTGCGTGGGATTGCTTATCAAAGATAAAAATTAGGTAAAATATACTAAGTACATTGCAAGGATCCTAGGTATTCTCCTTCATCTAATAACATTTCAATTTGGACTTAAAATAAATCTCTTATGTATCTGGCTTGTGTGCATCTTTTCATGCTTTTGTCTATTTCTACACACTTGCATAATTGATACTAGGTTGTGACCCCTTAAGGATTCATTAAGTAGTCTTAGATACTTGTGATTGATCTTGATTGCTATCTTGGGTTATTGGACTAGCTAATCCACTGACCCCTCATTCCACCCCGTGGTTGCAAGGTCAGCGCCACATTAAAGGGGAGGGGTCAACATGACAAAAGTGTTAAGTGTTCCACTTGGCAACCCATTTATGCTTTTAGGAAGTCACTTTTTTTCTAAGTTGGGGACTCATTTTTAGCTTGTGTGAGGTGTTAAGTGTTCCACCTTGTGGACTCATCTCATATTCACTTTAAGCATTAAGTGTTCCTCTTTCTACTTTTTGGGTACTTTTGGTAGATTTGCTTTTTGGAAACATACATCTGTGCTCACAAAGTAATTAGGCCCTATTAACACTATTCATGATTCTTGAGTGATTGGATTCCTAGTGAAATCCTTCTTGATGATAGAATCCTTGTAGGTAGGGAGGATACTTAGTGTGTTTCACATTCAACTTGGTTAGTGCGTCTTCTCTTATTGATCGATACATTCTCTCCCAAGAGAGGTTGATAGATCATGTGGGGTTGACATCATGAGCTTTGGTGAATCAAAATTGGTTAGTGCACCTTTTCTTATTGATCGATACATTCTCTCCCTGGAGAGGTTGATAGATCACATGGAGTTGACATCATAGACCTTGGTGAAGCAAAACTTTGTCTTAGCGTGTCAGATTTATCTGTCTACTTTGTTTGGGTTAAAAGTGAAAAGGCATCAAAAACCTTGGATCTAGAGCCAAGTCCCCTTGTGGTACAATACTATGAGTCATCTTTAGAGAGGGTTAACCATAGCGGACACTCCCTTCATAGGGAAAACTGTGTTGATGGAACCTCAAGCGGTAATAGCCATTTTCACTATGGTAGTGATAGCCGCTATATAAATGTCCTTGTGGAAGAAATCTTCACAGGTGTGGTTCATTGTTGGGTTGTCAGATCTCCCTAGTAGCTCCTAAAGATTAAGTTCTCAAACTGTGTCAAAACCCTGGTGCGCCGGGATTGGAGTTCACCCCTTTGGATCATAAAAGTTGTAGAGTCAAACCATTACTAAAAACTCTAGAGAGGCCAAATTTTCATTTTCTAGGAATATGTTCATCATTGCAAAACATTTTGGAACATACACAATTAGCGTTTCGGAGGATTAGAATGAATAAAATCACTTGATTGTTCATGCGCAAGGTTGCTTTTGCCCTTGTTCATTATTTTCAGACATGCTTGAAATCACTAGCTTGCTATTTTCCGTGCTTGTTTATCTATCTGGTTATTGAAAATGAACAAATCTATTACAATCCTCAAATCTGGATAGTACAATTTGCAAACAATCTGAATCTGAAAACTCAAAATTTGCAAAATCTGAAGTAAAATTTTTTTCTGGAGTCAAAAGTCATTTTAGGAGGTCAAAAGTCATACGAGTTTTCTAAATTGTCATTTCAATACTGCCCATCTGTCATATGATTGAGTACCCAGTGTCGTACGAGTTTTCATGCCAACAAATTCTCAAAGTCAATCTTGCTTGCAACTATCGTATGAGATTCCCAACTGTCGTTTCATTGCTACCCAACTGTCGTATGAGTTTTGATGCCAGAAAATTCTAAGAGTCAAAATATTGCTTGCAAATGTCGTATGAGTTTTTTAACTATCATTTCATTGCCTACCCACTGTCGTATGAGTCTGCAGAGTGTCGTTTGGAAAATTTTTGAAAAGTTGTCAGAAAATTGTCAAAATTGCCAGATATTTAGCTTTTTCAGCCTATTTCCAAAATTTGTCAATCAAATGACTATGTCAAGAACAGAGTAGTAGCCATTGAGATTCAGTACACATGTCTCAAAGAATCAGTACACATGAGGAAGAAGCTCTAATCACCGCTATGATGAAACAGATGCATGCTATGCAAGTTGAACTTAACAATCTTAAGAAAGAGAAGGAACCCAAAGAGTTCTCCATGGAAGCTCTATGCCCTTTTCCATTTGATAAGGACTTGTACATGTCACCATACCCCCGGATAGAATTTGAGCAATGTGATAACCCTTATGATACCTCTTCCACAGAGAGTGACATGTCCATCTTTGAAGACTATGATGACTATGATGATAGACAATGTAATGATACCTATGACACCTTTGCTCCTAAGAGTCCTCCTCGTCGTGTGTTCCTGCTTACTGGAAATGGGATGTCATATTGGATAGATCGTGATGGTGATCCATATGATTCTGATTTTGAAAAAGACTTTGATGATTTTTGTGAACAATACCTTGATTATGATCCATCTACTACTATTGAGGACTATAAAATGCATTGTGCTAGCTTGAAGAATCAATATTATAAGAATCCTTCTCCTAAGGACTCTCCTTCTGAAAATAAAGATTATCTTCTCAAGCAAGATCATGTTAATGTTGTACCTTTGTCTTGTGATGGTTCCCTTCCATCCCCTACTTCCTCCAATACCCATACACTTCTTAAAGCTTCCGAGTCTTCCAAATCTTTCACAAATCCTTCATCCAATGAAAGTCCTGATACTTTTCATACGATTCCCTATAGTTATCCTCCAGGGCTACCTCTTAAAGAAACTCAAGCTAACCTTCACTTGGCTGCTACTACTTTCAATATTGCTAAACCTAAAGAGCCTAAGCCTTCATACACTACAATTCCTACTTCAGCTAGTCCTTCACCATCTCTACAATAGTCTTCCATACAATCCCAACATGCTTTCATGTCCTTAGAAGTGGCTCCATGTCAAGAGGACTCTACAAATGATAAAGAAAAGAATATAAAGAAAGATCAAGATCAAGAACCCTCCATGTTATCCGTTCCTTTTCATGATGTCTCTTATCCATTCCATGGTTCTTTTGATCCCATACACCCTTTCTCATTCATTCCACCATGTCTTAAGTCTTCTCCTACGCAAGATCAAGTTACTACTTACACTGTTGAGCTTATTGACAATTAAAATAACCTTACTACACTTGCACTTTCCAAAGATGATACTTCCATTAAGGTTGGTAAAAATGGTGTTGTTACTTCCAATGTTAAGCCTATTGAAAATCAAGAGAAAAATTATGTGCTTATGCTATCCAAAGATCCTTGTCAAGATCAAAGTCTTCCATCTTCTTATTCTACCATTCCATGTTCATTTCCACTTTCTAATTTTCCTAAGTCTTTGCAAGCTTTGAACAATCCTATCAAAGAAGGTGCTCATATTCAAGATGTCCATGATTCTATTGAAAATCCTAATGATCACTCTAAAGATGTTGATGTCCTTGGTTGTCATATAAATGTTGATGAGCTTGTTGATTATCCTTTTGCGTCTTCCACTTCCATCCTTGGACCTCTTCCACCACTACTAAGGGCTTCACGCCTTCCTTCCCTCTTGGGTCCTTATGTCCCTTCACTTTCCCCTCCTAACTCTCCTAATTTTCCATCCATCTTGGGTCCTTACATACCTCCATTTCCTATCTTTCTTCAAGGTCAACATAGATGCACACGCTTGAATCCTTACATCCCTCCATCTCCCATCTTTCCTCAAGATCAACATAGATGCACACCCTTGAATCCTTTTCATCCATCCACCCATCTAAACCAGTCATATCCTCCCTCTTCCACAAGTCCCAAGTCCTTTGGAAGTAACTTGAATGTTCAATACAAGAAAAAGAAGTAATACAAGAATCCATCAAAAAAAGATCACCATGTCTCCTCTAATAGACATGGAAACATAAAGTCAAAAGAGATATCTAAGAAAAAAACTACAAGACAAGAATGGGTTCCAAAATCCTTCATTGAAGATATTCTCTCTAGATCATCAAAAGGAAATAAAAAGCCTATGGCTATATGGATTCCAAAGTCTCTCTTGAAAGAGTCTGGTGTTGAGCAAAAAGTGAAATTGACATTCAAGCTTCCAAAGACTTCCACTTCATCTTCTTCCAAAAGCATTCCTCAATTCCATGTGCCTAAACCACAACCTTTACTATCCATTCACCATATTCCTTCATTCACATTTCCTCCATCCTCTCACCACCCTTCAAGATGTGTGTTGATGTTGATCTTGCCTTCCTTTCCACCCACCCTTTCACAGTTGTTCCATTCATTATCCTTCTACCTCCTATCTTTTTTCCTCACTTGCCTATTCCTCCTATCTTCCAACCTCACTTGTTTTACATAAAACCTTATCCTCCATTTTCCTCTTCCATCTTTATTTTCCTATCAGCATCTTTGAGCATATCATTTTGAATCCTTGACATATCATGGTTTATCCTTTCAAGGAGCATTATCTAAAAAGCTTGCCTTCTTCCAAAAAGGGAAAAAAAAAAATTAAAACAAAAAATTGAAAATGTGCCTTGGTGAAAACTTAGAAATAGGCACCTTGGTAGCAAAAGTAAAGAGAAATAAATTCATCCTATGGTGAAAACCACTCCCTTTTAGCACCTTGGATAAGTACCATGATGAAAACCTGGCAATCAAGCATCATGCGTAGTTCTTCTACATATTTCATCCATTCCATCTTCTCTCTTTGATCTTGACAATGTTGATCTATACACGAACATTTGGCTATCTTGTAAGCTATCTTACGATGATCTTGCTTTCATTCCCTTCCTGCTTAGCCTCCATATCTATCTTCCTCCATTCATTTTCGCCTATCGCTATCATTTTCCCTTTTGGTCTTGATCTAAAAAAAAAAAAGAGTACAAGACAGTGGTATGAAGCCTGTTGACATGTCTACTCCTTTGGACTACATCCTTTCCTTCTTTGGCTTTACACTTTTGTAATTTATCCTATGCTGGCCTTCCATTGCTTGTCCAAATGCCCTTTACATGACAATTTTTCCCTAGCTTGAGTGTTCTTAAGGAGTTTTCCCTTGAGGATTTCTTTCCTTCATTTTCCTTCATTCTCTTGTCTTCCATCTCTTCCACCAACTTGCTAATCTCTCTTGTTCTCCACCTTGCTAGACATTGGGACTGCATGATATGATCTTGCTTGGGAGTTTGCAATGGAAAAAGATGCTATTAAGTATACCAAGTATCAAAACAAGTATCAGAACCAGTATCAGACTAAGTATCAGAAACAAGTATCAGAACAAGTATCAGAACCAGTATCAGATCAAGTATCAAAACTCCCACTGGGGCTACACCTTTTGCTTTAGTTTATGGGTCTGAAGTGGTACTGCCTATTGAGGTCAAAATCCCATCACTAAGAATTAGAATGCATGGTCTAGTAACTGATGATGACTACAAAGTGTCTAGGTTGCAAGAACTTGAACTACTAGATGAGCGCAGACAAGCAGCATATGATCATCTCAGAGTGTCTTAGAAAAGAATGTCTAGAGGCTACAACAAGAAAGTCAGACACAGAGAATTTTAGGTTAGTGATCTAGTCTTGAGAGAAAATCCTAAAAATCAATCCCATCAAGAATGCAAGGGGAAGTTTGAACCCAATTGGTTGGGTCCCTTTGTAATCACTGCTACTTTTGGCTCTGGTGCCTATCAACTCTCAATGACTGAAGGAGAACAGCTCTGAGAACCAATCAACATTCTCCATCTGAAGAAATTCTATGCCTAAGGCATCCAGTCTATGGTAAAATGTCTTGAAAAAATTATAAAAATCAGAAAAAGTCTTGAAAAAATGAACATCTTGGTGAAAACCTAGCAATAGGCGCCTTGATGATTCACAAAAAAAATCAAAAAATATCAAAAGTACAAAAAAAATTTTAAAAAAATGAAAAAAAAAATGAGAAAAAGAAAAAGTGCCTTGGTGAAAACTTGGAAACAGGTGCCTTGGTAGCAAAAATAGAATCTCTGCCAAGATGGTGAAAACCCGGCAAACGGGTGCCACTTGTTTCAAAATGCTCCATCTATCAGCACAATCTTGGTCTTTCCCAGCTTTCAGTCTTGCTTTAGTTTGTACATATCTCCTGGTTTATTTCTACATTCCTATTTTCAATAAGTCAGTTTGTACACCAATCAGCTCAAGTGTCTATATCATATCAAGGCTTAAAACTTAGGGGCAATCAATGTCATATCCTTTGGTCTCCAATATACTTTAGACGTGTCATATCCAGTCAGAGTCCTTTGAAGCTATATATGAGTCAGTCAGTCAATCTCCTCTCTAGAAAGGATTTTACATCTACAACAACGCAATCAACATCAAACATCAAATTGAAAACAATCTGTGCTTTACATGCTTTTATCTCCTTGTATGCTTACTGTTTTGCATTGAGATTTTTGCATATTATGTCTCTTTGAGCTCTTCAATGATATCCTTTACAGGATTTAGAGTGTGATGACTGGGGGCATAATCTTTTCTTTGTTTGCTACTTGTATATGAAAATCTAACTTTAAAAATTCTAGATTGAAATGGTGTTCGTCTGTAAGAGCCTCTATCTCGAATTGGATGGCCATGCGTCCCTCGACCATTGATACCTGAAAAGTTCAAGGAAGTTTGATCTAACTACTATCTTTTTGAGTGAGTTCTTTCTCCTATTGTGAATGCAATCTTACCTAAGGATGTGAACGATAAAGGGTCACTACGGGTAATTCACATTGGATTTAGAATGATCTCTTGACTACTTGATGTGTTTGTACGCAAGGCATATTCAGGTCATCACGACATTTATGTTTTGATGCTTATACGAATTGCTATATCAAAATGGACATGATATTCAGGTCATCCTGGTGTTTGTGCCTTGGTGCTTATATCTAATCCGACATTCTGAAAACAAAATCAATATTCATATATCCATGGTTGTTGACCAGTGGGTGTTGTATTGATTCTTGCGCATACAAATCGATATTCATATGTCTATGGTTTCATAGCTAGTGGGCATTGTATTGATTTATCTGGTTACCTAAAAGTTCAATGATGATAACAAATCGACATATGATCTATGACTAGGTCCTAGGTCTTAGGTTGCATTTGATTTTGCATGTTTCTTTGCATTTTTGCATGTTTGCATGATCTCACGATGGCTAAATGAACTTCAATGCTTAAACAATTCTCCACTTGTCTCTTCCAATCTAACAAGAGCTGAATCTCACACAAAGGTTCCTCCAATGAAACAAGTAGAATCCTTTTTCAGGATCAAAATCAAAATCTAAAATCATTCATATTATTAACTACTTGCATAATCAACCTTCAATCATCACAGAAATCTAGTATTCAACTTAACTGATTATCTAACATCAAACTATCAAAATTTCAAACTTTTAACTATGGTCAACTCATGGTCAAACCTAGTCTACTTGGTCATCTGGACCTCTAAACGATGCAGAACATGTTCCCAGACGTGTATAACCACTTTTCAAATCAATTAACATGCTTCTAAACCATTTAACGGTGACTTTTATTGTCAAATTTCAATTTTAATCCCGAAGGGGGCATGGTATTGCACATCATTCAAGTCTGTAAAAATTCTATCAATCTTTCCTCAGTAATCAAGACAACAACCATGTCTAGTTACTGAATCATCAAAAGTCTTCATCACTCGGGGCAAATCTATCATCACTTGGGGCATATCAGATTCGTCGATTCATATCAATCTGGTATCCTCCTAATCTTGTAATCTGTATTGGCTTTTTGCAACCATCGGTTCATCAGTGTTATTTCCTTGGTTCTTCGGTAACTGAAGGGGTTAGATGTGATACCTACATCATGGTTCTGCTAAAAAAATTGAGTCTAGAATCGGTCACTCACTTCTTTGCAATCCTAAGGTTCGGAATCAGGCATTTTGACACTCTTTTGCAATCATCGGTTCATCGCTACTATAGTGAACATTATCTTTGGTCATTCAGGACCTAATATCTTCAAATCTATCAATCATCATATCTTTCAAATCAGTTTCATATCTTTATCATACACAAACTATCTTTGAACCACTGCGCTTTGCACAATAATTCAAAGAGGGGAAAAATGTAATACCCCAAAAATGGGCTATAGGTTCATTAACCTCCTACATCCTCAAGTCAAACGAAATTGACATAGAAGTCCTAACCTAAGGCACATCTGCACATCATTGAATCTAATTGATTATCTTAAATTCTGCATCGGGGAATATTCCTAGCAATATTCTTAATTATCTTAATTACCTTTAATTTAATGATTATTTGGCGATAAATCACATTTATCCTAAAGTTTGATTAATTGAATATTTTCATATTTAATTAATTAGATTTAATATTTTCCACTTAATTGTTTAATTAAATTTAATTCTATCTATTATTAATTGTATTATTTAATTTTGATAATAAATCCAATATCCTATGAATAATTGATTAAATTCTTATTTAATTAATTAAAGCATGTTGTCATTATTTAATAATATAGTTTTTAATAAAAGTTTGATTAAATGATTGATTAACCCATAAATCAATTGTTTTATTTTCAAAATCAGTTAAGTTGAGAATAAATCACTTTATTTATTTATTAATTCATAATTATCCATGTGCACAATCAAAGAGCAGTTAAACTCCAAATCAGAAAATCAATGCAAGTTATTGACTTTTTGGAACTCAACATCATTTTTGAGTTTTAAAGTTGATCTAAACTTCTAATTTGAGTTAAACTTTGCTTTTGCATGTTTTTGTGAGTTAATTATCTTTATTTAAAAATAACTCAAAAATCAAGCTGAGTTATTTGAGTGATTTATGGCTTTTATCCATGCACCTCTAAAGCCCTGGATTTCTATAAATTAAGGCTTTAGCTCATCCCAAATCATCTCATAATTTGTGAACTTATGCTAGTGAATTGCTATCTGGAGAATCAGAGCTTCTTTGCAAATCAACCACATTTTGTGAGATCACTTTTGTTTTCATTTTATAGTTAGATCATTTTAGCATATCAATTTCCATATTAGCATAGATTCATATCAGTTTTGATCATATCATTGTATAGAAAATCCAAAAAAAAAAAGATTAATTGTATTCATATTTCATATCAGTTTTGCATTCAAATCTTTCATTTAGGTGTCGTCAAGGTCACTGATCTTGATAACAATCTGAGAACATCATACTTGCACCTATTAGAAGGCAGTAAATCGCCTGGTTAGTTTAGCTTTCAATTCATTGCACGATTTTATTTTTGCTAACCTCTAATGTTTTACTAAAGTGTTGTGTCTACAGATCAGGTATAGTTTTCACATACACATGACTTAGATGAGGGATACTATGCCCTGGATGTATGGGTAGGTTCCCAAAAGATAGCGGACAAGATATCACAACACTTAGTCATTTTGATGATTGATTGAAGATTGATAGTTATGACAAGGTTTTGACACAAGATGATAAAGACTCAAATTGATTAAATACAAGGCTGGATCGGATTCAAAAGACCACTTTAGGATAATGATTGGATTCTCAATAGCTACTGCTTTGTTCCTAACATAGTAATTTATTTCACAAATTCTGGAAATAGGATGAAAAAGCTAAGTATCTGGCAATTCTGACAACTTTCAAAAATTTTCCAAACGACACTCTGCAGACTCGTACGACAGTGGGTATGCTATGAAATGAAAGTTTAAAAGCACGTACACTAGTGGGTATGCTATGAAATGATAGTTGAAAAGCTCATACGACAGTTGCAAAACTCGCACGACAGTTGCTAGCAAGATTTGACTTTTTGAATTTGACTGGCAGAAAGACTCGTACGACACTGGGTTCTTTACCATATGATAGATGGGCTGTAATGAAATGACACTTGATAGAAACGTGTATGACTTTCTGACCTCCTAAGATGACTTTTGACTCCAAAAAATAATTTTACTTCAGATTTTGCAAATTTTGAGTTTTTAGATCCGGATTGTTTGCAAATTTTAATGTCCAGATTTGAGGATGGTAACAGATTTGTTCGTTTTCAATAACCAGATAGATAAACAAGCACACAAAAAAACAAGCAAGTGATTTCAAGCATGTCTAAAAATAATGAACAAGGGCAAAAGCAACCTTGCACATGAACAATCAAGTGATTTTATTCATTCTAATCCTCAGAAGCACTAATTGTGTATGTTCCAAAAATATTTTGCAATAACGCACATATTCCTAGAAAATGAAAATTTGGCCTCACTAGGGTTTTTAGTAATGGTTTGACTCTGCAAATTTTATGATCCAAAGGGGTGAACTCCAATCCCAGCGCACCAGGGTTTTGACACAATCTAAGAATTTAATCAATCAGGAGCTGCTAGGGAGATCTGACAACCCAACAATGAACCACACCTGTGAATATTTTCTCCATAAGGACATTTATATAGAGGTTGTCACTACCATGGTGAAAATGGCTATTACCACTTGAGGTTCTGTCAACGTGGTTGACCCAATTAAGGGAATGTCCACTATGATTAACCCTCTCTAAAGGTGACTCATAAGATATACCACATGGAGATTGGTTCCAGATTCAAGGATTTGGGTTTTTGGTACTATCCAAAAAGGAAGTAGAGCATAATCCCCTAGCCTTTTCACTTTTAACCCAAACAAAGAAGATAGATTAATCCAACACTCTAAGACCAAGATTATCTCACAAAGATCTATGACGTCAACCCCTTATGATCTATCAACCTCTTCGAAGAGAGAATGCCTTGATCAAAAGTTGAAGACACACGGATCTAGTGGAACGTGAGACTCCCTCAGTATCCTCCCCACCTACAAGGGATCCTTCATTGAGAAGAGTTTCACTGGAAACCCACTCTCTCAAGATCCACAAATAGTGTTTATGGGGCCTAATTACTATGTGTAACAAAGATGCTGAAAGCAAACTATGTTCATTTTTATAGCCCAAATGAAGTCTGTGATAGGAAAGCAATAAAAGTCACTCAAGCTAGACACATGAGATGTTCATTTTAGATCCAAAATCAAAGTCTTATCAGTTGAGAAGATTACTTGAATTCCTTGCAACGCGCTTAGTAGATTTTTACCTATTTTTAGCAATTCTTGCACTTTTTCCAATCAAAACCAGTAGGAGTCATTCAAAAATAGAGAATTTCAATTGTTAAGATTAGCCGTTAGTCAAAATCTAAAAATCAAATCTGACAAAATGCTCTGAAAAATGAAACGACAATGAAAACTTGGTACCAAAACTTGTACGACACTGGGTCTGCTTCCAGACGATAGTTTAGAAACTTGTATGACACTGGGTTACCTCCCAAACGACAGTTTGAAACTCATACGACAGTGGGTATGCTCCTAGATGATAGTCCAAAAACTCATATGACACTGGGTTAACTCCTAGATGATAGTCTAGAAACTCATACAACACTGGGTTACCTCCCAGACGACAATCCAGAAACTTATACAACACTGGGTATCAGATCATACGATAATCGGGCTTTCAAATGATAATTTTTTTTGATGATACAAGCCTCGATCAAATCAACTATTGTAGAACAATGGGTATCTCCTGATACGAGTTTTGTCAAAAACTCGTATGACAACTATACGGACATAAATTAAAAATCGCACTGTACGGACCCTTGAAACCCTTAACCTCAAAAGATAGAAAATTGATAGAAATGAAGGGAAACCCATTTCAGGGCCCCACGGTGGGCGCCAGAAATGTGTGTGTGAATTTTGTACCTAGCTGTAGACACAACACTTCAGTAAAATATTAGAGGTTAGCAAAAATCAAAATCATGCAAGTAATTGAAAACTAATCTAACCAGGTGATTTATTGCCTTCTAATAGGTGCGAGTATGTATTCTCAAATTGTAATCAAGATTAGTGACCTTGACGAAACCTAAACGAAGGATTTGAATACAAAATCTAGATATGTAATAAATGCAATTAATCTATTTTTTAAAATTTTCTATGCAATAATAATGAAAAATTGATATGAATTTAGAATCTAAGACGAAAAACTGATATGCAATACAATTAACTAACAATGATATGCTAAAATATGAATGATCTCACAAAGTTGTTGATTCGCAAAGAAGCTTTGATTCTCCAGATACCAATTTGCCAACATGAGTTTGCAAAATTATGAGATGATTTGTAATGAGATGAAACCTTAATTTATAGAAATCTAGGGCTTTGAGGATGCATGGAAGAAAGCCATAAATCACTCAAATAACTCAGGTTGATTTTTGAGTTATTTTTAAATAAAGGATATTTAAATAAAGGATTTTTTATAGTTGTCTGCTTTCATTGATTGTGCATGTTTTATTTATGAATTAATTTAATAATAAAGTGATTTATTTCCAACTTAACTGATTTTGAAAAATAAAACAATTGATTTATGGGTTAATCAATTATTTTTCAAACTTTTATTCAAAAATAATATTATTAAAAATTGACAACTTGCTTTAATTAATTAAATAAGAATTTAATCAATCATTCATAGGATTTTGGATTTATTGTCAAAATTAAATAATACAATTTAGGAATAAATAGAATTAACTTCAATTAAACAATTAAGTGGTAGAATTAAATCTAATTAATTAAATATTGAGAATATTCAATTAATCAAACTTTAGGATAAATTGGATTTATCTCCAAATAATCTTTAAATCAAAGATAATTAGGATAATTAGGAATATTACTAGAAATATTCCCCGATGCAGAATTTGAGATAATCAATTAAGATTCGATGATGTTCAGATGTGCCTTAGGTTAGGACTTTGATGTCAATTTCATTCGATATGTCAATGTAGGAGATTAATGAACTTATAGCCCATTTTTGGGGTATTACATGATCAAACCCAAAATGACCAGAATCAGCACCAAGCTCAAAACAAATCTCAAGGTGATCAACTAGCGTATCACTATCATCATGCTTCTTTTGATCAGTGTCAAGATCATGTCCCAAGCATTTATGAGATCCTTAGAAATGATGGTGATGACACAATAACTCAAAATGACATAGACGCTGTGAAAGAAAACAAGGGTTTTATTAAGATGATGGAGATCCTCCTTCTAGAGGAGAAGGAAAAATATTTTCTTGAGTTGGCCAAACAAGGGGCTAAATTACCCTCAGATTTTCAAGTTGAAACTGTAAAGGATAAAATAGTGTATGGGGCCTAGGGCAATGGCTTGCACATAAAAGAGACCCCAAAGCTAATATTTTACACTCACATGAAATTGTATTTGATATAGAAAGTAAATGTAGATGACTAATATTGAAATTAAGAAATAAAGGTACTTACCTCCGAAAAACAATCGGCTGAAAACCCTATCAAACGATTTCAAAAACTTGTGTTTCTCTTGCACTTGAACTGAAATTGCGAGATCTACAAAACCCAAAAATCTTTTTCCAATTTGAGGTAGGTCATCCTTGACCCAGATAGCGAGGCAAGATCTTACCCTGAGGTAGGATCCTGCCCCCCATAGCTCTGACGAAAATTTTATTCACGGATCCTAAAAATTTGATGAAAAGGGTATCCAAATCTACTTTCAGATCTGAAGTTCCGCACCTATACCTGCAAGAAAAATAGTTTTGTTATTTATTTGGGGGGTTTTCCTTGGTCAAACCCTAGTTTGGTATCAACCTTAATATTGAAATTGAAATGGAGAATGCTAGTAAGTAGTAGAATAGATCTAACAATGAAGCTATGCAATTCAATAGATAATGCAATTGTATTTGAAATGTAATCAAGTATGTTGATATAAAGGCTTGAACATAACATCAATAAATGTAAATCAAACCTCTATGATTGTATGCTTGGAATCCACCTTGAGGGAAGAATGAAATGGAATAAAAGATCTTGAAAGAAGATCACACCATCATGATGGCTAGATCTAGGGTTTGAATGATGAATCTTGAATGCTTGAACCAAATCCCTTCAATGGCTTGAATGCTTGAATCCTTGATCTTCAATGAAGAACTTGGATGGAGAAGAGGACTTGAATGCTTGAATGGAATGCTTGATCTTGCTTGAGAGCTCCTTGATCATGAAATTGCTTGAGATGAGATGTGAAAACTTGATGTGAAAATGAGAAAGGAAGGCCTCCTTTTATAGTGATCTAGGGCACACTCCTCTAGATGGGCCACCTTGGAGAATTAAATCTCAATTATGTCCTCACCTTTAGAAAATATACCTAGATTAAATGCAATTAAAGGATTTACCATCCCGAAACCTGAAATGGCTGACCCGGAGGCGGGAAAATAAATCTCCCGAAAGTCCGAAGTCTGGAAATTTTGGAAATTGAAATTTTGGAGGAAGGGGTCAAAGTTGAGGTTGACCTTGACCTAGTCAGGGTATTAGCTCGACCTTGACCCTGGTCCCAAATTGACTCAGAACCAAGTCAGGAGGTCCCGAGGATGCCCAAAAACCTAGAACTGATGCCAGAACATGATAGAATGTCAGAGATAGACATAAAATCCTATGATTACTATGATGAAGCCTAGGAGAATCCATTTCTAAATCCTACCTAAAAATAGATTTATGAAAGAGGGAAATTCAGGAGAATCCTTAAGATCCTAACCCTAATTTCACCTAGAATGAAGAAATCAAGTGTGGGAAGAAGTGGAAAGCGGGGAGAAAAGCCAAATTCATGCAAAGATCAATTCAAGGCACCTAATATGACCCCAAACCACTTACTCAAAGGGCTAAATGCTCTTAACATGGAAGTGCTTCCATTTTAAGATGATACATTAAGCCCCCACTTTAGCAAGAGTATGGATTCAATGCAAACTCTTGGTAAAGGAGAAGAAAGAGGAGATCCAAGTGGATTTGAAAAGAGATAAAATAACACTTAGCTAAGGGCATGAGCACCTAGACTGAAGATTCTAACTCAACATACACACACAAGGGTGTGAAACAATAAAACCAAAAGAATAAGGGTTAGCACTAAATAACCCAAATCAATTAGCATAAGAAACCTTGCTAAGATATATTTCTCATACTAATATCATATTTGGAAAGCTATCATAAAAGCATAAATGTTTACATAATAAAGACAAGAGCAACACTATAAATAACATAGCTTCATGATCCCATCCTACTAGCATGAAAGCAAAAAAGAAAGAAAAAAGAAAGTGATTACCTCACCCAGTAAGATGCCTACCTTACCGTGAATCACACTGGAGGGAGAGTCCAACAGGTTCACCTATAAACTATGCTTGCAATTATAATGCATCTTTTGACAGCTTTTGGAATATCCATAGATCCACCTTCTTGTATCACTATGAATATGAAATGTGTGTCTCCTCAGGATTTAGCAACTTATGTGCATTACCATCGAAAGATTTAGCAACTTATGTGCATTACCTTCCAAGATTTAGCATATTTGAAATTGGAAATGTGTGTCCCTTAAAGATTTAGCAACTTATGTGCATTAAATTTAGAGGATTTGGCATATTGAAAATTGAAAAATGTGTGTCTCCTCAAGATTTAGCAACTTATGTGCATTACCTTCTGAGATTTAGCATGCTGCAAAACAAAAGGTTAGAAAAAAAATACATAATATAGAGCAAGGGAGGCCATATATATGCCCCCCTCCTTAATATGGCAAAAAACATACTATTTTGACATGTTAAGGAAATAAAATAACAAGGATAAAACCTTCTTCAACATCAAGACAATATCCATAGACAACACCCAATCCAAGCCAAGAAGGTCACAACTCCTATGAGGCCATGGAAGGGACAAATGCAAAGAGATATCATGCAAGAAGTGAAAAAGTAACCCTTGTGAGGGATAGCACATTGTTCAATTTCCAAGGTGAGATATATATCAACCATGGAAACCCAATGTCAAATAATGAAATTGGTTGTGATCAAGGAAAAAGATCCTCAATGCAAACCAAAATGTTCATGTATAATTGGATATCACATAATAGATATATACTTCTTAACCAAGAAAAGAGGTGAATCCCAGAAAGATAGAAAAGAAGGAGATGACATCCTTGCCCCCCAAGTGTAGGAACAAGGATGGAAAGGGACCTATTATATCACTCACAACACTATGCGAGACAACGAGCCCCCAAGGATTAGGCTAACATTGTTTAGATAATGTGGAGCTCCATAATAGGAACATGAATGTTATTTAGAGAAAATAGGATTGAAATACAACTCATTGTCACATGGTATATAGATAACCTTACTATCAATGAGCTGCCTAATCTTATAATGAGAGGAAGGCCTCCTTTTATAGTGATCTAGGGCACACTCCTCTAGATGGGCCACCTTGGAGAATTAAATCCCAATTAGGTCCTCACCTTTAGAAAATATACCTAGATTAAATGCAATTAAAGGATTTACCATCCTAAAACTTGAAATGGCCGACCCAGAGGTGGGAAAATAAATCTCCCGAAAGCCCGAAGCCCGAAAATTTTGGAAATTGAAATTTTGGAGGAAGGGGTCAAATTCAAGGTTGACCCTGACGTAGTCAGGGTCTTAACTCAACCCTAACCTAGTCAGGGTCTTAGCTTGACCTTGACCTAGTTAGGTTCTAACTTGACCTTGACCCTGGTCCCAAATTGACTTAGAACCAAGATAGGAGGTCCTGAGGATGCCCAGAAACCTAGAACTGATGCCAGAATAGGATAGAATGTCAGAGATAGACATAAAATCCTATGATTATTGTGATGAAGCCCACGAGGATCCATTTCTAAATCCTACCTAGAAATAGAGCTATGAAAGAGGGAAATTCAAGAGAATCCTTAAGATCCTAACCCTAATTTCACTTAGAATGAAGAAATCAAGTGTGGGGAAGAAGTGGAAAGCGGGGAGAAAAGCCAAATTCATGCAAAGATCAATTCAAGGCATCCAATATGACCCCAAACCACTTACTTGGAGGGCTAAACATTCTTAACATGGAAGTGCTTCCATTTTAAGATGATACAGAAATGCTTGTGGCAAAGGAAGAAGAAATTGAGACTGCTAAGTTGTAAAATATGGTCGGAGACATGCAAGATCAGATTAGCCAACTCACAAAGAATAAGGACAAACCCACACAACAATTCACAATGGAAAGCATTTGTCCTTTACCCTTTTATAGGAGTCTTCACATGCCACCTTTTCCTAGAGGTGTAGAGCTCCCTAAATATGACAAATAGTTGGGTGCTATCAATCCCCAAGATCACTTAAGGCAGTTTGGCACTTTATCCATGGAATTCATACATGATCAGACATATCTTATGCACTTATTTCCTTGTAGCTTGGGTGGACCAGCTATGTAGTGGTTTTCTCGATTGCCCACTGACATTAAGACTTTTGATGAAATGGCTAATCTATTTCTCCAACATTACTTGCATAATATTCAGAATCTGGTCAACATCCAAGACCTTTGCAATTTAAAACAATAATAAAGGGAATCTTTCCTGACATTTCTCTGAAGGTGGAGACAGTTATTTACAAGGTGTCCTCACAAGCTACCAGAGTCCAAAAGACTCGACATTTTCTTGGACAATCTTGTCCCAAACTTTGGATACTAAGTACAATTACAAGGCCCCCTCACTTTTGATAACATGATTAAACAAGTAGTGTGAATAGAGGCCTTTATGATTAAGAAAGGGGAATTGACTTTGAACAAAGACAACAAACAAGGATCTTCAAACTCAAATAAAGATAAGGGGAAGTTTGTCAACAAGAATAGAGACATTGTGAATAATGGAGTGGTCGACAATGTGACCCCAAAGCTTGCTAAGCCTGTTTTAAATCTCTCTTCTAGCATACAGGCAATCAAAGCTACTGAAAAGCCTACGATAGAAAATCAGCAATCTTCAAGGTTTTCGAGGAACAAACCTTGGGCATCTCGACCCAAGAGTGAATTCACTTCCTTGGGAGAACCGCTTGATGTGGTATATAAAAATCTTGTGTAGAATCAGATTCTTACTCCTTCGAAAAAGCATCTCTATGACCCACAACCCTGACCTCATTGGTGGAATGACAACGCCTACCATGACTATCACCAGAATAAGGGTCACAAGACTTCTACTTGTCTTCAGCTAAAACATAAGGTCCAAGATTTGATTGATAGCTGTGACATTGTTGTGGATGGCCATAACAAGAATTTGGACCATCAAGCATTTACGGATCCCTTCCCTCCTCACGAGAAGGGTGAATCTTTGAACACTAAGAATGCCAATGCTTAGATCAATTACATGTACACTAACAATGACAATGTCATTGGTATGATCGAACCTGTTGAGGTTGAGTATTGCGACATGATTACTATTAAGGGAAGTGGTGATGCTCTCAAACCTAAGACTCCTTTCATCTTTCATAGTTCTGCATCCCATTTGTCTAAATCTGAATATCCTCAAGATTGTGCCAATGTTGTTACTCGATCACGTGGAAGATTTGTTTTGAAAGGTCTTGATCCTCCTGTATCTACTCTGAAACAAACTATGGATAAGACTGCTATTGGCCCTGCCAACAAGAACACAAAATCAGTCCCTACATCTAGCTCAGCTAGTTATAGCATCTTAGATCAACTCCAATGGACCAATGCTCAGATCACCATTTTTGAGCTATTGAAGATCTCGTCTACTCATAGGTAGATTCTAGATAAAGCCCTTATCGAGGAAAATGTCCCCAAAGATCTTGATCTTGACCGGTTCCAATCTATGGTGGGTTATTTGACTTCACCTCATTATTTTTCCTTCTCTGAAGAAGATGATCACTCTCTGAGCCATCCGCATAACACTCCCTTGCATATAGAGGTCATGATAGGTCCTAAATGTGTCCGTTGAGTGCTCATAGACAATGGTGTTGGTGTCAATATCTGTTCTATTAAGTTGCTTATGCAGCTAGGTTATGATGAGAATTGTATAGATTCTTGTAAAAAGATTACCATCAAAGCTTATGATGAAGAGGAATTCAAATCCCAAGGCTTAGTCATGCTACCTATCCGCATAGGACCTATTGAGAGAGATGTTACTTTTCAAGTTCTTGACATTCCTCTTGCCTACAATATCTTGTTGGGAAGACCTTGAATTCATGAGATGCAAGTTGTTCTGTCCACATACCAGCAATGCATTAAGTTCCCATTTCATGGAGTAGAAGTCACTGTGCCTGCTAATACCAATTATTCCTGCAACACCTTTGTGCAATCTACAAATAGCTTTGTTCCAGCTAATAGAGATTCCATTGAGTTTTATGATTCCAAGCTTAAAGAAATGGAACAAACTCTGAAACTCAAGGATACAGGCATGGGAGAATACCGAATTGAACATGTGCTATCACTAGCTTCTCTCCCTCCATCTCCATGCTCTTATGGGAGACCTTCTGAGAGTAAAAAAACTTCTGATAACTCTCCTTAAATAGTCTATGATGGTGCCTTTGTATAGGCCTCTACACCTTTAGAAGATGAGGATGAAGAAAGAGCTATCACAACTTGGATCTATAAAGGAAAAGAAACATCTGAAACAACTACTCCACCTCTAGAATTAGAGCAAGAGCCATACAGTGAGGCCTTCAAGATCATGAAGTGTTTCAGCTATAAGGGGAGTGGTCCTATAGGATTGAATGATAATGGTTTTTTGAAATCCATTGAAGCTATAGGTTGCCGCACAAGGGACACTACTGGCTTAGGCTTCAAAAAATCCCCTTTCACTTAGGGATAAAAAAATTTGTACCTGAACCTAAGCCTGAACCTGAACCAAAATTTGAAGATACTACTCTAGAGGAGAATCCAGAGGCTAGCTCTGATGAAGAGACATTCCCATATCCCATTCCTCTGGAATTGGCTGCACTCTTTGCAAAATTGGATGAACTTGTTATACCTATCCATAGGATAGAAATTGATAGTGATTTCAATGAGACCGCTTCGGTACATCGACTCATGTATGATCAATGGAAAGAAATGCAAATGGCTAAGTCTGATTCTCAAGGTGAATAGTACATAGCCACACATTTCCAAGAATAGTTTGAAAAAGATCGACTTCAACAAATCATTAATGCTACAAGAAATGAAGATGATGATACAACTAGTGCTAATGGAATTCCCACATCAAGTACTAACTCACATGAGTATGAGTTTTCTCTTTTTCTGATGCTACTTATGATAAAGTTATAGACATGGTGCATACCTATGGAAGACTTCTCAAAGTAGGTGAAGGGTCTAGTGCTAGGTCACAGGAATTAGATGCCTTCGGTGTTAAATTGTCCTCTACTTCTGACATGAGTTCTCATAGGGGTTCCAATGCTCCTTTGGATGAGATCACTCTAGGTCTTGACTTGCTCATCCATGCTTTTGATGGTTATACTATGAACGCAATTGAACCAGTCACTACTTCTCTCTCGCTCAAAAATCCCAAGCTGATAAACTAGAACTACCCCTCCTCATCCAATAAAGTCCTAACATTCCAAAATGATTACACTCTAGCCTATTACCTCCATGATTTTGAACCTGTAATATCCTCCATCAATGAAAGAAGTGTTAGCATGATGGAGGTAGATATCAAGTATCTTAGTCAAAAAATTAAAAGAAGAAAAACTAGATGCTCTGATGGTGAAAACCACATTGTGGTAGTGTCAGAGCCAAAAATAGTAAAAATAAAAGACGTATCCAAGGGTGAAAACCTCTTCGAGGCACCCAAGGATGAGATACTTGATACACTCCTGAGCCACTTTCAAGAGAGACCATCAATATTGATTGAGCTGACACAACTAGTAAATTTGGGTACAGAGGCTGCTCCACAAATTATTCATCTAGCACAGTCATTATCTGCAAAAGAAAAGGAAGAGTTCACTAGCTTCTTTCAAAGCAAGAAAATAAACTTTGCATGGACTTACTCTGACATGCCTAGATTAGACCCCAATCTAATCATGCAACATCTGTCCATTGCACTAGATATGAAGCCTGTCAAACATAAGCTGTGAAAGATGCATCCACACGTGGCACTTTTAGTCAAAGCAGAGCTAGAAAAGATTCTTAAGGTTGGTTTCATAAGGACTATTGATTATGCAGAGTGGATTTCAAATATTGTCCTAGTCACGAAACATGATAAATCCATTCGTGTGTGTACATACTTCAAGGATCTAAACAAGGCATGTCCAAAAGATGACTTCTCGCTGCCTAATATTGACATGATAGTGGATACAACAACAGGTTATGAGATGTATTCCTTGATGGATGGATTTTTTGGCTATAATCAAATAAAAATTACACTAGAAGATCAAAAAAAGACCACTTTCACATGTGCCTAGGGCACCTTTTATTGGAATGTCATGCCCTTTGGGCTCAAGAATGCTGGAGCAACATATCAGAGAGTTGTCACTACCATTTTCCATGATATGATGTATAAAACAATGGAATATTATGTGGACAACACTTTAGCCAAAAGAATGTAGTGGAAAACTCATCTTATAGATTTGGGTCCCATACTTGACCGCATGGAACAATTTAGTCTCAGACTTAATTCAAAAAAATGTGCATTTGGCATCACATCTAGGAAACTTTTGGGTTACATCATTTCAGCTAAAGGCATAGAAGTTGATCCGGAAAAGGTTCAAGCTATTATGGACATGCCTCTGCCTAAAAACATAAGTGAAATGAGAGGACTGGAGAGAAGGCTACAATCTATTTAGCATTTCATTTCATAGTTGGCCAACAAGTCACAACCATTTACTAAAACTTTGCATAAGGGAGTGACTTATGAATGGAATGAAGAATGTGACAGGGGACTCACTCAAATTAAACAATATCTTGCTAATCCACCTATATTGATGCCTCTTATTCATGGGAAGCTAATCATACTATAAATATCAGAAATGAACACATCTTTGGGTGCTCTCCTAGCTCAAAAAGATCAGAACAACAAAGAGAGAGCCATTTACTATATCAACAAAACATTGGTTTCGTATGAAATGAACTATTCTGTCATTGAGAAATCTTGTCTAGTAGTAGTGTTTGCTTCACAAAATTTGTGGCATTATATGCTCCCTCACACTACAAGGCTTATTGCAAAAATTGATCCACTAAAGTACTTACTGGGCAAGGCTGCCCTCACGGGTAGACTAGGAAAATGGGTGATGCTACTTAGTGAATTTGACATTGAGTATGTGGAAAGAAAAGCTATTAAGGGACAAGAAATTTCTGATCAGTTGGCAAAAGCTCCTCTGAAGGATCACCAACCTTTGAACATTGAATTCCCAGGTGAATCCATCATGCTTCTCACACATCAGGCTTGGAGCATGTTCTTTGATGGATCATTCACTCAGCAAGGCTCAGGTGCAGGCATTCTGTTTATAACACCTCAAAGATACTCATTGACAAAAGCTTATAAAATATTGTTTCCCTACACAAACAACATCATTGAATATGAAGCTCTCATTAATGGTATGAAGATAGCCACTGAATGGTGTGTGGATGAGCTCAAGGTCTTTGGAGACTCTCAGTGAGTTGTCAATCAAGTTAATGGTGTCTATCAAACAAAAGATGACAAGCTAGTACCTTACAAATGAATGGTGGATGATCTCAAACAATATTTTCCACACATTTCTTTCTAGCAAATTCCAAGGGCAGACAATAAAGAAGCTAATGCTATGGCCACTCTTGCCTCAATGTTACAAATGCCAGAAAATAACTTCAGACATGAATTCCTAGTGGAGGCATTACACTACCCTGCCTATGACATTCCTAAATCTAGGGTGATCTGTTCAGTCATTGGACATGACTCATCTCGCTACCACCATATCTATTCCTACCTCTGTGACCAGATCATTCCAGACACCTATACCCAGAATGAAAAGCATCACCTAATTCATAATTCTTCATGGTATGTCATCATAGAAAATGACTTGTATAGACGAGGTCTAGATGGTACCCTCCTTAGGTGTCTAGAGCCCGATGAGTCCAAGTGTGCATTGGTTGAGGTACATGAAGGTATCTGTGGGTCTCATTCAAGTGGTCTGATGTTAGCTCAGAAACCTATTAGAGCTAGTTACAACTGACCAGATATGGAGAAAAAAGTTGTTCAATATGCCAAGACTTGTAAACAGTGCCAATTTCACTGAAATCTGATCCATGCTCCTGCTAAAGAGATTATTCCTTTCATTAGTTTCTAGCCATTCCAACAATGGGACTTTGATCTGGTGGGTCATATACATCCTTCTTCTTGAAGAGGACATAAGTTTATCATCACAACTACTGACTATTTTACTAAGTGGCTTGAGGCAGTCCCTCTAGCTATAGCTGTAATACCCCAAAAATGGGCTATAAGTTCATTAATCTCCTACATCGACAAATCAAACAAAATCGACATCAAAGTCCTAATCTAAGGCACATCTAAACATCATCGAATCATAATTGATTATCTTAAATTCTGCATCGGGGAATATTCCTAGTAATATTCCTAATTATCTTAATTATCTTTAATTTAATGATTATTTGGCGATAAATCACACTTATCCTAAGTTTGATTAATTGAATATTTTCATATTTAATTAATTAGATTTAATATCTTGCCACTTAATTGTGTAATTAAATTTAATTCTATCTATTATTAATTGTATTATTTAATTTTGACAATAAATCAAAATTCCTATCTTTAATTGATTAAATTCTTATTTAATTAATTAAAGCATGTTGTCATTATTTAATAATATAATTTTTAATAAAAGTTTGAATAAATAGTTAATTAACCCATAAATTAATTATTTATTTTCAAAAATCAGTTGAGTTGAGGATAAATCACTTTATTTATTTATTTAATTCTTAATTATTATGCATATTCAAAAGAAACAGTTAAACTCCAAATCAGAAAATCAATGCAAGTTATTGACATTTTGGAACTCAACATCCTTTTAGAGTTCAAAAAGCTGATCTAAACTCTAATTTGAGTTAAAAAGCTGTTTTTGCATGTTTTTGCATGATTTTGAGAATTAACTATCTTTCATGATCAGATAACTCAAAAATCAAGATGAGTTTATTTGAGTAATTTATGGCTTTTATCCATGCACCTCCAAAGCCCTAGATTTCTATAAATTAAAGGCTTCAGCTCTTCACAAATCATCTCATATTTTGCACAATCACGCTGGAGAATTGGAATTGAAGAATCAAAGCTCTTGCGAATCGACATCTTTGTGAGATCAATCTTATTTTTGCATTCATATTACATATCATTGTTAGATTCATAGCATATCAGTTTTCAATAGCATTCATATCATATCAATTTTTATCATTCTTATTGCATAGAATATTCAAAAAAATAGAATAATTGCATTCAATCTCATATCTAGATCAATTTGCATTCAAATCCTTCATTTAGGTGTCGTCTAGGTCACTGATCTCGATTACAGTCTGAGAACATTAATCTCGCACCTATTAGAAGGCAGTAAATCGCTTGGTTAGATAGCTTTCAATTTTGCACGATTTTGATTATCACTAACCTCTAATGTTTTACTGAGTGTTGTGTCTACAGATCAGGTACAATTTTCACACACACAATAGCGAATGGAAAGTTTGTGGCTATGTTTATACTGAACTATATCATCTGTAGATATGGTGTACCCTCATCCATTATCACTGACAATTGGGGACAATTCAAGAACAAGGACCTAAAAGATTTATGCACCAAATTCATGATCATTCAGCATTGGTCATCTATCTATTATCCCTAGGGTAATGGACTAGAAGAAGCTTCTAATAAGACAATTCTCAAAATCTTTCATAGAACAGTTCATAAATCTGGTAGAGATTGGCACCTCTAGATTAATCTGGCATTATGGGCCTATAGAACAAGTATCTGAACACCAATAGGGGCCACTCCCCTTGCCTTGGTTTATGGAGTAGATGTAGTATTGCCTATTGAGTTTGAGATTCCAACATTGTGAATCTCTCTGAGGGACCTCATCATTGATGAAGAAAATAGAATATCCTGGCTTTAAGAGCTTGAGTTACTGGATGAACGTTGGAAGGTGGCGTTCGATCATCTTTGAGCATACCAAAAGAGGATGTCCAAAGCCTACAATAAGAAATTCAAAGAAAGAGAATTCCAAGTGGGTGATCTCGTTCTAAGAGAGAACCCCAAAAATTAGCAGCAATGGGTCCAGAAAGGGAAATTTGAACCAAACTGGCTTGGTTCGTATGTTATTACTACAGCATTTGGGTCTGGCACTTACCGACTGTCCACCACTAAAGGAGAACAACTTAAAAAACCTATCAATGCTCTTCACTTGAAGAAATTCTATAGCTGAAGCATTCTCTGTATGCTCATGTACATATTTATTGATCCTGAAAAAATTTTTAAAATGGCATATTGGCAAAAATCCTAAAAACTGCAAAATGTCCTGAAAAAATGATCATCTTAGTAAAAACCTGGTAAACAGGCGCTTTGATGTATCTATTATCTTGGTGAAAACCTGGTAAACAGGCACCTTGATAATAATAAAAAAATAGAAAATTTGAAAAAATACAAAAAAGATCAAAAATACAAAAAAAATGAAATATTCAAAAATACAAAAAAAAAGAAAAGAGAAAAGTACAAAAAAATTGAAAAAAGAGAAAAATGTGCCATTGATGAAAACCTAGTAAATAGGCGTCATGGTAGCAAAAATAGAATCTCTACCAAGATGGTGAAAACCTGGTAAATAGGCACCTCTTATTTCCTGAAGCTACATCTCATCTCAACACCATTTGGCTCTTGCTTTCCTGCTTTAGTTTACTTTCCCATTTTCCTGCTTTAGTTCGTTTCCTGCTTTAGTTTGCTAGCTCATGCACTTGCTTTCAGTTGTCTTCAAGATTTTCCTTGACTCTTCATGGATTGGAACTAGTCACACCTGGGGGAACCTTCCTGGTCTAGGGGGCATTGTCCTATCACTTTTGAGATTTCTCTCCTTGAGGATCTCTCCCGTATCAGTCGCCAGTGGTTCCCACTGTGCCTGCCTACTGATACCTAGCTCTTGTTTGAACCCCTCTCTTTCAGGATCTTTTTTTCTTAAATCATTCATCAGTGGTTCTCACTATGTCTGCCTGCTAATGTTTCACTTGTGCTTGGTTCTCTCTTTCTAGAATCCTCCTTGTATCAGTCCCTAGTGGTTCTCACTGCATCCGCCTGCTAATATTTGGTTAGCACTCCAATATCTCCTTGAGACTTCATCTCTCGTGATGATCACCAGTGGTTCTCACTGCGTCTGCCTACTATCACAGTCCTGGTAAGACTTTGAATCTTCTATACTTTTGATTTGATTTCAATTTGCTTGAACACAAACTTCAAACTGAAACTAAAACCAAATTTTTTATTCTTTGAAACATGCTGAGCTTTTCTTTTGTGTGTTGTTCTTTCACTTTATCATTCCTCTTTGAGCAACTTTAAGACGTCTTCTTGACAAAGAGAAGCAAAGACTAGGGGCATGATCTTTCCTTTTCTTTTTGTTCATTGGTTTAGTTTCAATGATCCAATAATTCTATCTAAGAGGGGTGTCCATCTATAAGAGCCTTCATCTCGTATTGAATGGCCATGTGTACCTCGACTCCTTTTATATGAAAAATTTGGTGAGGTTGGTTTTTCTCCTTGTCTATTTTGAGTGACTTCTTTCTGCTACAAGTAAAATTGCTAACACTCATCCTGCTAAGTGAACGTAAGGGGCACTACAAGCATTCTTTGGCAAAGGAAGGAACTCCCGTGTGTCTGGCGTGTTTGTATGCACGCGACATTTTAGTCATTCTAGTAGCTATGCTTTGATGCTTATGTTAACTTGCTAAATCAAAAGGAATAGGTGTTCAGGTCATTTTGGCTTCTTGTGCCTTAATGCTTACACCTCATTCTGACAAATCTAAGACTTGTGTCATATTCATATTCTCATGATTTTAATGTAAGTGAGGATTGTATGGCATCTTGCAATCATCCTATACCTAAAAGAACTCTATGATGATAATACAATGAGTCCAATAACCAAGTCCTAGGTTTGCGTCTAGTTTAGTCTTGCATTTTCATTCTAGGCTTGTATTGAGACTGTGTTTTGGTGCTCTCTTGATTGTCTTCTTCTAGATCTATTCATTGAAGGTTCTCATCTTTTGTCCCGGGTTCATCTTGGCTGCACAAGTGTCCGGTCCTCACTCTCAATCTTCGAAACATCCTTTTGATTAGTACCTATCATATATTGCTATATCCTACATGAGATGATTAGTACCACATACATTGCATTTTTCATTGCATTTCCATTGACATCCATATGCATACATTCCACATCTACATTTTCATTTTCATGTGCATCCATTATAAGCATAAATAAAATCATACATTACATTCATTTATCTATCATCTATCATTGCATATTCATATACCATCATAAAAGAAAACACGTGCATCTCATACATATCTAATCCATACATCTAAATCATCTAATCATCTAGGAAACATCTCATAAAACATGAACATTAAAGAAATACATAAACAAGTACAATGATATCAAAAAGGGTGATCTCATATATATCTCATGGTCGATCAATGTCATGTACAAAACAATGGTGCTACTCAAGCACAGTATCAAAAATGGACTACAATATGTATATCAAATGTGCTAACTCTGCCTATCGCCACCTAGAGGAGGTGGTGGCAGTGGTCCCTATGCTGGTGCCTATGGAGGTGACATCGGTCTTTGCAGAGGAGGCATCAGTTGCTACGGAGGTGCCTGTGGTGGTGCCTATGGAGGTACCTGCAGTGGAAGTGCCTGTGGTGCTCCAGCGTACTCAGAAAATGGAGGCACCTTCTCTGATAGATTTGGAACAACTCTGACATACGCTGCATAGTAATAGGCTACCTAAGGAGACTCATATCTAGCCTCTATTTGTGCCCTCACTAGCTCCTCCCTAAGCTCTCTAATCTCGCGATCCCTCTCAATCACCCGCATCTTCTGGATGATGACCCATGTATGGAAGTCATCTCTCTCTCGCTGCACCTGCCAAACTCTCTTCCGGCTCTTCCTAAGAGCCTCTTGCACCTATGCAATCTAAGGTGGCCCCTATGTGGCCTGATCTAGCATGTTAGTATCATCACCCTATACCTCCTTATCAAGAGGTGTCTACTGTGAGGAATCTCCCATCCTCTATTTGGTGGACCTCTGTTGGGTCCCACTACTCCCAGCACCTACATTTGACCCCATATTCCTCAGGGGGATGTCTTTCTATGCTGTCCTGGGCCTCAATACTCTCTACCTAGGTCACTATAATGGTACTTGCTATTGGATAGGTACCTATTGGTGATGTTGTTGTCACTATGGCTGCTATACAGGTTGTTGTGCGGGCTGTCCCATCCCAGCAGGATTTGTAAACCTAGGAAAGGGATGTGCCAAGAAATAGTCTCTATATGCAGGCATCATCCCTACATTGGTGACATCCACCATGTAATCCCATCTAGCTGGAGGCACTTGTGCCTTGATAGTACACCCGCCCTGATCCAACTTGGGCTACCAACCCTTCTTCATCTCATCGATGAAGCGAGCATATGTGGCATACTCCTAGGAGTGGTCCTGTGGCCTCCCAAATTGTCTTATCATGTGTGTGAGCAAAAATTGCTCAATGATAGATATAGTGCATCCAATCAGTGGACACGAGGTGAACATATGTGCTAGCTCCCTATGAGCATCATCCCACAGCTCTGTAGCAACCCAAGGTCTCCAGATAACTACCACCATGTCATCTAGTTGTCCCCGCCACTGCTTGATCTTACCCAGTGCTAGCTGAGTCATAGGACTAGTGTATCTATAAATATAAGGCTCAAGAGTCTATCGTGTATCATGATATATCAGCTTGCAAATAGGGAGATGCTCCTAGGCCTAGATCTATAGAACAAGAACACCAACCACCATGGTCTTGGTGCTCTGATACACAACCTCGTGCATCTCATGATGCATTTATGTGAGCATGCACTCACCCCATCCGAATCTAGTAGCTAGCCTATCCAGCATCCTCTGCATCATACAACCCCAACCGCACTCTAATTTGTGTTGTCCCCTATCTGGTACCAAGTAGTAGCTCAAGAAAATGGCTAAGACAACTGCTAATCTATGCGCACTACCATACCTACTAACCAGCTCATCCCATGTGATGGCTCGACCCATCAGTAAATCATCTCTGAATATGGCCCTCAATGCCAGTGTGCCTGCTCTCAGCTTATCATACTCGACTCAAGCACCATGGAAGGGTATCCGCAAGATCCTTTCAATATCCTCAAGAGTAACCATCATCTCCCCCATTGGCAAGTGGAATGTGTTTGTCTCTGAATGGAAATGCTTGACCAGTGCACCTAGAAGACCATGATTTACCTGAATGTTGGGTATATCACGCAAGAATGACAATCCTTGTCCCTCAATGTGAGCACTCTCAGCCTCCGTCAACCTCTGGACTAGTGTGGTGATGATGGGGTGGTGTGATTGGAATGCAACATCTGGGAAGTCAAACTACAAAACAAGCAATGATAGTGGATCAGTATCTCAACATGATGGTTTTTCAAAGAAACAATAGAAAATAAGGCTACACATATATCCTAGACACGACTCTAGAATGTTTTAATTGGTTAATTTTATGTAAAATTAGATGCAGACTCAAAAAAATTACAGCAACATCCCGTGTGAGGAAATTGTTCCCTCGCACGAGACACGACCTCTTCTTGCGCGAGAAAGAGAAATTTCGCACTGTATTAGCTTTCGCTTCGCGCGAGCTTTCAAGCAGACCCCGAGTGAGAAATCCCTAACCCATGTGAGGAAACCATTTCCTCGCATGAGGGGTGACTGAGGCCAGTGCGAGGAAACTATTTCCTCATGTGAGACTTGAAGAACAAGCCCTAAAACATACCTAAATCTAACCTAAATCACCTAATAAAGCGTTAAAACTTGAAATGCAAGGAGGTTTATCGACTACTCATAGGTGGGTCATACTCCAGTGGTCAGCTATAGTGGTGAAAGCACTCAAATCGATGCATATGCATTGGAACACCCTCCATTCTCTCTTAGAGCTCTTAGAATCACTAGAAGACAAAGTGAATAATGATTTGAAAATGACCCCTCTGAGCCTTATATAGCTTTTTCACCTAATTTTCAAAGTGCTCTATTTTGCGTGAAAATTGCACCCTTGGCTAAATCGACTACTCTAAATCCATTTTCATGATCAAAATTGAAATTTGACATCTCTAGATGGCTTGAAATCACATTTTAAATTCTAGGACCTTTTGGGATCAGACGCTTGTGCAGTCAGCCTTCTAGTGTCATTTTCCTACCAGATTCTCATCTTCTCATCATTTTCTCAGCTTCTTCAATCTTTTCATCAAAGTCAACTCTAGTCAAATTTGGTCAACCATAGTTAAACTTGGTCAACATGACCTCCAAATTGCTTTTGCAACTTCTCAAATCTACTCTGATTGCTTCTAGTCTACAATGTCTTGTTGTCAATCGTCTTTCTGATATGTCATCCTTCAATTTTGCTCCTGAGGGGGCAGGATGATTGCATCATTTGAATCTTGTCGAACTAGTCTCATATCAATCTGATCTAAATCAAATTCCTCACCGCTTGGGGCATCTTTGTACCTTGCATCTGGTCATCTAGTCATTTATCTTTTAAGTATCTAAGCAATCTAACTTGGATCCTCGAGGATCAAGCTTGGTTCTGGAGATGGTTCTCAAAATCTCATTAGGTATTGCGGCAATCTCATCCTAATTCCTGAAAGTCAAGCTTCGTTCTGGAGATGGCTCTTGAAATCTCTCTTGGACCATTATCTGGGCAATCTAATTCGGGTCTCAAGGGGCTAAGCTTCGTATTGAGGCAATCTAACCCTGATTCTGGATAATAGTCCTAAATCTGCATCTATCATCATTTGATCAATGGCCATTGGGGCAATCTAACCCTGATTCCAGTCTCCTCTCAAGTTGTCATTAGACCATTGTCTTCACAATCTAACTTAGACTTCGGAGAATCATGTCTCATTTTGGAGATGGTTCTACAATTAGATCTATTTCGGTGTCTTGGCATCCTAACCTTGACTTCCAAGGGTTAAGCTTCATTCTAGGGATAATCTTGAAACCTTATCTATCACATCAGACTATTCTTTGAATCAATGCACTGCTCACACATCAATTCAAAGGGGGGCAAATGTAATACCCCAAAATTGGCACCTTATAATTTCAATCAATTTTGGTGCATTTTCTTCGATTTTACATCATTAAAGTCCTATTTTACTAGGCAATTTTTTCTCTCCTACCTAACTTTATTTGACTTGATGTCAATTGCAAAAACCCTAAATTGCATTTATTTCAAACCATAATTAATTCTTAAGTATTCAACTTTATTAGCTAAATAATCTCTATGATAAATTGATTTAATTCTCAAGTCCTAAGTGCTTTAAATTAAATTAAATCCACCCCATTTGGCTAATACACATAAAAGGAATTAATATTACTTTTTATTTGAATGGATTATCTTATTTGGATTTAATAATTCAAAATATTCGAAGGGTCACCCATATGTGGCAATAATTCATTCTTTAATTAAGTAATTCCTCAATATTTGTCTCAATTGGGAATGAAGAGTCAACTGTTTCATTTCAAGAAACTCTTCATTCCTTCTCCGGGCTTGTCTATATTATGAACCTTCTCCTTCATTCAAAAAAAGGCAATTTGAGAGCACATAAACTATAGTGAATTTTAGTCTCAATTGTTCATATTTTCAAGCTTTTTATTGCACAATTAGTTCAACTTCTTCATTTTTTAGTGTAATTGCACTCTCATTTAATATAGTTTATTTATTGCTATTAGCTTAATTATCATATTTATTTCATGTTCTTAGTTTAAAATCTGCATTCTCATCTTAGATTAATTGCTCTTCATTCTTAGATTTAATTGTACATTCATCTTAGATTAATTGCAATTTGATTATCTTCACAGCTTTCAAAATCCTCCATATTAGCTTGGTCTTTTGGTTGTTGGCTCTCGTTCTGAGAGTAATTCAAACACCCCAGTTAATTTGGAGGCAACAGGTCGAATCGATAGACATTGCAAATTGAGTAATTCATACTCACCTTCATAATTTCGATGATCAAGAAATGAATATGTTGTGTATATGGTTGGATTAAAGGTCCACGTTCAGCTATAGACAGAGAGAGAGAGAGAGAGCTGTAACTAAATCACTACCCAACAAAAGATGGATAAAATAATGTTTATATTAGGTTTTGGACTAAATTAAGACAAGGACACATAGCTACATCACCATGATCCATGCCTCCTCTCAAATCATGCTTATCCACAACCGTTTCATGAAGAGAATGCGTAATTTTCCACCACAAGTGCATAGCATCCATCCCGACATCCTAAAAAACCCTTTGATTCCTTTCCATCCAAACATGCCAAATGATAAAAGGAGGACCAAGAGCCCATGCAAGATATATAAGCAATATATTTCAAAATTAATAAACAATACATTCAATGAATTCAAATGAATATAACCGCCAGTACAAACTTGCATTTAAAAAGAAACTAGAGATGAAAGAATTTTTTATTTAGGCAGCTTTAAGCAACTATTTTTGAATTTCAAATGATATTCCACAAAACTAGATATAAAATTGTTTTTCTTTTGCAATTTTTGAAAATTAAAAATATCAAATGATATAGGGAATTTTTGGGGTTTGATAAAAGTTCAATAATAAGTAAATAAGTTTGTTAAGTGTTGCGCCTCAATGATTATTAGGATTTTCTCGATTTAAATATAATGAAACTACTTAGAATCACCTTGAGAAATCATTGAAAATCATATATAGAATGAATAGCTTTAGTAGTTAAATCAGAGTAAAAGAGGCATACATTTTATTAACGTGTAGTACAATTTAAATTTTTAAAAAGTTATTTAAAATCCAAAGCCTTTGCAATGTGCCACTACTAATGCATCTCTTTGAGTAATATATTCAAAACTATGGTAGATCCAAGGTAGTTGGAACCACATTTAAAATTATTGAAAGTGGGGCATGTAATTGGTGTTCAAAATTTACAATTACTATTATAAAATTAAAAAAAGGTTAAATTGTGTTGTACATTAATAAAACCTATGTTTAATATTAATAAAACCTATGCTTCTTTTACTGATCTTATTTAGCAATTAATTAGTTTAATTTATTTTTAAAAAAAATTAAACTTGAGAAAAATAAGTATCCAAGTAGAGAGAAGTTATTTTAAGTTTAATAGAAAAACAAAACACAACATGTAAAATCTATAAGTCGTACAAGATCAGATTTTTACATATAAAAAAAAAAATATGATTTCAAGATTTAATAAGCTTAAAATTTAAAAAACTAAGGTCATATATTGTGAATAATGATTTTTTTTGGATCAATAAAGGGTCAAGGCCGAAATGATATTAAAAATAATATATATATAATACATATGATACACATTAAGATAGACCTAGAAAGTTTCTCATCACAAAGTCAATGCAAGATAAAGTTGTTTATATCCAAGCATCATGTCTTACCCCATGGAGGGGAGAAATTAGCAAAAAAAATTGTAAAATAGAGTCTATAAAAAACCAAAAAAGAAAGCCCTCATACCAACCTAGAACCTTCCATAGATCAAATCCTATTAAATTTGTTACTTATATCAAAGGAAACCAAAACATCCTTAAACTTATCTGACAAAAACCAACACCCAAAGCATAAAATCAATTCTTCTTCTTCGAATACAAGGCTCTCCTAGGTGTAGAGCTCTTCTTCTTGGAGCGAAAGGATCTTCCGACCCCAGAAACCTCCTATTTCTCAGCTCTTCTTTTCTAGGACCTCCTCGAACCATAAGAGCACTTGAAACTCACCTGGGTTGCTTCTATTTTGTCTTCTTTCTTAAGTATGGTATTTGTAATACCCCAAAAATGGGATATAGGTTCATTAACCTCCTATATCAACACATCGAATGAAATTGATACAAAAGTCCTAACCTAAGGCACATCTTCACATCGAAATCCTAATTGATTTTATCTTAATTCTGCATCACGGAATATTTCCTAAATATTCCTAATTTATGTAATTATCTTTAATTAATTATTATTTGGCGATAAATCCTATTTATCCTAAAGTTTGATTAATTGACTATTCTAAATATTTAATTAATCAGATTTAATACTACCACTTAATTATTTAATTGGATTTAATTAAATTATTCCTAAATTGTATTATTTTATTTTGACAATAAATCTAAAATGTTATGACTAATTGATTAAATTATTATTTAATTAATTAATGTCAATTGTCAATTTTTAATAATATAATTTTAGAATAAAGTTTGATTTAATAATTGATTAACCCATAAATCAATTGTTTTAATTTTAAAAAAAATAGTTAAGTGGAAAATAAATCACTTTATTTATTAAATTAATTCATATTAAATCATGCACAATCACAAAAGTAGTCAACTTTAAAACAATTGCTAATTTCAATTTGTAAACTTTCTAAACTCAACATCTGATGATGAGTTGAAAAAAACTAAAGCTCTATTTTGAGATAAAAACTGCTTTTGCATGATTTTATGAATTAAATATTCTTAATTTCTTGAAAATAAACCTGAGTTTATCAAGAGTGATTTATGGCTTTTCTCAATACATCCTCAAGCCCTGAATTTCTATAAAATCAAGGCTCAGCTCTTCACAAAGGTCTGCACAATTTTTTATTTGGCAATCAACACCTCGAAATTACATCCTCACTCTGGCGAATTCATGATTGAAGAATCAATCTTTTGCAAATCAAGGCTATTGTGAGATTTTCATTTATTGTTTTGAGTATTCATAGTTTCATATCATAGATTTTTATATGCATTCATAGCATTTCTTAGATTAAATCTACATTCAAACTCAATTTCATACATTATAGCTTAGATTCATACAGTTTCTCTTCTTATTGAATAGAAAATACAAAAATATAGATTAATTTGCATTCATATTTCATTTCTTTCATCATCTTAAATCCTTTTCTTAGGTGTTGCATTGTCACTGATCTCAATTCCAATCTGAGAACATCATACTCGCACCTACTAGAAGGCAGTAAATCGCTTGGTTAGCATAGTTTCAATTATTTGCAGATTTCAATTTTTGCTAACCTCTAATGTTTTACTGAAGTGTTGTGTCTACAACTAGGTACAAAATTCACACACACATTTTTGGTGCCCACTGTGGGGCCTTGAAATGGGTTTCCATTCTATTCTATCAAATTTCTATCATTTTTCTCGAACCCACGACCACAAGATTAATTTTTGTGAGTTTTGTGATAAATTTCTAAGCTATTTTTCTAGAAATCTGACTGATGTTTTTATTGGTACATGCACATATGATATGATATAGATCCTAAATTTATATTTCTGGAAATTTATTTGAGTTATCTTTCATTTTCATTTGGTTTGGATTAATTTTGTTTTGATTTGCAAAAGTTATGATCATTTTAGTGAAGACTGGTTTGAACCTGATTTTATGAAATCTAACTGATGTTTTTATTGGTACATGCACATATGACATTATAGAGATCCAAAATTTATATTTCTGGAAAGGTATTTGAGTTAGCTTTCATTTTCCATTGGTTTGGATTAATTTTATTTTGATTTGCCAAATTTATTATTGATTTAGTACAGACTGGTCAGAATCTGATTTTTTATGACAACAAGTTTTCCGATTATCAAATGACATATTATCTTTGACTAACCTGCTTTTCTACCATGTGGGGTTGATAAGTTGTGTTTATTTTTTTATGGATTTTTATAATAGTGGGTTTCATGTACAAGAATAGGTAATTTTTTCATAATAGTGGTTTGCAGGTGCAGGTGTAGGTACGTCCTATGGGTACAAAAGATAGAAGACAAATGCTCAAAAATTGCTAAAACAGGTAAAATCTACTAAGCACATTGTGAGGAACTCAAGTATTCTGTTACATCTGATAACACTTCATTTTGGGACATAAAACAAACTCTCTTATGTCAAGCGTGAGTGCCTTTACAACTTTCATAATTCACACTTCAGTTTTGGGCTTTAAAACAAACATAGATTTGCTTTTTGCATATCTGTTACACATAGTAATTAGGCCCTATGAACACTATTTGTAGATGATCTTGAGAGAGTGAACTTGTTTCAATTTTTTTCATGCGAAGCTCTTCTTGATGAAGGATCCCCTTGTAGGTAGGGAGGTTACTGAGAGCATCTCACGTTCTACTAGACTTTTGTGTCTTCAACTTTTGATTGATACATTCTCTCTCCGAAGGGGTTGATAGATCATAAGCGGTTGATGTCATAGATATTTGTGAGATAATCTTGGTCTTAGTGTGTCAGATTAATCTATCTACTTTATCTTGGTTAAAAGTGAAAAGGCTAGAGGACTATGCTCTACTCCCTTTTTGGGTAGTATCAGAAACTCAGATCCTTGAATCTGGAACCAGTCTCCATGTGGTATCTTTTGTGAATCACCTTTAGAGAGGGTTAAACATAGTGGACATTCCCTTAATTGGGTCAACCACGTGGATGAAACCTCAAGCAGTAATAGCCATTTTCACCATGGTAGCAACAACCACTATATAAATGTCCTTGTGGAGGAAATCTTCACAGGTGTGGTCTCTTGTTGGGCTGTCAGATCTCCCTAGCAGCTCCTGATTGATTAAATTCTCAGACTATGTCAAAACCCCGGTGCACCTGGATTGGAGTTCACCCTCTTGAGATCACAACATTTGTAGATTCAAACCATTAGTACAAACCCTAGTGAGGCCAAATTTTTCATTTTCTAGGAATATGTGCGTTATTGAAAAACTTTTTGGAACATACACAAGTAGTATTTCTAGGGATTAGCACAATAAGTCACTATTGCTTGTTCATGTGTAAGGTTTCTTTTGCCCTTGTTCATTGTTTTCAGATGATTGCTTCCTTCCCTTGCTTTCTATTTTGTGTGCTTGATATCTTCTTGGTTACTTGAAATGAACTATTACACGGATCTTCAAAATTTGCATAACAATCTGATACTAAAACATTGAAAAATTGCAAAATCTGAGCAAAAATCCTTTTCTAGAGTGAGAACTAAATATTCTGTAAGAGAACAGCTAGTGTTGTGTCTTGAATATGTGCCTCAGAAACTATGTCTAAACTGTCAAACTGTGTCCTTTTATCGCGTGAAATTTCACTTTCTGAGCATTCCTTCATGCAAGATAGCACATTATCGCGCACAACCTGGTACTTCCTCACATGAAACAAAATTCTCTCACATGAACCTGTCCTAAAATTTGCAAAATAGAGAGCTTATTACTATCAATTGGTCAACTTTTTGTCAGATCTGATTTTTTGTCTGGGGTCGGTATACCTATTTTCCTCTTGCACACTGTCTAAAACTGCATGTCTAGAGTTGAGAAACAAATCCTAGAATCTGTCAAATAAATCATTGTGTTAGAAACAAAGAAGAGCCTATAAAAAATCGATCCATTTTCCTAAAGTGGTCTCTTGAGTCTGATTTAACCTTTTGATTTATCGATTTGAGTCTTTTTCATCTTGTGTCAAAACCTTATCAAAATTATCTTCAAATTCAATCTTTTTACTAAATGGCTAAGTGTTGTGAGCTCATGCCTACCATATGTTGGGAGTCTACCCACACTACTGTGGTGCAGTATCCTTCATTTATGTCTGATATAATCTTTAATCACTTCAATCTTGACAAGGTTGCGTCATTTGATCTTCTTGAATCAATTCATTCTTCGGTTGTCTTCATCTTATTATTTTGCTTCACCCAAGGTTAATGGTGGAAACTAGAACTTCCTCTCACAAGAAATCTGGAGAAGCACTTAACACCGTACCTTTGACTACTCAAAAGGGTCCAACAATTGAACAACTCTACAATTCTAGTCTTTACTAAGATGATGGTCTTGGCAATTTTTGATTGAAAACTGCTACATACCCCCTCCATCAACTCACAGAGGTAATCAACAAACTCCACCTTAATCTAATCTAGGAATCCTTAAAACTCCTAACATGTCTCACGGAGTGACAAATCATGGGTCCCAAAGACATCAGTCTCAACATGGTATGGATCAAGAACCCACACCTTCTAAAATTTCCCAATATCAAAATGATGATAACTTCAAAAGAATGATGAAACATTTCTTGAAAGAAGGTAGAGAAGCATACTTTCTAGAGTTAGCTCATCCAGGAGCTAAACTTCCTCCAAAATTTAATGTGGAAGATATCATTACACATGAGGAAGAAACTCCTATTATGGCTATGATGAAATAGATGCATGCCATGCAAGTCAAACTTAACAAACTTGAAAAAGAAAAGGAACCTAAGGAGTTCTCCATGGAAGCTCTATGCCCTTTTCCATTTGATAAAGACTTGTACATGCCACCATTCCCTAAAAAAGTGGAAATGCCTAAGTATGATAAGTATGATGGAAAATTTGATCCTCAAGATCATGTCAGAGAATTCTGTACTCAATCCATGGAGTTCATGCATGAACCAACCTACTTAATGCATCTCTTCCCTCGATCTCTAGGAGGAGCAACCATTCATTGGTTCTCTAGAATGCCTCCAACTATCAAAATTTTTGAGGAGTTAATCAAACTATCCTATCAATAATACTCCTACAATATTCAACATCTGGTCACCATGATCGACATCTGCAATCTGAAACAATATCTAGGTGAACCATTCCTGACATTTCTCAAGAGATGGAGGAAGAAATTTTCTCTACATGCTAGACCCATTCCAAAAACTGAGAAGCTGAAAATCTTCATCAACAATCTTGTTCCAGAACTCAACTACCACTTGCAAATGCAAAATCATACATCCTTTGATAAGATGGTAGAAAATGCAATCAAAATTGAGAAAGTACTTGTGCAAAAAGGAGACATATCACTTCAAAAGGACAAGTACGAATCTAGATCTAGTTCTAAAGATAAGAACAAAAACTAGAATAAGAATAAAGGCATCGTCACAGATGGTGTTGTTGATAATATTTGTGCCCCATCTAAGGCACCCTCTTTCAATCTCACTATTGGCACCCAAGCCATCAAAGTTGTTGAAGCTAAAACATCTGAATCTAACAAAAAGTCATCTAATTATAGACCTTGGGCTACAGATCCTAATCGCAAATTCACTTCTCTTGGAGAGTCCTTGGAATTTGCCATGAAAACTCTATTGGAAAACAAAATCATCTACTTACCTGAGATAAAGGTCTTTGATCCTGAACCAAAACCAAAATGGTGCAAAGAGAATGATTTTTGTGAATTCCATCGCATTAAGGTTCATAAGACTAATAACTGCGTCCGCTTGAAGCACATCATACAAGACAAAATTGATAAAGGAGACATCACGATTGACAATCATAAGAGCAATAATGATCATACAGCATTCATGGAACCATTTCCTAAACATGGTAAAGAAGATTCTTCTTCTCAGCCTAATATGGGTGCTAAAGTCAATTATGCCTACTCTGGAAACAATGTTGTTATCAATATGGTTGAACCATGCCTATCTCAACGTTGCAGTGTCATCACAATTGTGAGAAAAGATACAGAAAATCAATCAGCTAATGCAGTTACTTGATCACAAGCTCAGGCACAGCTGCAAGGACAAATACCAGATTCATCAAATGTTCCTAAGGTGCCTTTCAATCTTTCATCTTCTTCTAAATAGAAGGCTACATCTAAATCTTCAAATCCTAAAGACACAAGGCCTACTTCATACAGTATTGTCCAACAACTCTAGCATACAAATGGAAAAATCTCCATGTTTGAGTTGCTTCAGATATCTCTAGCTCATAGAGCCATTCTAGACAAAGCTCTACTCGGATCCAATGTTCCTGATAACCTTGATTTAGATAGATTCCAGACTATGGTTGGTCATCTTAAGTCTCCACAATACATTTCCTTTTTAGAGGAAGATGATAACTCCTTGAGTCATCTACATAACCAGCCCTTGATCCAAAACCGTCATGTCAAACATGTGTTGATAGATGGGAGTGCTGGTCTAAACATTTGTTCTTTCAGCTTGATTACACAATTGGGATTTTCAAAAATGGCCATTGATCCTAGAAAGAAGATAACTATCAAAGCATATGATGAGCAAGAAAGATCTTCAAAAGGATAATTGTCCTACCTATCAGAGCAGGTCCTATCATCAGAGATACTATATGTCAAGTTCTTGATTTACCTTTGGCTTACAATATCCTTCTAGGGAGACCCTGGATACATGAAATGAAAGCTATTCCTTCTATGTACCATCAGTGTTTGAAATTTCCTTATGAAGGAGTAGAGGTGATGATCCCAGTAGATCTATACACAACTTGCAATACCTTGAAAGAGAGTGTTGATAAACTTGTTCCTAATAATAGAGAATCTTCCACTAAGCAAATAGGTGTAGCTTCAACATCCAAGATGGAAGACATTGCTAAAGAGGTTAATATCAAAGAAAATGGTATGGGAGAATATACTATAGAGCCAGTCTTATCTTTGACATCTCTCCCTATCTCACCTAAGTCCTATGGACAAACTCTAAAATAGTCCAAACTAGAGTCTAAAGAACCTCTTGAAGCATATAAAGGAAATTTTGTTGCAGAACAAGTATCTAAATAGGAGTTTGAAGAGGATGAAGCTATGCTCGCATGGCTATACAAAGATGAACCTAAATCTCAAGTTGTTAAAAAATGTGATGCCAAAATACCGAATATCCCTTCTAAGTCATATGGCCCAGGAGACAAATTGATCACAAAAATGGGATATAAAGAAAAAGGACCTCTAGGAATACAGGGTAAAGGTCTTATGTCACCTCTTGATCATCATGGCCAAGAAAACAAGAATACAACAGGTCTAGGATACAACAAGAAGCTTTTTTGTCTTAGCAAGAACTCCCCACATGTCTTATAATAGGTTGAGCCTTCCACAACAAATCAACTAAAGGGAGAAACAACAGAACAATCTGATAGTGATGATTCAGACATCACTGAAGATCTCATTCTCTATGAGCGTTTGCCTAAAGAAATAAAAGACCTCCTTGAAGCTGAAGATGATCTAGTAAAAAGAATTAATGTAGTAGAAACACAAGAACCTACTATAGAGAAAGAGATAGTTGCACCAAAAGAACCAGCTAATCTCGAAGACAATCAAATAGACAAAGAGGAAGGTGGTAGTTATTCTGAGATAGATTCCCATGAGTATGAATTCAAATCAGAATCTAAGGGAAACCCTTCTTGGGGTATTCATCCTGACTTTACTCATATTCTTAGATTTCCTAGAGGCATAGATGAGGAATCTAATGACTATGAATGGGGAGCCATTCCAAAAGAAGATGAGCTTATTACAGAGAAACATGTTGATGTTATTCACCAATATGCACCTAAACCCAACGTAAGTCTAGAGAAAAATGATGAACTTATCTAGTCTGATCCACCGATGGCTGAAGTGAACTTCCACAATGACATTGAGCCTATTCATGAATTGAATGTCTTAAGTTGTAATATCAACTTTGAACTCGAGTGTCGGGTTAGGACCAATGATGACAAATCCATATCCATAAACATTCTTTCCCAATCTTTCACCACTTTGACTATCCAACGCCATGACCTTCTTGACCTAACATCCACAAACTTGAACCAAGTCATTTATACCTTTCCCAACGACTATGCCCTTGCTTGCTACCTAAATGTAGTTGAGCCTATGTGGACTTCCATCAGTGAACCAAACATTAGCATGATGGAGTCAGACATCAAGTATCTTAGTTAGAAAAATAAGAATAAGAATAAAAAGAAAAGGAGTTCTGAGGGTGAAAACCACTTTGTGGCAGTCTTAGAACCTACAAAAGTAAAAATAAAAGATGTATCCAATGGTGAAAACCTCTTTGAGGTGCCTAAGGATGAGATATTTGATGTCCTTCCGAGTCATTTATAGGACAAATCTCTAGTTCTAATTAAGCCCACTCAATCCATCAACTTGGGAACAACAGAAGAACCACAGTTGATCCATGTAGCATAATCATTATCAGAAGAAGAAAATCAAAAATTTACAACATTCTTAAAAGAGAAAAAGATCAACTTTGCATGGAAATATTCAGATATGCTAGGATTGGATCCTAATCTTATAATGCACCATTTATCTATAGCTCCAAACATTAAACCTATTAAGCAAAAATTGAGAAAGATGCATCCACATGTTGCACTCTTGGTAAAAGCTGAATTAGAGAAGCTCCTAAAAGCCATATTTATCTGAGTTATTGATTATGTAGAATGGATCTCTAATATTACACCTATTTCAAAACCAGACAAATCAATAAGAGTATGCATAGATTTTAGAGATGTGAACAAGGCATGCCCTAAGGATGATTTTTCACTACCTAACATTGACATGATAGTGGACATGTCTGCAGCTTTGAGATGTATTTTTTAATGGATGGCTTTTCTGGCTACAATCAAATCAAAATTTCTCCAGAAGATCAAGAGAAAACTACTTTCACATGTGTGTGGGGTACCTTCTGTTGGAATGTCATGCCATTTGGGCTTAAGAATGTTGGTGCTACATATCAAAGAGCTATGACATCTATTTTTCATGACATGATTCATCAAACTATGGAGGATTATGTTGATGATACTTTAGCAAAATCTATGACAAGATCTAAACATCTAAATGACTTGAGCAAGATACTAGACAGAATGGAAAAATTTAGTCTCAAACTAAATCCTAAGAAGTGTGCTTTTGGTGTCACTTCTGGAAAGCTTTTAGGCTACATTGTTTCAAAGAAATGAATTGAAGTAGATCTAGCTAAAGTTCAAGCTATCATGGAGATGCAACCTCCCAAGAACATCAGTCAAATGAGAACATTGCAAGGGAGAGTTCAATCTATTAGACGCTTCATATCTCAACTAGCAGACATATCACAACCTTTTACAAAGACATTACATAAAGGTGTGACCTTTGCATGGAGCAAGGAATGTGAAAAGAATTTTAATCATATCAAGAAATATCTATCAAATCCTCCTATCTTTATGCCTCCCATTCAAGGGAAGCCTTTGATCTTATATGTCTCCACTAAAAATACATCATTGGGGGCATTGCTTGTATAGCATGATGAGAACAAGAAGGAAAGAGTTATATACTATATCAGTAGAAAATTGGTGGCATATGAAAAGAACTATTCTATGACTGAAAAGGCTTATCTGGCTATGATATTTGTGTCACAAAAACTGAGACATTATATGTTGGCTCATACCATGCATTTAGTAGCTAAGATTGATCCACTAAAGTACCTATTAAGCAAAGCTGCCCTCATGGGTAGATTAGCCAAATGGGTCATGCTCTTAAGTGAATTTGACATTGAATATGTTGAAAGAAAATCTATTAAAGGCCAAGTTATTGCTGATTAGTTAGCAGATGCACCTTTTTTTGATGACACACTAATGCAAATGGAATTTCTAGATTCCTCTATCATGAATCTTTCTTCTAGAGAATGGAAATTGTTCTTTGATGGCTCCTATACACAGAACAAATCTGGAGTAGGCATTTTGTTTATCAATCCTCAAGGGTACTCAATACCCAAAGCATTCAAATTAAAGTTCCCTTGTACAAACAATATTGCTGAATATGAAGCCCTTTTAAATGGTATGAAAATAGCAATTGTGTGGAGAGCGACTGAGTTACACATTCATGGAGACTCCAAACTTGTTATCCATCAAGTCAATTATGTGTACCAAACTAAAGATGAAAAGCTCATTCCATACAAGAGAATGGTAGATGATCTAAAGATGTATTTCATATCTATCACATTTGAGAAAATTCCTAGAACAGAGAACAAGGTTGTCGATGCTATCTACTCTATTACAGCAGCCTGAACATGAGCTACGCTACAAGTTCCTAGTGGAAGCACTATCTTATCCTGCATATGATTCCCCTAAAACCCGCATGATTTGCACTATTGTAGGTCATGATTAATCCAGATATAAAAACCTATTCTCCTATCTCAAAGACCAAATCATTCCCGATACCTTTAACCGGCATGAAAAGAGATACCTTATCCACAATGCCTCTTGATATGTTATTGTTACCCCAAATTTCCTGTTCCATACAATTTTGGCCACAGGCTAGACTCCATCCAGAGCTCTTCATTCTTAAATCCTGTTGAACACCCTAAGAATTTTTACAGGTTTTCACCTTTTCCTTTGGTCTCTACAATTATTTAACTCTCTGGTCTGGAGATCATTCAATTTGAAAATATGACCGTTAGAGGCCAAAAAACCCTAGACACCCTATGTCCAGTTCTATTTCACTGTTACTTTTTTGGCCACTTAAGTCTCTATATTTCCCATGTGCTTTTTCATCTAAGGCTAGTTGTGAGATCTCTAAAACTCAAGAGAATATGCCTTTATGTTCCCAGATCCCGTGACTACCTTATATCTCTTAATCTCCCGATTGGATGGAATATTCCATTTCCATTCAATGACTTGGCAATATCTCTTTAGTCGGGCAATCTCTCAATGAAACCCAAGGTCAGAAATTCTTTCGGAGATCCTGCGACTTAAGTATTTTTCTTAACTACAATTATGACTTGTGTCGGCACTCAGTTAAAAGTTTCTCTTCAGTCGGGAAGTCTCATGAGTTAACCTAGGGTTAGCAAAAGTTCACGTGACTTTGAGATTGTTGTAGTCAGACATTTGCTAGATATACCCTAGTCAAAGGAGAATTGAGTTAAGTTGAATAGTCACTAGGTCTCCAGCTCTTTGAGATGGTTAAGATTTTACTCAGCGATTAAGTGACTACATTGGTCACAAAATCTCTTGTTTCTGGCGGTCAAGTCCTTAACCTTCGGTGACCTAGTGAGTGGTTTAGTTTCCTTCAGTTGCATAATCTCCAGATGGTCGGTGGTCAGGTCTTGGGAGAGGTTAAAATCTTTCAGCGACTAAGGCTTCAAGTGAGTGATCTCATAATGCAGAATGAATATTCCATGAGGTCTGGAAATAATGAGATTTGCCTTAGTCGGGTAATCGCTTACCATAAAAGGAATATTCCAAAGGCTCATGAGACTTGGAGAATAAGGGATCAGTCGCTAGATCTTTGAATTCAAATACATATTAAATATGAGTTAAAAAGCCCTTAGTCGTGAGGTCTCTAGATCAAACCCAGGGTAAAGAAGTTTTTTAGCGACTTGAAGATTGCTTTGGCCGTGTATTCTTAGGGTTTAACTCTAGTTAAGAAAAGGGTTATGAGCTTCAGTGAAGTATGTTGTCGTGCAATCTCCAGATATGCCTGAGTTAAATAAAAGGTTGAAACATGTCAGAACTCGGCGGTTATGTTTCATATTGGGCCATCTGATGACTGTGTGTTCTCATAATCTCTCAATCCTAGAGGTTATGTCCCAAACATTCAGAGATTCAGGGACACGGTTATCTCTTGGTCTCAAAATGCAGTGGCTAGGTTATAAAAGATCGGGAGATTTAGCGAAGACCGTAAGATGAAAGAAGATCAACGGTTGTCGCATGAGCTCTAGACATAACTCAGGGTTAGACTTTTATCTGGCAACCTCACCATTCTCTTCAGTCAGGTGATCTCCAGACTATGCTGAGTTTAAGAAAATCTTTCAGTGATCCAGACAATGCACATTCACCTAATCTCCAGATTTCCAATGGTCAATGATAGGTTGAGCTATGTTAAGACAGTTGGCAGTTGTTAGAGCTGATGAAGCAGTTGAAAGCAAATGAAAGAGTGACAAGTGGCAAGACGGGCCCAAGTTTGCAAGCTTAGTCAGGTGATCGCTCAGTAAAAAGTGAATATTCTTTTCCATCCAGCGACAGTGAGGTTCTCTTCAGTCGGGCAACCTCCTAATAAGAAGGAATATTCTGAAGACTTTAGGAGACTAAGTGACTACCAAAGAGATCAATGCTTGTCGCATAATCACCAAACCAAGATGGAGTTAGTGAAAAAGACTCAGCGACTGATAAAAAACCTTAGTCATGTATTTTCCAGATGAGTTAGGGTTAAGACAAAAGCGATGCCTGAGAAAAATGGAAGGATCTACGACTATGTTTTAAAGAAAGATCAAGTTTGAATATTAGCCGTTGATAAAGATAAAGGCTTGGCACCACCTGTGACCATTTATATTTTAAAATTCAAAATATCTAAAGTACCAGATTTGAGCAGTTATGGTGAACCTAACTTACAGGGAGGTAGATGAATTGACCAACCTTCTCAGAGGAAGTTATGGTGATGAAATTGTGGGCAGGGATAGATATTTGATTGACCAAGATATTTTCAACAATGCATTTATGATCAAAGATGATAGAATTAGGGTTGGTTATTATTTTATGAAAATCTATGTAACCCTAATTAGATATTTTGCTCCTGCCTATGTGCAATAAAGGAGATGTATATATTGGTTTTTTGGAGCTTTTAGAGCTCAGAGTTTATAATTGTAAAAGAGAGGTTCTCTTTCTTAGGAGTTACCCAAGGCATTCTTTCTACCCTTTGACTTCTGCAGTTTGTAACCTTTCATTGAGGTTTAGATATTGCAAAGGTATTTTGTGACATTCTTTCTATCCCTATGCTTTCTTGTCTAAATTTCCTTTTAATGGATTAAGTATATGTATGTTTTCAGTAATATCTTAGGGTTCCTGATCCCTCTTTCTTTCTATAATTCATGTGTATTCATGTGGATGATTTGATTTGAATGATCTTGTGGGTATACTTCAACCCCCTAACAATCTATCTCATTCCTATACCTAGTTGCAGAGGTGAATGTTTGTTTGCAAGTTATAGATTTTGTCTAAATTCTTAGGAATGCTATTGTTTTTTAAATTCTCTCTTTCCCTAAATAGCCTCTTTCTATTGCAAACCCTTCTATGAAATATTGATGCAAACCTATTTAGTGAGTTGTGATCTCCTAAACCTAAGTTTGTGCACTGATTTCATCCTCTATACTATAATTCATATCATCTTTTCAGTGTATCACCTAGTAGGATAGTTTGCTTTTAGTCTTTTCTCTTTCATGCATTCCTTCTATCCCTTTCCCTTCAAGATTTTACTTTCATGTCAAGAAGAGAAAATTAAGGTGATTATCTAAGAGGAACCAGCCTAGAATCTGGAGGTCTCATCTTAGTTAGCATAGGTCCCACACTTGGAGATGATTCCCATGTTATACTAGGTTATCAAGACCAAGAGAGCTTGAAACAAGGGTGAAAACTTAGTGTATAACAATTATGGCATGCCCGGTGGGAGTAAAGTTCAGATTTATATTCAAGGACTGTTAGTATGCACCATAAGCACAAATATATCCCACCTTTTGTATAACAATTCTGGCATGCCTGGTGGGACTAAAGTTTAGATTTATATTCAAGGAGTTCTTATAAGTTCAAAATCTTAAATTCAAAGACACCTCACCTTGGGCATAACATTTCTGACTATTAGAAAAGAAGTTTATCTACAAAAGATTATTCTATCAACATAACATTTCTGACTATTAGAAAAGAAGTTTATCTACAAAAGATTATTCTATCTCTGATATACTTATTGCATAATACAGACCTTTCAAAGATTGATATTCAAGTATATCTGGTGACTCCACTAATTTCACATATTCAGGCTAACCTTGTTCAAAGTTTATGAGAAAGATTGAGACTAGGAGCTCAAAGCCCACTGAATTTTTAGAGTTTCCCTTAAAAAGAAGCCACAAAGGTAGATCAACCCAGAGAACATCCCCTGCAAGGAGAGTACAATCCACACCACCTGATACTTCAGAAAGGAGACCTTTTCCCTTTCATCTTAGAAGAAGAGGAAGATCTCTAACTAGATATCTAGAAGAAGATTCAAATCTAACATCAAATACAACTCACACAGTTGCTACTCAGCAAGTTCTAGCTCCTACAATGGCTAGGCAGTTTGTTTTTGCACCCTTCAACCAGGGAAGTCCATTGATTTTTGCTCAACATCATGATGTGCCCTTGGTGGCACTAAAAAGTCTACCTGATTTCACAAGTGAAGGACAAACTATAGCTTTTGAACACATTAGAGATGTGACCACTATCTGCAGCATACATAATATCACTCAAGAAGATGTGGCCACTAAGTTATTAGTAGCCTCTCTCAAGGGTAAGGCTCTTGAATGGTTTAGAACTTTAATTATTGGTTCCATTAATTCATGGGATGGATTAGGAGATGCATTGAGTAAACATTTTGAAGATAAATCAGACAACTTGTCTTTGGTTGAGTAGTTGACAACCATTAAAAGAGACCCTCAAGAACAAATGATAGATTACAACAATAGATTCTTCAAGACATGGAATAGAATTCCAGTCTCGGTGAGGCCATCAACTGATCATGCTTTCCTATACTTCTTGCAAAGCTTGAATGGTCAAATCTCTATCATGATCCAATCTGTGGGTGGTGCCTCTTTACCCCAAGCTTTTGACATATCTCTCAGAGCTAAAAATTGTTTAATCTAGGTAGACATGATAGCAAGAAGGCCACCCATGCCCATCTTTCCTAGCCTTCAACCCACTACACCTCTACAAATACCTCCTTTTACCCCTATTCCCACCATATTAGCACCTTAGGCTAGTGCAAGCAGTCAGGAGCTGAAGGCAAGTTTCTCTCAAGAATTACAAGAGATGAAGAATAGTCAGCAAGAAATGAAAAATTTTCTACATATTTTAACTAACGAGGTTACAAACCTAAAGAAGTAGGGGCAAGGAATCAGACCCCCCTTTCAGTCACAAGGCCAAGGTCCTAATCAATAATATCAAAATCAAGGACAACCTTATTAGCAAAATAGGCCACCATACCAAGGGGGATATCAAGGAAAAAGGCAAAATTTTAATCAAAGGCCTTTTCAACCATATAACCCCACACCTCTTAATTCTGCAAATCCAGTTAGGGACATGGTTCCTAGTCAAAACAATATGGCCTTGGAAAATGAATGGTGTTTCCCTTGTAATCAACCTCACAATCAGGCTACATGTTCAAATGGATGGATGAACTAAGCACTAATGGTTTAGAATGCCTCACATGCCCAATCAGAGGCCTCTTCCAGTGGATCAATTCCTCAACAAGAATCACAAGTTGATGAGACTGCTCTTTTCAATTGGGAGCAGCAAGACTTCAATGGAGTTAATGGTGAATTTTCCATTGCTGCCAACACAAGGTCAAAGAGAAGAGCTCAAGACATGGAGTGAGTATATTTTGGGATTAAAGCTACTACATCTACAGAACCACTATAGCAAGCTACTCCCATCATATTTAAGAAGGCTTCTATCATTAAAAGAAAAGAAGGCCAACTTTCCAAAGAAGTGGAGCCTATCATAGTAAAAGCACAACAAAGAGTACGTACTGTGACACCTTTCAACATTGTAGATAGAATGAAGAAGGTGAATGTTACTATGTCTATGTGGGACTCTTTGGCTATTCCAGGACAACTTGAGATTTTGAAGAAAGCCATGATTGAAGTAACAACTCCTCAGCCTGCAAAAGAGACTACAAAGCTAGTGTTGGTCAACATTGATCAAGAAAAGGAGGCTCCAAGTTGCAATTCCAAAGCCAATACCATTCAAGGTAGGAACTCAAAACCCCCTCCCTTTTATGTATCTTTAATTATTGGAAAATCCTTAGTACATAAATATATGGTAGATAGTGGAGCTACTAGTACTGTAATGCCAAAAAAGGTGGTTGACCAACTAGGACTAAAATATGAACCCTTCCAAAAAAGGGTTACACAACTTGATGGATCCTCAGTTAACACTATAGGTGTGGCTAAGGATACTAGTCTAATATTTCATGCAAGTCCTAATTTCTCCATCCTACTTGATATATATATCATAGATCTCCTTGCTTTATTTTCCATATGTCTATCAAGGGAGTTTACAGCCAAGATAGGAGGCTACCTTTCTTTTGACTGGTCTCACATGCTTTTTCACACAAGATATGGTACCAAGGTCACCATTAAATCTAAATCATTAGTGACACACCATATAGAACCATATGTGTCCAATACCATCAATGCAAGCTTCCTTGCATTTGATAGCAATGACTTCCCAACTATAAGAGAAGAAAACACTAAGATAGAAAATATCCCTGATATTTTACTAGATGAACTAGAATCAGAAAAGGCTTCAGAGGCCCAAGAAAATGCTATTTGGGATACTGGTTTGGGAAGCTATTTGATACAAGAAAGTGGATCCATAGAGCCAAACCTTCTCAAAGATGTCACTGATTAAGAGGATCGGAGCAACCAAGTTTGGGAAATGTTTTTTGATGGAGCTAGAAGAAGACATGGTTTTGGTGGTGGTGCTATGCTAGTGTCCCTAAAAGGAGAAAGATACTATACAGCTTTTAGATTCAATTTCTCCTACACTAGCAACACTGTAGAATATGAAAGTCTAGTGAATAGACTGGAGTGGGCTAGGAAAAGAGGGGTCAAATCCTTAAAAGTTTATGGTGACAATGACTTAGTAGTCATCCAAGTGAGAGGGATAATTGCAACAAAAAAATGACACCATGAAATCATACAAACATAGAGTTTGGGATGCAATTGAAGACTTTTGTGCTTTCAATATTGTTGCCATCCCTAGGAAGCTAAATCAAAATACAAATAGATTAGCTGTTGTTGGATCTCAGTATGACATTCCTAATAGTATTTCAAAGGAAGAGACCCAACAGCATATCAAAGTGATTGTCAGACCTTCTATCCCTAATAACAATGTCAATTGGCAAGTGTTTGACAATGATGAGCAGATTATGCAGTTCTTGTTTGAAGAGGATGTCTTCTTAGAGCATAACCAAGATAGACTATTGCAGAACTATGGTGACCAAATGATACAACTTAAATCTAATAAGATGCCTAGAGGTCTTGTCACCTTAGAAATTGTCTTCAACAAGGATGATCAAGTTAAGAAGAACAAAGTTGGCCTGGTAGTTCAACAAGACCATTGTGTTGAATTAGAGTTGGAACCAAGTAAAAGCTTACAATTTGGAAAAGTAAATACTAATTTAGAAAAGTAGGCTTACACCCAATTATTCAAAGAGTTCAGTGATGTATTTGCATGGCAATATGAAGACCTCAAAGGTTTTAATCCAGCCCTTGCTCAGCACACTATTGAACTAGAGCCTAATGCCAAGCCAGTAAGGCAAAAACAAAGGCCTATTAATCCCAAGCTTGAGCCATTTATGCATAAAGAAGTGCCCAAATTGATAGAAAGTGGTATCATCTACCCCATCAAGCATACTAGTTGGGTTTCCAACCTTGTTCCTGTAAGGAAGAAGAATGGGGAGTTGAGGTTATGTGTTGACTTCAGGGATCTTAATAGAGCCTCTTTAAAAGACCACCATCCATTACCCTCTATGGAAAAAATCTTACAATGTGTCTCTGGATCTGAGAGATTTTCATTATTGGATGGCTATTTAGGATACAATCAGATCCTATTTAATGAGTAGGATCAATATAAGACTGCATTTACAACCAAGTGGGGAACCATGGCTTATCAAAAGATGCCCTTTGGTTTGTCAAATGAAGGTGCTACTTTTCAAAAGGCAATGGATATGGCCTTTAAAAGCCTCATGTACAAGTTTGTACTGGTTTACTTAGATGACATAACTGTCTATTCTAAACATGCAGCAGATCATATCAAACAACTGAAGAAGATCTTTGAAAGGTGTAGAGAATTTGGGATATCTCTTAATCCCAAGAAATGTGTGTTTGCAGTTCATGAGGGGAAATTATTAGGATACATAGTGTCCAAAGAAGGAATCACAGTAAACCCTGAAAGGATTGCAGTCATCCTAGAGCTACCGTTGCCACATCATAAGAAAAACCTTCAATCTTTCATAGGAAGGATTAATTTTGTTAGGCGTTTCTTGCCTAATATTGCAGATTTATTGAAGCCTTTGATAGCCATGTTAAAGAAGGGTTCAGGCTTCAACTAGACTAAAGAAAGGAAAGCCAATTTCCAAGCTATCAAAGAAGCCTTGATAGAAGCTCCTGCTTTATTAAACCCAAATTTCAGTAAGGATTTTATCCTTTATACTTATGGAGGTCATGATGTTACATCTGCTATGTTGACTCAAGAAAAATCAGATGGATTGGAGCAGCCTATTTCTTTCTTTAGCAAAGGTTTATAAGAGTGTGAACAAAGATACTCTTTTGTGGAAAAACACGTACTTGCTATGGTAAAAAGCCTTAAAAAGTTTAGATATTTATTGACCCATAGCAAGGTACACTTGAAGGTTACTCATCCAAGTGTCAAAGAATTTTTGCTTTCCAAGGACCTAAATGAGAAAAGAGCCAGTTGGATTACCAAAGTGATGGAGTATGACATTGATATCCAAACCACCAAGCTGGTTAGAGGAAGAGGTCTTTGTGAACATTTGGCAGAGGATGAAAATTCAAAGAAATCAGAGCAAACAGATGCATCTCTGGTCATGCACTCTATAGAAGAACATGCCAAGGTAGTAGGTTGGTTGCCTAACATGATTCATTACTTAAAGATAGGACAATGTCCTACAGATCTAGATTCAGAGAAAAGAAGATATTATAGATTACAATCTATTCCCTTTGTGCTGATAGATGAAATTCTATTCAAAAAGGATCACAATGGTGTCCTTTTGAGATGTATTGATTTAGAATAGATAGTTGATGTCCTATTTGAATTTCATGATGGACCTTCTAGAGGTCACTTTTCTCCTAGGACCACTACTTTTAAAATCAAGAGGGCCGGATACTATTAGCCATCTATCTTCAAGGATAGTCATGATTATGTGAGAAAATGCATCAAATGTGCCATGTTTGCAGGAAAAGAAAGGCTTGTAGCTCTACCCCTTCAGCTAATCAAAATAGAACAACCTTTCATGAGATGGGGCATAGACTTTATTGGCATGATTAATCCTCCATCTAGTGCAAGCCACAAGTGGATAATCACTGCAATAGATTATTTCACTAGATGGATAGAGGTAGTTGCCTTGAAAGAATCAAATGAGAGTGTTGTCTTGAGTTTTTATAATGACATAGTTCATAGATTTGGCACTCCAAACTCCATAATATCAAATAATGCATTGGCATTCACATGCCTTAAAGTCTCAGAATGCACAATCAGAAATGGCATTTATCTGAATACAAGTTCAAATTACTACCCTCAGGGAAATGGTTTGGTAGAATCAACTAATAAGAACTTGATTAGGATAATCAAGAAGACTCTACAAGATAACCAAAGGGATTGGCATACTAAATTGAAATCTACCTTATGGTTGGACAGGATTACCCTAAAGAAGATCATTGGGAATTCTCCTTATGTGTTAGTATATGGTAGAGAAGCTAAGTTGTCCATTTCAACTAAATTGCTAGCTTTGGACTTGGCCACTCAGTATGTCCTATTTGAAGAAGGAGATCCCTTACAAATTAGGTATGCTTAGCTGATGGAGTTAGAAGAACTCAAAGATAAGTCCATGAAAGATATGGAGTTCCATCAGATACAAACAAAGAAAAGTTTTGATAAAAGAGCAAGGGCTAGAAATTTCAAAATTGGAGATATAGTCCTCAAGTGGGATGAGTTTAGATTAAAGTCTGGTAGACATACAAAGTTTGATTCCTTTTGGGGTGGACCATTTGTTATTACAGAATGCAAGGGGCCTAATGCTTTTCAACTATCAACTCTTGAAGGAGATGCCTTGCCTATATCAGTTAATGGATTCCACTTGAAGCCTTGTTTTGAGGTCAATCCTTCCTTGTAAAATCTTTGTAAATATGTTTCCTTTCTTTTCTGTCCCTACTTTCTACGTTAGTTTTTCCTGTTCTCCAAGAAGTGCTCGTGCACATTTTTTGTTCCTCCCAGTTCTAGGTCTATCTCTCTGTCAGAGGTTTTTGTGTTGAAAAGATGTCTCCATGCCCAATGGATTATGACAAGGCCACTGATCTAATGTCTAGCAGGCTGACATCTAGTAGAAATCACCAAAATGTTACCCCAAATTTCCTATTCCATACAATTTTGGCCGTAGGCTAGACTCCATCTAGAGGTCTTCATTCTTAAATCCTATTGAACACCCTAAGAATTTTTATAGGTTTGCACCTTTTCCTCTGGTCTCTGCAATTATTTAACTCTCTAGTCTGAAGATCATTCAATTTGAAAATATGACCGTTAGAGGCCAAAAAACCCTAGAAACCCTATGTCCGGTTCTATTTCCCTGTTACTTTTTGGCCACTTAAGTCTCTATATTTCCCATGTGCTTTTTCATCTAAGGCTAGTCATGAGATCTCTAAAGCTCGAGAGAATATGCCTTTCTATTCCTAGATCCTGCAACTACCTTATATCTCTTAATCTCTCGATCGGATGGAATATTCCATTTCCATTCAGCGACTTGGCAATATCCCTTTAGTCAGGAAATCTCTCAATGAAACCCAAGGTCAGCAATTCTTTCAGAGATCCTGCAACTTAAGTATTTTTCCTAACTGCAATTATGACTTGTGTCGACACATAGTTAAAAGTTTCTCTTTAGTCGGGAAGTCTCATGAGTTAACCTAGGGTTAGCAAAAGTTCATGCGACTCTGAGATTATTTCAGTCGGACATTCACTAGATATACCCTAGTCAAAAGAGAATTGAGTTAAGTTGAACAGTCACTAGGTCTCCAATTCTTTGAGATGATTAAGATTTTACTCAATGATTAAGTGACTGCATTGGTCATAGAATCTCTTATTTTAGGTGGTCAAGTCCTTAACCTTCGGTGACCTGGCAGGTGGTTTAGTTTCCTTCAGTCACGTAATCTCTAGATGGTTGGCGGTCAAGTCTTGGGAGCGGTTAAAATCTTTCAATGATTCAACAACTAAGGCTTCAAGTGAGTGATCTCATAATGCAGAATGAATATTCCATGAGGTCTGGCAATAATGAGATTTGCCTTAGTCGGGTAATTGCTTAGCTTAAACAGAATATTCCAAAGGCTCATGAGACATGGAGAACGAGGGCTTAGTCGCTAGATCTTTGAATTCAAATACATATTAAATATGAGTTAAAAATCCCTTAATCATGAGGTCTCCAAATCAAACCCAGGGTAAAGAAGTTTTTTAGTGACTTGGAGATTGCTTTGGTCGTGTATTCTCAGGGTTTAACCCTAGTTAAGAAAAGGGTTATGAGCTTTAGTGAAGTATGTTGTCGCACAATCTCTAGATATGTCTGAGTTAAATTAAAGGTTGAAACATGTCAGAACCTGACAGTTATGTTTCATATTCAGCCATCTGACAACTGTGTGTTCTCATAATCTCTCAATCCTGGCAGTTATGTCCCAAACATTTAGAGATTCAGCGACGTGGTTATCTCTTGGTCTCAAAATGTAGTGGCTAGGTTATAAAAGATCAGGAGATTCAGCGAGGACCGTAAGATGAAAGAAGATCAATGACTGTCGTGTGATCTCTAGACATAACTGAGGGTTAGACTGTTATCTAGCGACCTCACCATTCTCTTCAGTCGGGTGATCTCCAGACTATGCTAAGGTTAAGAAAATCTTTCAGTGATCTAGACAATGCAAATTTACCCAATCTCTAGATTTTCGGTGGTCAATGACAGGTTGAGCTATGTTAAGAGAGTTGGTGGTTGTCAGAGCTGATGAAACAATTGAAAGCAAATGAAAGAGTGACAAGTGGCAGGATGGGCCCAGGTTTGTAAGCTTAGTCAGGTGATCACTCAGTAAAAAGAGAATATTCTTTTCCATCTAGTGACTATGAGGTTCTCTTTAGTCGGGCAACCTCCTAATAAGAAGGAATATTCCAAAGACTTCAGGAGACTAAGAGACTACCAAAGAGATCAATGTTTGTCATGTAATCGCCAAACCAAGATGGAGTTAGTGAAAAAGACTCAGCGACTGATAGAAAGCCTTAGTTGTGTATTCGCCAGATGAGTTAGGGTTAAGACAGAAGTGGTGCCCAAGAAAAATGGAAGGATCTATGGCTACATTTTAAAGAAAGATCAAGTTTGAATATCAACCGTTGATAAAGATAAAGGCTTGGTGCCACCTGTAACCATTTATATTTTAAAATTCAAAATATCTAAAGTGCCAAATTTGAGCAGTTATGGTAAACCTAACTTGCAAGGAGGTAGATGGATCGGCCGACCTTCTCAGAGGCAGTTATGGTGATGAAATTGTGGGCACGGATAGATATTTGATCAACCAAGATATTTTCAATGATGCATTTATGATCAGAGATGATAGAATTAGGGTTGGTTATTATTTTATGAAAATCTATGTAACCCTAATTAGATATTTTGCTCCTGCCTATGTGCAATAAAGGAGATGTATATATTGGTTTTTTGGAGCTTTTAGAGCTCAAAGTTTACAATTGTAAAAGAGAGGTTCTCTTTCTTAGGAGTTATCCAAGGCATTCTTTCTGCCCTCTAACTTTTGCAGTTTGTAACCTTTCATTGAGGTTTAGATATTGCAAAGATATTTTGTGACATTCTTTCTGTCCCTATGCTTTCTTGTCTAAATTTCCTCTTAATAGATTAAGTATATGTATGTTTTCAATAATATCTTAGGGTTCCTGATCCCTCTTTCTTTCTGCAATTCATGTGTATTCCTATGGATGTTTTGATTTGAATGATCTTGTGGGTATACTTCAACCCCCCAAAAATCTATCTCATTCATATACCTAGGTGCAGAGGTGAATGTTTGTTTGTAGGTTATAGATTGTGTCTAAATTCTTAGGAATGCTATTGTTTGTGAAATTATCTCTTTTCCTGAATAGCCTCTTTCTATTGCAGACCCTTCTATGAAATATTGATGCAAACCTATTTAGTGAGTTGTGATCTCCTAAACCTAAGTTTGTGCACTGATTTCATCCTCTATACTGTAATACATATCATCTTTTCGATGTATCACCTATTATGATAGTTTTCTTTCAATCTTTTCCCTTTCATGCATTCCTTCTATCCCTTTCCCTTCAAAAGTTTACTTTCATGTCAAGAAGAGAAAATTAAGGTGATTATCCAAGAGGAACTAGCCTAGAATCTAGAGGTCTCATCTCAGTTAGCATAGGTCCCACACCTGGAGATGATTCCCATGTTATGCTAGGTTATCAAGACCAAGAGAGCTTGAAACAAGGGTGCAAACTTAGTGTATAACAGTTATCATTGGTCACGATCTATACAAACAAGGTCTAGATGGTACACTACTTAGATGTTTAGAATGGGAAGATTCTCAATGTGCATTAGAGGAAGTCCATGATGGTATTTGTGGGTCGCACTTGAATGGTTTAACACTAGCCTGAAAACTAATTAGGGCTAGGTACTATTGGCCGAAAATGGAGAAAGAGTCTATCAAGTTTGTTAAGAACTGTCAAAAGTGCCAAGTGCATGGCAACTTAATTCATGCTCCAAGGAGAGATGTAATCACCTTCACTACACAATGGCCTTTTCATCAATGGGCATTTGATCTTATAGGATGCATACATCCTCATTCTTCTAATGGGCATACCCACGTTATTACAGCTACAAATTATTTCACGAAATGGGTAGAAGCAGTCCCTTTAACACAAGCAACTAAAAAGAAAATCTCTATGTTCATCTTGAACTACATCATATGTCGATATGGTATTCCACATTCTATAGTCACAGATAATGGTGGACAATTCAAGAACAAAGACTTAGATGATCTATGTGCTAAATTCAAGATTACACAACATTGATCATCTATCTACTATCCTCAAGGGAATGGACAAGCAGGGGCTTCTAATAAGAATCTATTGAAAATATTGCACTGAACAGTTAATAAGATAGGAAGAGATTGGTATCTCATGATCAATCTAGCTCTCTAGGCCTACAAAACAAGTATTAGAATGCCTACTAGGGTTACACCTTTCGCTTTAGTTTATCGGTCTGAAGCGGTACTACCTATTGAGGTTGAAATCCCATCACTAAGAATCAGAATGCATGGTTTAGTAATTGATGATGACTATAGAGTGTCTAGGTTGCAAGAACTCAAACTACTAGATGAGCATAGACAAGTAGCGTATGATCATCTCAGAGTATATCAGAAGAGAATGTCTAGAGGCTACAACAAGAAAGTCAGACACAAAGAATTTTAGGTTGGCAATCTAGTCTTGAGAGAGAATCCTAAAAATCAATCACATTGAGAACACAAGGGGAAGTTTGAACCCAACTGGCTAGGTCCCTTTGTTATCACTGCTACTTTTGGCTCTAGAGCCTATCAACTCTCTACGACTGAAGGAGAACAGCTTCGAGAACCAATCAACATTCTCCATCTGAAGAAATTCTACGCCTAAGGCATTCAGTCTATTGTAAAATGTCCTGAAAAAATCTTTAAAATAGGAAAAAGTCCTAAAAAAATGAACATCTTTGTGAAAACCTAGCTATGGGCACCTTGATGATTCACAAAAAGATAAAAAAATATCAAAAGTACAAAAAAATTGAAAAAAATGAAAAATACAAAAAAAATGAGAAAAAGAAAAAGTGTCTTGGTGAAAACCTGGAAACAGACGCCTTGGTAGCAAAAATAGAATCTCTACCAAGATGGTGAAAACCTGGCAAACGGGTGCCACTTGTTTCAAAATACTTCATCTATCAGTGCAATCTTGGTCTTTCCTAGTTTTCAGTCTGCTTTAGTCTGTATAAATCCTTGTTTCAATAAAGTCAGTCTGTACACCAATTGGCTCACACATCTGTATCCTATCAATGCCTAACACTTGGGGGCAATCAATGTCATATCCTATGGTCTCCAGTATACCTCAGATGAGTCATGTCTAGTTAGAGTCCTTTGAAGCTTCATCCAAGTCTGTCTATTTGTCTCCTCTCCAAAAAGGGATTTTGCATCTACAACAACACAATCAAACATCAACACAAAATGAAAACAATCTGTGCTTCATGCGTTTATCTCCTTGTATGCTTACTGATTCACATTGAGATTTTTGCATACTATGTTCCCATGAGCTCTTTGATGATGTCCTTTATAGGATTTAGAGAGTGATGACTGTGGACATAATATTTTCTTTGTCTTCTGCTTGTATGTGAAAATCTAACAACTTTAGAAATTCTAGATTGAAATGGTGTCCGTTTGTAAGAGCCTCTATCTCAAATTGGATGGCCATGCATACCTCAACCAGTGATACCTGGAAAATTCAAGGAAGTTTGATCTAACTATTGTCTTTTGAGTGAGTTCTTTCTCCTACTGTGAAACGTGATCTTGCCTAAGGATGTGAATGATAAAGGGTCACTATAGGTAATTCACACTGGATTTAGAATGATATCTTGACTGTTTGACGTGTTTGACCACAAGGCATATTTTGGTCATCATGACGTGTATGTTTTGATGCTTATACAAATTTCTATATCAAAATGGACATGATATTCAAGTCATCCTGGCGTTTATGCCTTGGTGCTTATATCTAATCTGACATTCTGAAAATAAAATCAATATTCATATGTCCATGGTTGCCTAACCAGTGGGTATTGTACTGATTCCTGCACATACAAATCGATATTCATATATCTATGGTTTCATAACTAGTGGGCATTGTATTGATTTATCCGGTTACCTAAAAGTTCAATGATGACAAAAAATTGACACATGATCAGTGACTAGGTCGTAGGTCCTAGGTTTGCATTTCATTTTGCACTTTGCATGATCTCACAAATGGCTTGAACACTTAAATGATTCTTCAAAACCAAAAATGCTAAACATGACACAAGGACTGAGCATTGTATGAAGGTTCCTCCAATGAAACAACAAGTAGAATCCTTTTTTGGGATCAAAATCAAAATCTGAGATCATTTATATTGTCAACTGCTTGCATAATCGACCTTCAATCATCATGGAAATCTAGAATTTAACTTAACTGATTATCTTACATCAAACTGTCAAAATTTCAACTTGGTCAACTATGGTCAACTCATGGTTTAACCTAGTTAAACTTGGTCTTCTGGACCTCCAAATGATGTAGAACACATTCTCAAATGTGTACAACCACTTCTCAAATCAATTAACGTGCTTCTAAACTATTCAAAGCTGACTTTTCTTGTCAGATTTCAATTTTCATCCTGAAGGGGGCATGGTATTGCACATCAATCAAATTTATAAATCAATATCTTTCTCTCAGTGGTCAAGACAACAACCACGTCCAGTTACTAACTCATCAAAAGTCCTCATCGCTTGGGGCAAATCTATCAGTTCTTGGGGCATGTCAGATTCATTGAGATCCATATCAATCTGGTATCCTAAATCTATCTTGTAAACTGTATCAGCTTTTCGTAACCATCAGTTCATTAGTGTTATTTCCTTGGTTCTTCGTAACTGATGGGTTCAGGATGTGATACTAATATGATTCATACAAGGACATTCAGGTCTAGAATTGGTCACTCACTTCTTTGCAATCATAAGGTTCAGAATCAAGCATTTTGGTACTTTTTTGTAATCACCGATTCATTGTTCCTATTGTTGACATTATCTTTGGTCAATCAGGACCTAAATCTCAAATCTTGAATCTTTAAATCTTTCAATCAATTTCTATCTTGGAATCGGTTCATCTTTCAAAACAAATCAGTTTCATACATCTTTATCATACACAGACTATCTTTGAACCACTACACTTTGCACAGTAATTCAAAGAGGGGCAAAATGTAATACCCCAAAAATGGGCTATAGGTTCATTAACCTCCTATATCGACACATCGAATGAAATTGATACAAAAGTCCTAACCTAAGGCACATCTTCACATCAAAATCGTAATTGATTTTATCTTAATTCTACAACAAGGAATATTTCCTAAATATTCCTAATTTATCTAATTATCTTTAATTAATTATTATTTGGTGATAAATCCTATTTATCCTAAAGTTTGATTAATTAAATATTCTGAATATTTAATTAATCAGATTTAATACTACCACTTAATTATTTAATTGGATTTAATTAAATTATTCCTAAATTGTATTATTTTATTTTGACAATAAATCTAAAATGTTATGACTAATTGATTAAATTCTTATTTAATTAATTAATGTCAATTGTCAATTTTTAATAATATAATTTTAGAATAAAGTTTGATTTAATAATTGATTAACCCATAAATCAATTATTTTAATTTCAAAATAAAATAGTTAAGTGGAAAATAAATCACTTTATTTATTAAATTAATTCATATTAAATCATGCACAATCACAAAAGCAGTCAACTTTAAAACAATTGCTAATTTCAATTTGTAAACTTTCTAAACTCAACATCTGATGATGAGTTGAAAAAAACTAAAGCTCTATTTTGAGATAAAAACTACTTTTGCATGATTTTATGAATTAAATATTCTTAATTTCTTGAAAATCAACCTGAGTTTATCAAGAGTGATTTATGGCTTTTCTCAATGCATCCTCAAGCCCTAGATTTCTATAAAATCAAGGCTCAGCTCTTCACAAAGGTCTGCACAATTTTTTATCTGGCAATCAACACATCAAAATTGCATCCTCACTCTGGCGAATTCATGACTGAAGAATCAATCTTTTGCGAATCAAGGCTATTGTGAGATTTTCATTTATTATTTTGAGCATTCATAGTTTCATATCATAGATTTTTATATGCATTCATAGCATTTCTTAGATTGGCGAATTCGTGACTAAAGAATCAATCTTTTGCGAATCAAGGCTATTGTGAGATTTTCATTTATTGTTTTGAGCATTCATAGTTTCATATCATAGATTTTTATATGCATTCATAGCATTTCTTAGATTAAATCTACATTCAAACTCAATTTCATACATTATAGCTTAGATTCATACAGTTTCTCATCTTATTGCATTGAAAATACAAAAATATAGATTAATTTGCATTCATATTTCATTGCTTTCATCATCTTAAATCCTTCATTTAGGTGTTGCATTGTCACTGATCTCGATTCCAATATGAGAACATCATACTCACACCTACTAGAAGGCAGTAAATTGCCTGGTTAGCATAGTTTCAATTATTTGCAGATTTCAATTTTTGCTAACCTCTAATGTTTTACTGAAGTGTTGTATCTACAGCTAGGTACAAAATTCACACACACAGTATCTAAAAAAAGCATTCAACACATTGGTGATACCCCACCTCATTTTCTTCCTCCATGGGAACATATCCTTCACTTAGCATGTATGCTTTCAACCATTCTAAGTCAGCCACCACATTTATCCCAAACCACATTTGTAAAAAGTTAATGTTTCTCAGGATTACTAGGCGCCCAGGCTTCAAAGGCTTTCCAATCATAATTGACAATATAGGCCTCTTGGAGAATTCTTCCTCAAGACCATCCTTGTTAAAGTCATCTGGATATGGGATTTTTAGGTTTCCATCCATATTTCTTACCATTTTTTCCATATCTCCCAGAATATTTTTCTTGAAAATCTCTCTACATAGTGAAGTTGCTTCAATTTTGGCCAAACCCATCACCAAAAGAATAGAGAGAAATTTGTGGAAGAATTTGTTAGGAATTTCAATTTGAATGTAACCCAAGTGAGGGGAGAGATCATTGAGGTAAATCCTCACATTATAAGTGAAATATATAGGATTCATGTTGAAGGGGAACTAGTTTCAAAAGGAAAAATCAATCTTGAGGATTTGATAATTGCATTTCATAAACTGCTAGAGAGAATACCTAAGTTGCAAAAACATAAAGGAAATATAAATGGAATTAGTAAAGCAACTCTGCACAAATCTTGGCATACAACTATGTTGTGATTAATAATTTTTTTCACATGTGAGGGGCAATATGGAATGGTCACAGGTTTGAGTATGCACCTTCTAACCCATCTTAGATATGGTCATGAGCATCCTCAAGAAAGAGTGAATGTATCCACTTTTTTATTTTACCAATTAGCGGCAATGATAAATAAAGTTAGAGAAAGGGGAAGTGGAATATGATATCACTATCTTATCCATATTATAATTAAGCATCATTTTATTAGGAAGTAAACAAGGAAAGAGGGTTGGTTGAAATTTATTATGGGACCCAATAAATTGAAGAAGCTAAAATAAAAAAAAGAGGGTCAGGGCCAAAAAGGGTTAGATTTGAACTAGGAGAGTCAAGTAGGGTTATAGGAAACTAGGAGTAGTAGAAGAATTCAAGAACGCCTAAAAAATGCATCTTCTACCTCTACGGCTCCTAGTGCTCAAATAAATAATGGTGATCCAATTCTAGTGGAACATGTTGATGCAAATTGAACTCGAGGGTTTTGTTGAACAACTTCAAACCCTTGGGTTTGAAAATGTAGCTCAATCCCCTATTTCTCAGCCAGTTCCTAAACAAGAGCTCAAAATGATCAAAGTCCTAAGAATGTTTTTTAAGAAGACCTACAGAATCCCCAAGACCATGTTGAATCTGGTATCCTGCCAATTCTATAACTTTCACATGAACAAGGTAGCCTTATCGTAAATGCAGCTCAATCCCCTATTTCTCAGCTAATCCCTAAACAAGAAGCTCAAAATGATCAAAGTCCTAAGAATTTTTATCAAGAAGACCTACAGAATCCCCAAGACCATGTTGAATCTGGTATCCCACCAATTCTATAATAGTCACATGAACAAGGTAGCCTTATCGTAATCCATATTGCAAGAAGTAGTTCTTTAGAGGAAGAAGTTGAATCTTTAGAAGAATTTGAAGTAGAAAATGTAAGCAATGAACAAACAATGTCTCCGCAATAGACACCATCTTCTTCACCAGTACAAGAACCTCAAGACCCACAATCTCCCCAAGAATTTGTACATAGAGAGGGTAAAGAACCATTTGAAGAAGAAGATGAAACTCCTAAAATTGAGAAGAGAATAAGAAAGGAAGAAGAAATAAAGTTGAAAGAAGCAATGGAAAGATCAAGAATGGAAAAATAAATGGAGGAATCATGGAAAAGAATATGGATATATGAAGAAAAATTGATGAAAAGATAATATCTAAGAAAAATAGTTTAGGATGCCAAACATGTAGTAAACCAAGTTGTATAAAAGATGGAAGAAATAAAGAAACCATAAAATGATACAGAGGAAGCCCTTCAATAGTCAAATTCTCAAGTTGTAGAAAATGAACAAGTTCAAAGATTAAAACCCAAATTAAGAAATAAGGAAGAACATTTGAGGAAACAAACTATAGGCACACATGATCATGAGGCATCTACCTCATCTGCACCACCTAGATACATTTCACATATGACCATGCAATAAAAACACCAATATAACAAACTAAAGAGGGAAATGGAGAAATTAGAGAGAAAAACAAGGCTAAACATAGGGTTGAGGACATTAAAAAAATAGTATTTGTTTTACTATGTATGAGGAAACCCTCTAGTGTTTATGCTTTGTTCTTAAGGGAAAAATTTATTTTGTGGAAAATTAGTCAATTAGTACTAAAAAGGAACATTGAAGATGAAAATGATAAGATTTCATGGTAGATTATGTCAGAAGTGTTTGTAGGATAAAATGGTGTGAGTTATTTTTGCATGGTTATCTCATAGGTAATTTTCCACATTCCTTTCTTAATCTATATGTTGGTGAACTTCATATTCAAGCATTTGTATCTTTGCTTCAAAATCAAGTTGATTTGGAAGAATGAATGGACAGGTATAGAGAAGCCCAAAGGAGATTAAAACTTCTCATAAGGGATGAATTCTCTAAATCAATGGTATTTAAAGGCTAATCTAATTCCATCTCTAAGTTGAATAATACTAGGACAATATATGAGTAGAATCTTAGTGAGAGTGTAAGAACTTTCAAATATGTACAAAATTACCTACCATACAAGGCATTAATGGCATGTAGGGAGAGATTCAATTTGATTATAGTACCCTTGGAGAGGAGAGAACCTATATCTCCTACTAATATAACCTAGATTATCACAAGGGTTAGGCATGTGATTATAATAATTGAAGAACATGAGAAATAGTGTCCATAGGAATGAGATTCAAACATCCTTTGATCATGATTCCTTCACCTTGGCTTAATGTACCTTCTCAGTTCACAGCTATAAATCTAGACAATTAGAGGAGATGAGTTGCACAGTTCCACAAATATGCACCTCTATGCACTTACCAAGAATACATAACGCAAACATTTGACTTGGTAAAATGGATTGAAGAAATTAAAAAAGATGTGCTAGACCAACCATGAGGACATGGTAGACAATAGGAGGGGGAGAAACAATGGGTATAATATATGACACTTTTAATACTTGATTTCTCCATAAAAAATTATGATATTTTTTTAATTATTATGTTTGGTGGTAGAAGATGTGATTATATGTTTTTTATTTTTCCATTATATCTAACTAATTAGGGATAATATTAGAAATAATATTTTTTTATTAAATTCATACTTTTTTAATTTGAATGGATAATCAAATTGTCATTTCTCCATATTTTGTTCCTATATTCTTGTCTTGTGTTCATGAATTTAGTTTTAGTTTTGAAAGGTTTTTTTGCAAGGTGGAATTTTTACATCAATGGCACAACCACATGGAGCTCCTGATCACTCCAACCATGAAGTTCATTTATTGCTTTGATTTATTTTTTTGGCTAGTGATTGAAACTTCTAGCTTCATTAGTGAAGAAGTAGTGTGCTTTCAATATAACAATTAGTTCTATTAGTCCTATTTTTATCCATTATCCTTCTAGGTGAGTAAAACAATACTTTGAATTTTGAATCAGAGATATGCCTATATATCCTTTTGTAGTTCATTAGTCAGTAATTAGTTACCATTCATTTTATTCAATATTTTCATTATGTAAACCAAACCCTATTTTACAATCCTTATGGGGGGCAATTGAATGTCAATTAGTAGTTGATCTTATTTGTTGTGTGAGGATCCCACAAGAGGAAGAGAAGGGCCTTCTCAACCAAAGAAAGGTGATATTGAATTTATTTATGTCTTTCATTTACATTTTAGTAGTGACTTGTATTTGGAAAATAAATTAGAAATAGTTCAAGAAATGTTGATTAAGTTTCTATTACACATATTGAGATGTTGTTGGAATTGTTGTCATTGATGTCAAAAATCTCATACCACCTACTAGGTGATATCAGTTGGGTGTTGGTGGTATTGGTTGGATACATTTTGCTTGTTGAGTTAAGTATTAGTAGTTTTGGTTATATATAGAACATATTCAGTACGTACAATTTTGATGCTTGGTGACAAGTGTACTTGATTCTACTTATGGATTACACCTTTTGGTATACTTGTATGCTTTGATGTTTGGAGTTGCATGAGGTTTTATGTCAATTTATGTTGACTGCTATGCTTATAGTGTTTCTCAAAGTGTTTATGACATTTGGACATTCTTGCAGTTTATCAGATAGATTTTGGTATCTTGTTCTGGATAAGCTTTATCAATCTCTATCTATCGATTGGTTTATGCATTTTGTTTATCAAGTCATGGACTTGGTTGTGGTACTCCAACAATTTCATTATCCTTCAATAAATGTGGTATGATATGTATGCATCTTAAGTGTGATCTATATTTAGGTCATGTGGTAATGTATTGTAAAGATATCTTAAGCATGACTTAGATTTAGGATCAATGGTAGTGCATTAAATATAATTGTAATATCTTTGAATTGTGGCTGACATGTTCTTTTGGCATGCTGACATGTATATTCAATTGGATACTTGTATAAATAAAGAAAACATTTTTTTATCTTATGTATGAGGAAAAGTGAGAGCAAGTGAATAGATGTGAAAGATTATGTGAAAGCTGGAGATATAGGACTGAAGGTAATATAGTGTGAGTCTGTTTCAGTATATTTGGTAGTGGTGTGCAATAAGTTGAGTGGTACAGAAATAAGTCCTTATATATTGTGTTGCAGAAGCTTGGTGTATGCCGGTAGAGGGTCTGTATCATATCTCTATATTCTCTACTATTGATAATTAGTGTACGTTATATTAATTGGAACTTTTTCATGCATAGTCAGATGACTTCTATTAGTTCACAGTTTGTTAGTAAACATCATTTTTATTGGTAGTTAACCATATTCATATTTCAAGGTAGTGAGCATGACTGATAGTGAGCCAACCACAATGAGAAGACCTACACTGAGCCTTTGTAAAAATCACCTTAACTAGTGTCACCTTAACTAGTGTTCATTTCATGAGGAATTAGCTTCTCTGTGGTTTTTCCCTATTTTAGTTTCCACATAAATTCTAGTGTTCATTGTGTTGATGGTTTTGTGATTTCATGTTTCAAATTTCAGAATGTTTTAAGTGCTTACTAATAGAACCAATGTTACTATATATATATATATATATACATACATATATATATATATATGTATATATATATATATAAGTATATATATATATATATATATATATGTATATATATATATATATATGTATATATATATGTATATATGTATATATGTATATATATATGTATATATGTATATATATATGTATATATGTATATATATATATATATGTATATATATATATATGTATATATATATATATGTATATATATATATATATGTATATGTATATATATGTATATATATATATGTATACATACATACATATATATATATATATATATATATATATACATATATATATATATATATATGTATATACATATATATACATATACATATATATATATATATACATATATATATATATATACATATATATATATATATACATATATATACATATATATATACATATATACATATATATATACATATATATATATATACATATATATTATATATATAATATATTATATATATATATATATATATATATATATATATATATATATATATATATATATATATATGTAATATATGTATACATATATATATATATATATATATATATATATTACTATATTACTATATTACTATATTACTATATTACTATATATATATATATTACTATATATATTACTATATATATATATTACTATATATATATATATATATTATATATATTACTATATATATATATATATATTTTGAATAATTTATGATTTTACTATTTAGTAAAAGTTTTAAAAGTGTTTATGAATAATGGATTTACCCCCCCCTCCTCTCAGTCATTCATCATGTTCAACATTTTCAAGAATAATTTGGTTAATAGACTGATTTTGTATCGCATAGTTAAATTTATAATTCTTAGAATAGTTTCATTTCCATTTAGATTTTAATCATTTCTATAGAAAGTAAAATTCTTCCATAGTGTTTAAGAATGATGATGAAAGTTAAGTTTGGACATAAACTTTATTGGAGTTTGTCTATGGGATTTAGGTTCAATTCTATGTGTGCTTTAGGATAATCTTTCAAATTTTTACAAGTGTAGAATAGATTTCATTTATAGTAATATAGATTAGACCTAAATTCTATTTAATAGATAGAATCTTAATTATGTTGAGTAGAATAAGTTTCCATTCTATTGAATAGATTAATCTTTGGATTTCAAGTTGTCAATAATTCCATAAATTAAATTCAATGAAAGGAGTCCAATCCAAGCTAAAAATATTCTTAATTTAGGATTCATTAGGAATTAAGTTCAATAGTCAGTTGAAGGTTAAGAAAGATTCAATGAGAATTACTAGTTCAAAAATTAATCATAGGAAGAGAGCTCTAGAGAGATTCTGACAGAAGCATGATCAAAACCAAAGTCACTGATCTCAGTGCAAAACCCCCCAAAATTGTGATACTCCTTATCATATACAGCTCTAAGAAACACCTTCTTCAATTATTGAAAGGATTAAATGATGCAATTTGTGACATCAACAACCTCTCCCATCACAATATCTCTCCCAAGCCATCACATGTTGCCACTTGAAAATATCTCATGGCTTGAGATATGATCTCCAATCTCCAGCCTTGATCTCTCCCCTTCATTTTGTATCCCCTATTTCACCTCCCCTATTCCATATTGAAAAATCACTTAGCCTTTTTTCATATCTTGTATCCAACTCCAATTGAGTGTCATTATGTTATCAAAATCATGTTAGCACACATCGAAATTGAGCATCCTAGGAAAACATACACAATAAGGAAATCTACATACTCCATTTTTTATACTTTTCATCATAATTTGAGCTCCTTTTTCCTTGATTGTTGTTTTTCTTTATAAATTATAAGTTTGGGCTCGTATACTAATTCTATTTTGTAGAAACACCTAAACCAAAATAAAGAACATTTAGTTTGCATATTCTAATGCACTTATAAAAATCAAACCCTTGGTCTCTAACACTTCAAATAATCTACATCTCACATAGCATATTTGTACTACTAAAATTAATTGAAAATAGCCATGTCATTTAATATAAATGGCAATCCTCTCATAAATCTTAAATTTTTTTATATGTTTTCAAATAAAGAATAATAAACATTTTTTTTCATTATAAAAAAATGACTACTATAATAATAATATTGTTAAATATTGTAATGAAAGAAATAGGTCTCACTAGGATGTTGAAAGAAAATAGGAAGCTTAGGCCTATCTCTTTTCTTACATTGGAAGGAAGATGATCCTTTAGGCTCAAGCAGTCTCAAGCATTGAGTGGATGCGATGCTCCTTAATTGTAAAGGGAGGGTTGTGTGGGTAAATGTGATTTAGAAATGTAAATGCAAGATCTAGGGCTAGGTGGGGAGAAAAGATGGGTTTCTATATCT